>CAMTDV010000004.1:11318040-11908040 GCA_947069175.1 Scalesia atractyloides
ATCTTATATGTACATGGATGAATGCTTCAAACCTAATTCGACGAAATGTGACATAGAGATACACGTCGATGTAATGTGAAAACTAATGTAAACATGTGTAGTTTGAAGTATATCATAAGCAGATATGCACATAATACTAAATGAAAGGGCCAGAGGGGTAATTAAAAGATAAATAGAGTGTAAAAAGGAGGGGTTCAAATGGAAAATATCACATGGAGGCACCATTATAAATCAAACCCTAATTCTCCTTTTTATTCAGCGCCGATTCTGTCACTGTCCGTAAACCCTAGTTCACCACTGCCGCTTCAGACGCGCCTCATCTTCCGCCTCCAGTTGACGAAAGTAGCATACGGACTCAATGGTAAGTTATCTTTAATTCTTGGTTTATATCTTTTGTGCTGTTAATTATCCTGACTGATTCCTGATGCAGGGAACTGAAGAATGCATGTTAAATCTTAATGGCATGGTGATTGTTCATAGGAATGTATCACCATGCCGAAGAAGAGATAAATCAGAAGGTAAATAATCTAGCCAAATTTAAATCTGAGCACAATTTTATAAATATAATTGTTTTCATACAGATCATCATTTCATCAATATATGCGTTTGTTAGGTCAAAACATATAACCGGTCAAAACGTGTACTTATTTAACATGTTCTTGACCAATATCTTTTGGTACAGAAGAAGATCCTTTCTTTATCGATGCGTTTCTTAAGTTACCTGGTGGTGCTGCTGAAAGAAAAGCCGCCGCAAGCAGAAACCTATGTATGTATTTTGATTTCAACCTTCCTTCCATTGATGGGTGGGTTGGGTAACAGGTTACTTTTCACTACCGGCCGGGTCGGTTGACCCACAAACACTATCTTGTACATTATAATATTCTTTATAGTAACAATATTATTTTAAAAGTAATTTACTTAGTTAAAATATTTAGGGATCAAATGTTTTAAAAATAGACGTTTGGAGGGCATGCCATCTGTATAAGAAACAAATGTGGTTTGGTTTACATAACATCTGTCTATTGCAGCTTCCTTATTAGCCCATGCCGAATCTTTGACTTCGAGTTACCTGCATGAAGAAGATGTGAATGTCCTCAGGTGAATTTTTTAAGTCTGTTTTAAGTATCAACATTTTTATGAACTAAGGCCTTAATTATGATTATAATAACAATATTAGTAATATTATAATCTAAATCTTTAAATAAATGATGCCCTGACTTATGATGATATGGATATCATGATAATGCAACTGAAACGTTAACTTATGAACGATCTCAGAAACATCATATATTACTTAGTTTATCATTTTTATCTTGTCTATTTAGGTGGTTCATTAGTCAACTGGAGAAACCACCTACGGCTCAAGAATCCGCTAGCCGCAGAGTTATGGTAATAGTAATTCATATTTTGTCTGTTTGTTGCGTAGTTATAATGTGTCTATTTCCTGCCAACTAGGATTATTTTACTGTTTCTTTATTAATATTACTGGTGAGACACACCATTATAGTTGGCACAATGGGCGAGCCAGGTTCTATAACAAAATCAAAATGGGTAAACTTTTTAGGTCAGGTTGAACGTGGTTGGGTTTGGTTGAACCATCAACGCCCTTGATCTTTCTTCTTGAATATCATACATAATTTATGCATCAAATACGATTTACAAAATTATTACTAAAATAATCATGCATTTTGTTGATATAAACATACTTGAGTATGCGACGGGTGACTTTTAAATGATTAAACTAATTTGCCATCTTAGAGGAGATGTGATTTAAATTTCTGGCCATTAATCTAATTATAACCCATTTACTTATAAATGGGTTGATTCAGGTTGTGTATAAAACCTCTTAAATAATAGTGTTTTGAAATTTAAATTATTTTTGAAATAACGTTGTTTTACTAGTCATACATGACACACTATATTTTGGACAAGGCCGACCAATTGTGATCTACCTATACAAAATATTACCCATTGATTTGTTACCCATCATGATTTAACCATTGGTTTGTTCCAACTATAGAAGACAAAAGATTGTAAATTTTCTTATTTAAACTCTAGTACTAAAATGTTTTCTTATTTAAACTTTATTACTAATATGATTGTAATGGTTTGACATTCATTTTTAGGAGGTTCATAATAGCACCCTATGCCCATCACTTACACCTCAAAGCCCATCTCCAAATGAACATGACACAAAATGTTAACCATGAAGAGAGTACATCTGTAAATGTGGCTCGGATCCATCTGATAAGTTGACTTTCAAGAAAAGGAGAAGGACCAAAATGATAAATTTAGGTGAAATTAGTGGTGATTGAAACATTGAACCAGTTGACTTTGTTACACAAGGCCTGAACTTCATTTCCACAAGGCTAAACATGTAAATTTCCATCATTGGCATTTTTTTTCATGGCCGTTAGATATAGCACAAATGAAATCAAGGGTTGAGAAGATCAGTGGTATGCCCAACTGTTTCGAGACCATTCATCTAAAGATGCACCTTCACAAGTCTCAAGGTGAAACCGATGTGTGGCTCGACAAAAATAAAAACAACAGTATGCAACCACTGTGGTTGTGGACTGACAAGCGTTGTTGCGTGGTTCTGACCATGGATGGTTACAAGAATCGAATTTTAGTTTGCAGAAGGAGAGCAAATGGATGATTTAGCTCTGACTTGTGATGATTGATCAAGATTTAAGTTTTGATAAGTACACCTTTTATATTTATGTTTACTTGAATCATTCCTATAATAATTTATTGTTTACATAGTTATCAAGGGTTCAACATTTGCTTCAGCTTTAGGTTCGAATGCTTGAATTATTGAAATTTATAATATTATGAAAGGCTCAAACTAATTTGCATACCAGCACTTGATATTGCACACTTAGGGTTTGCCTACGACTGCGTATAGGTCTATACGCAACGTATAGGTTACCTTATAGCAGCGTATAGGTCTATACGCACGTAGGTAAGGGGTAGGTACACGACCAGGCAGTACAAACCTCGTACCATGTCAAATCATCTGACATACGCTGCGTATAGGTCTATACGAAGCGTATGTACAGTACATTATACATTATACGCTGCGTATAGACCTATACGCAGCGTGTGTCAGACAGATTTGACATTGATACGATGTTGTCTAGGCACGTGAATAAAGCTATACGAGGAGTATGGAGCTATACGAGGCTGATAATTGTGAATTCAAAAGTGTATTTAGACATGCATCTGTGCTACGAATTCATACAGACAATTACTGGCATTTCTTCGGTTCCTTTCTATACTTACTTCGGTGGAAATAAATGTCGTCATTTTGGGACATAAATTATTTCTTTAATCGCTATTCTAATGACGCATGGGGAGTAAATGATGCTAATGAGGAGGAGGAGGTTGTGTCTGGCGTCCCTGTTGATCAAAAAATACAATTGCCAAACTTGAACGAGGCTCCCCCACCAACTGTTGATGAACCATATTACCCGGCGCATAAAGTGTATCCGGATTACGGATACGGGTTTGAAACTCCGTACGTGCAACAAGTTAATCTGGATGGATGCGTAGGATACGGTCCTGAGAATGCCCCTTTTGATGAACCATATTACCCGACGCAGCAATCGTATCCGGATTACGGATACGGGGCTGAAGTTTCTTACATGCAACAAGATAGTTCGGTTAGATACGGAGGATACGACAGATATGGTGATGAGCCTCCTAACACACCATTGTATAATGATTATCAACAAAGTATCCGGCAAATCCGTTTCAAAATAACATGGTATCACATTATAATTATTATTACTATTATTATAATTGTAATTGTTTGTTATTATTGTTAAAATTATAATTTGTTAATATTATAATTATTATTACTATTATTATTACTATTGTTATTATTATTATTATTGTTAAAATTATATAATTATTGTTATTATTCTTAGAATTATATAATTATTGTTAAAATTATAATTATTGTTAAAATTATATATTTATTGTTACAATTATTTTATTATTGTTAAAATTATATAAGTATTGTTACTATTGTTAAAATTATATAATTATTGTTATTATTGTTAAAATTATATAAGTATTGTTATTATTTTAAAATTATATATTATTGTTAAAATTATTTAATTATTGTTAAAATTATATAATTATTGTTATTTTTGTTAAAATTATTAATTATTGTTAAAATTATATAATTATTGTTAAAATTATTTAATTATTGTTAAAATTATTTAATTATTGTTAAAATTATATAATTATTGTTAAAATTATTTAATTATTGTTAAAATTATTTAATTATTTTTAAAATTATATAATTATTTTTAAAATTATATAATTATTGTTATTATTGTTAAAATTATATAATTATTGTTAAAATTATTTAAATATTGGTAAAATTATATATTTATTGTTATTATTGTTGAAATTATATAAATATTGTTAAAATTATTTAATTATTGTTAAAATTATATAATTATTGTTATTATTGTTAAAATTATATAATTATTGTTAAAATTATGTAATTATTGTTTTAACGTAACTGTTTTTTAGTGTTTCATGTCTCTAACTGATCTGAAAATTGGGTACAAGCAACGGGAAATGAGAATGGTTACGTTATTGTTACCCGCCGACCAAAAAATATTAGTGGTAGCACGGGGATGGTATGGCTTGTGTGCGACCGTGGTGGTGAACCCCGTAGTAAAGCAACAGTTAGGAAAGTTGGTAGCAAAAAAATTGGTTGCCCATTTACATTAATTGCTATACGGAACATGACGAATGACACATGGGAGTTAAAAGTGGACTGTGTGGAACATAAACACGAACCTACGCAGAGTCTGTTAGGCCACGCCTTCGTACGAAGATTCACTAAAGTCGAATACTGGCTAATCGAGTAGCTAACTGCTCAAAACATGGAGCCACGTTACATATTTCGAACCCTAAGAAAGCAGTTTCCCGACAGCCTCAATGTTCAGAAAGACGTGCAAAATGCGGTACAAAAAATTAGAGCGTCACGGATGGACGGAAAGACTCCCATGCAGGCACTGGAAAGCATGCTGCATGACCACCGATTCATTTACGACACCCGACAGGAGCCCAAAACAGATGTCGTTACAGGGCTTTTCTTTGTTCATCCTCATTCAATCACTATGTGGCGTGCATTCCCGCACGTGATGTTGATCGACTCGACATACAAAACAAACATCTACAACATGCCCTTTGTCCAGGTTGTGGGTTTGAAGTTGACCAACAAGTCTTTTTGTATCGCATATGCCGTTATTTGCAAGGAACGAAGGAATAACTTCGTGTGGGTTCTTGAGCAGATCAAGGCAATGTTGCATGAATGTTTGATGCAGCGTGTGATAGTCACGGATAGAGAGCTAGCCCTAGTTAATGCGTGTGCTAAAGTATTCCCGAACACGTCCAGGTTTCTATGTCGTTTTCACATTGAACAAAATATAGTTAAAAATTGCAGGCAAGGGTTCAATAAATTAGATTGGGAGAAATTTTGGTCGTACTGGCGGAGAGTGTGCGACTCTGCTTCAGAGTCCATACACGCATAGAACCTGGACAAAATGTATAACCGACTCGCGGCTGCCAACCGTAAGAGTAAGTGCGTCTTCAACAAATAACTCACACAATCTATTATATTTACACACGCTTTTACATTTCATTTTTTTGCAGGGGTCTTTAATTATGTATACGGAAACTGGCTCGAAATGTTTAAAGAAATGTTCGTTTTTGCGTGGACTAATACGCGTCACAACTTTGGTCAGAGCACCACTAACAGAGTTGAGAGCGAACACGCAAATTTTAAAAGATACGTTGAACACAGAAGTTCATTGGAGAAAATGGTGGGTTGCGTCATTGATATAGTTGAAACTCAATTAGGGGAAATAAGAAAAAGTTTTACCGAAAGCATAGAAAAAACAATGAACAACCATTTACAACAACCATTGTTGGACAACCTACGTGGAAAAGTTTCCCATACAGCGCTTGATCTGCTGGAAAGAGAGCTAACGAGGAAGCTGAAGGTGTTGCGAAAACTTAACGCATCATGTGGTTGCCATATGTGGCTTAGTTGTGGGTTGCCGTGTGCTTGTAGGATGGAAAAGTACAGACGTACAGGTACAAAATACTAAACCGACAAACCTTTTGTTATTTAGTACCATTTTAGTTGTTTCTCACATCGTACTGATTTAACTGTGCAGGACGTAAGATACAACTCGAAGACGTTGATGTTTTCTGGCGTAAGCTTGACTTACTACCGTGTACACTGGTAGATGAGGAGGTCGATGTTGTAGAAGAGCTCAACTGTACACCCCAACCGATGGCGGAAACATCGAGGCGGGACGAAATAGATTGCTCATTGCTCATAAAACTAGTTGCGACAATAATTAATTGAATCCAAATTTCATTTCATACTTAAATTGTCATACATTACAAGAGAAATTCAAATACAACCATATAAATGACAAAATTTGATACAACAATAATAAACCTAACGTCTATGTGTGTATCTAGTCTTGACACTACTTCATTTTCATAGCATCATCTTCATCAACCTGTAACATGTTTTAAAATACGAGTTCAATGCAAAAGCAAAGGCGAGTATACAAGTTTGAGCATAGCATACGTATAAGCATAAGTTTAAACAAATCCACATGGCAACTAAGTTTACATACGAGCATATACAAGGCATGCGATATTTCTAGTCAACCCTCTGTTTACGCAACTAGTATAAATAATTCAACATGACCACTCGTTCACGGGCGGTGCGTTACTCCTATAGCGCTATACATGTCAAATGGAGGCTCAAAATAAGCTAATGACTATGGTATCTCATACGTTCGGTCCTAGTATAAGCATAACATATGTATCAAAGCGTTCATGTATAATGGATTGTTCGTGCAAATAATAAAGCATAAGTTTAGTGTTGTTTTTGATATGTAAACATGTTACACCCCAAAAGTGGTAAATGTAAAAGGGGGTTTAAGTATACTCACGGTTTTGCTAAGTCTTCTACTTGACAAGTCCGTGGGAGTAGTTGTTTAGACGGAGTGAACGCCGAGTTATCCTACACGAGGAAAACAAAGGCGTATGAGTATTTGGAATAAAGATGGAGCATTCGGATTTAGGATACAAAATGTGATAAAGTATCTATTATGAAAATAGTCACTATGGTATTAGCACTTGTCCTTGACACTTATAATAACCCATAAGGATTTGGTGTGGTTTCATAGGTTCAAGACCTATAAGAATCGTTGACAAGGAACTACACACATAGTGATAAACTTATTAACTTGATAGATGCTTATTTAGTCATCATCAAGGATTCGGTTTCAAGGATTATATTATAGTACATATGTATATATCTAATATAATCATGTAGGAGATGGGAGGATGAACCATCCACTTAGGTACCTCTTAGTGTCATGTAATTCAAGTAGGAGGTGGGAGGATTAACCATCCACTTTGGGACCTCGTATGATGTTCACCACTACACAAGTTACCATAGGTAACAAGGAGGGTCTTAGGACAAGAACAAATTGTAAATGACAAGAATGTAAAGTGTGTCACCACTATACCAAGTAGCCAAGTGAACTACAACCCGGGGAGCACACATCGACACACTTCGACGGCTAGACAGGGTTGTGACACTTTAGAGCTAGCAAACTACTTTGGATAATAATGAAAATCATCAAGTGATGTGTGGTCTCAAAGTTAGGATAGCCCAAGCTAACCACGGTGGACACACTGTCATCAAGCTCTTGGCTTGGCATCACTTGTGAGCTTAAAGCTCTTCAAAACCAGAAAGTTTAGAGTGTTAAAACACTCTTATATGCATGTCTAACAACCTTGGTTAGTCTCACTAATCATAGCTTTGATTGTAAGCTCAAGAACACAAAGTTGTTTGATGAAAACATAAGTTTTGAAAGAGTTTTGTTAAAATCAGAAAGTTTCTTGCACTTCAACCTCAAATATGAAGGAGTTCCATCTTGGTTTTCCATGGAAAAACCTAAGGAAACAATCCTAGAGGTATCCCAAGTGCTAAGGGAGAAGAAGCAATGAAAAAGATGAAGTATAAGTAAGGTTATGTTCACTTTAGTAACTTGAGATGAATCTGCCAAGTTACTGATTTCCAGCTGAGTTCTTGAGTGTTTGAGAGTGAGATTAGTGAGTTTGTAAAGTGGAGGAAGTGTGGAAGTAGTGTGGGTTTTATAGTTGAGGATTAGGGTTAGTTAGGTGGGTATTTAGTGCAAGAAGCACAATCCTTGTGCTTCAAAATTGACCAACCCATGAGCTGGATAAAGTTTCTGCGAAAAAAGGAGACTGGCAGGCCGCGACTAGGGATGGTCTGGGCGGTCGCGGCCAGCGAGTAGCTGGGGTAAGTTTCATTTTTGGCAATTTAGGCCCCTGAAGTTTATATTTGATGGTTTGGAGGTGTTTTTAGCATAAAAGGGGCATTTTAAGGGAGGTTTTGTGTAAGTTTAGCATAAGAGTAATTATAAACATGTATGATTGTGTATATGCATCGTATCTAAGTGTCATATAATGTATGTATGTCACGAAATTGCAAGTTTATCACACGTTTACGAGTATCACCAATATGTGTCACAAGTTCAAGTGTATGAATATGAATAAGTAATAAATGATTACGAATAAGTATAACACGAATGAGAATAACAATATGAGTTTTCTTATGATTCAAGTCTCGGTTTACAATGATTACAAAGATTACAACGAAAGGACGAATACAAGATACAAAGGTTTCCAAAAATAGAAATACAACACGAGCTTTCTAAATATGGAAAGTATGAAAACGATGGGCGTTACATCAATATTGTGCGGCAACAACTAGAGTCGGAATCCCCCGTTTAGCAAAAAAGTTTGCTTTCAAAGATAAAAGCGGTCTTCACCCTGAAATCCTCAACTAAGAAACCACCGATTGTCCAGCAAAACACACGTGGTCGGCCTACATCAAAAAAGTACAACAAAGGTTAGAAGAAGCTGGGAGGTTAGACGAAGTTGCAAGAAACAGCTCCTATGGCGAGGCAAGCAACGTATATACGATTCTTCTCACCATAGGTACGATTTACCCCGACACAGCTCATACGTACCGTCACAGGGCTCTCGTGGAACTGGTTCGGTTGTAAAGTCTGAAAAACCTAAAATGCAACGAAGCTGTTCAACGAAAGGCTCTAAAAAGAAGGAGACGCGAGATGATCATGGTTTTCCATTAATAAAGGGGGACGAGGACTTGTTAACCATTAAGAGGTTTGGGCATCAAATTCCATCGGAGTTTCACCCTTATATATCGCGTTTACAAAATGTGATCCCGACGGTCATTATGGGTACAGGTCTGTGGCTGTTAGGTTAAGTTTTGGGGAATACGTTTGGCCCCGTATTCGAAATGATTTACTACTAGAGATTAACTTTAACGAGTCGCTTTGGAAGCATGTATTCGAAAGATGGGAGGAAGGGGACTTTATCAGGATACGTGACAGTATCTCTTCGCATTCAGTGGAAGGGTGTGCCCTGAAAATCACTGGATGGAAATACCCCACGTAGGGCTTCTCGTAGCGCAAAGGTATAATATCGTCCTCCACGTGCTAAGCATCGAAGGGAGCTATACTTTCTTCCCGTTAACGGTTGGCCCTTTAAATCCACGACCTCAAACGATAACATTCGTACATGTTCACGGGTCACACTTCATACATGCTAAGTTGGAAACAAACTACCCCATGCCTACAGTTAGCCAAATGTGGTCAACACATCGAACAATAGCTACGGAACAGTGGGAAGAAATGTATATGCCGCGGTTACAACACTACTACGAGATAATCAACCCTAAATCAGACAAAGACCAGAGTATACATTTTATCAAAGATTAAGCGGAAACTTATATTTTTGTTAATTGTAGAACTTTTATAATTTTTAGTAGATCTAATTGCCCGGATAGACCATGTGGTTTGTCATTTTTCACCTTTAGTCCCCAACTTTCTAAAATTACATGTATGTTCCCTGTGGTTTGATAGTTTGTTACTTGCATAGTCCCCTGATTGGATGGTCGTTAGCTTGTGCAGTTAAACACATGTGAAATGACAAAACTACCCCTTAATATATTAAGAATATTATTAATATTTAAGAAATATAAATGGGGTCCACTTTTAAACCCACATACTCTATCCCTCTTCCCCACTTTCATCTCTTTTGTCTGTGAAGAAAGTCAGAAACCATCGCCACCCCACCCCCACCCCACTCCAATTCACTCCACCCAATCTTCACCTCCGTCCGGCAACCATACCTGTTCCGGAAAAGTACCATATTCTTCATCGCTATTCTCTAGTGTATATCAACCTCACAATAAAATTGCAAGTGAGAGATTAGAGAAACCAGAGATTGTCAGCCATATCAACGACAACCGGTGAAGCAAATCGGCGAACCACAAGCATCCAACGAAGATGGTAAACACAATACTCAACTCCGCTGATGATGATGAAGAGGCAGCGACAACAATATCAAAGAGGTTGAGGTTTTAAAGTAATGTCTGGGCGTAACAATGGTGGCGAAGGGTTGAAGATGAATGATGGATGTGACAATGGTTGATTTAAGGTTCCGAAAAAACCTTTGATTTTACGGTGACCTGATACATGGATGACATCTCGTGGGTACGGCGCAAGATGACGACAGTGCTAGTGTTTTCATGTGGTCTTGCGGTGGTCTCAGTCCCATTGAAGTTTCGTTGATGAAGTGAACCTCTGATTTGATGAACTAAACTCCGATTTGATAATGATGTCATGATTTGGTAAGATTTGGTGATGATGTAGTGATTTGGTAAGATAGAGGCTAGTTAGATAACACTTGGAACTCATATCGATGGCAACCAGCCGGAATGGAATCTCGCCGGCGAGGATGTAGAAGATGGGGTGGGGTGGGTGGGGTCGGGTAAAGTTTAAGTATATATTATATTTATTTTTAAAATGTGGGACCTACTTGAATTATAAATAAATATAATGTTTTGATTATTATTTTAAAATACTAAGGGGTAGTTTTGTCATTCCACATACATTTAACTGGACAAACTAACGACCATTCAATCGGGGGACTAACCGAATAACAAACTATCAAACCACAGGGAACATACATGTAATTTTAAAAAGTTGGGGACTAAAGGTGAAAAATGGTAAACCATAGGGACTATCCGGGCAATTAACTCTTTTTAGTATTTGCATCATTTTTTTTATAATTCATAATATTTGTATTAATTTCAATTTTTATTTGTATTATATAATTTATATTTGTATTATTAAACTATATAATTGATTTTCTATAAATAAACAAAGGAATACACAAAAAATATAAAAAATGGACCTTTACATACGCAGCGTATAGGTCCTAAATGACAGTTATACCCCTCAATCCTGCTTCGTATTGCCTCAAGACAAGGGTAAAAAGGTAAAAGTGTACCTTTATATACGCTGCGTACAGTACCCTACCCAGCGTATGTGAAGGGCGGACAAATTCCCCCCAAAACAAAATTGAACAATTTGAATTTGTGAAATTACCATTTTATCCCTATTCTAACCCTATACGATGCCCTGTACAGGGGTAAAATTGTCATTTTCCAGGCTCTATATGCGTTGCGTATAGATCCCTACGCATCGTATACAGAGCCTGAAAAATGACAACTTTACCCCTGTACTGCGCCTCGTATAGACCCCTCACAGGGGTAAAAAGGTAAATTGCCAAGTCAAAGCATCTTTGACTTCTGGCAAATTACCTTTTTACCCATGTGAGGGGTCTATACGAGGCTCAGTACAGGGGTAAGACGGTCATTTTCCAGACTCTATATACGCTACGTGGGGCTCTATACACAGCGTATATGACCTGATAAAACCCTGATACTACCTTCACATCACAGTTCATCCCCAAATCACAAAATACACCAAAATACGATCAATACAAAGGGTGATTAGGTATTTTGACCGTATACGAAATGTATTCCAAGCATTAAACAGGTAATTCTTCAACCTAGTTCATTAATTTCAAATTTTTATGTATTCTATCTTTAATTTAGTTGTTTTTTAGGTAAATTATAGAAAATAAAGGTTGTGGATTAGGTGTATTAGTGATGTATTTGATCTTTAGGTGTTAGGTTGATCAGTAGTTCCTGGATTAGCTTTATTTGGTATGTACCGGGCTGTAACAACCCGTAAATCCCAACCATTTAAACCCCGACACATGTCCCGCTGATCCTCGTGCCGACTACTGACCGAGAGGGACCAAGTGCAACGTCATGTTAATTAATAACCTCTGAACGCCAAGCATAATCGAATCACGAATGAATCCCAAGAAAAATTAACTTTTTTCTTCTTTGGAGATTGGTTACGGACCGCAAGCCAATGCGGTTACGGTCCGTAACCGGGTTAGTGATTTTTGGGCGCTGAAGGTCCTTGCGGACCGTAACCGTAATCCCATACGGTCCGCAAGGGACCTGCAGATGGCAGAACTGGGGCAGACTCGTGGCAGCATGCATGTAAGCTTAACTTTCACGAGTTCCCACCATCCCTCTGCTCAAGACACGACCCTAGACACTTGTGATCATCAGTAGTGCATGCCTAACACCTATATTGATCCTCACAACCCATCTAACTCCATAAATTTAAGCTTGATCTCCACCTAAAGAACTTGCACATTTTTATTACTCACTCTCCTCATCTCTGCAAAGTTCTGGAGCTCAAGCAGCCTTCAAGCCTGTTCTAATTTCGTGTTGGGACCCTTTGTAAGTGTCCTTAATCATCCTTGTTATTTCTATTGTGTTTTCAAGCCAAAAGTCAAGCTTGTCGTAAAAACAGTTTGAGTTGCGGTTATACCTTTATCAGTCCAATCATGATCTGATCTAAACATGGTTACGTGATCGTAATAAGGTAGGTATCAACCCCCCATAAGGGCACTTCCTGATTACCACGTTTGCATGTCCGATTGACGAGTCAAACTTCTTCATAAAAAGTCAAACTGGGCAGATTTGGTATTAAACGCATAACTAATATCATGAATGCTATCAAATCAGTTTTGATACTCTAAATACTCAGTAATAATCATAAGAACATGTAAGAACATGTTCGGCTCGTCAAATCCAAATCTAAAGGTCGGTTCGCAACCGAAAGTCGTGAAGTTTGACTCCTGCTTTGAATTGCAATTCTGACCCGATTTGGAGTCTTTCTAGACCGATTCTAAGTTGTATTATGATCCTTATATAATGTAGTATAACCCTCTAAGGTCATGCTACATGGTCATAATCATAATCCGAGTTTATGCGCAAGTTTCATTAATGTGTCAAACTTGACTACTTTGCCCTTTTGCATAAATTGAGATTTAAACTAAAAATGAACATGCAACAAGCTACCTACTGCTATGTTAACTTGTTTGTCCTGCATGCACGTCAATAATTTGGTTATAATCTGAGTTTTTCCTAAATATCGCAAATCTAGCTTTTAAAGGACCAAAATGCCCTTTTTCGGCAAATAAAATGTTTTAAACATAACTCACACAATAAAATACTTTACCTACTGATGTTATGATATAATTAGGATTAATTGGGATATTAAATAACTGAGTTTATGTAAAGGCTCTTGCATGGTATCGATAAATGACGAGAATACCCTTATGGTGCATAAAATGAGTTTTAAAGACGTTTCCTTAACCAAACCTTTTACAAACTGATTTTATGTATTAAATAAATATTTTGAATATATAAACCTGATCAAAACTAAAATTTTCCTTAAACATCGGTTAAATCGTCATTTACCGACTTTATCGCCTTTGCGACCCATAGTATGGGATAAAACCATATCTAAGCATCAAGACTTGTTACCTACTGATTATAAAACATATTTTAAATATTTTTACAGTAGGTACAAGTTATAAGCTCAGGTTCTCAAATAAGTCTCCAAATTTATGTGTGAAATGACCAAAATACCCTTTCGGGGCATAGTTTGGTCTTCAAATATAAACCACCCATGTATTTGACAACTTACTGATATAATATCATAAAATAAATATTTTTATAAATAATATATGACAATGACATCAAATTAATCACCAACTCATTTTTATGAATCATAAAATGACCAAATTACCCCTTTAAAGCTGAAACCGATTTTAAAATTATAATGGGCATATGTGTTGGTATCTTACTGATATTAAAACATTTTGTAAGCATGTTAGCACATGAAACTTGTATATGACTCATCCGGTTACCCGGTATCGCTTATACGCGTACGGTTAAGTCTACGTGATTAGTTTACGTAAATTCACCGAAACGGGTCTAACCTTATCATTTTTATATCAAAATCCAGAATGTTATATGTTTACCCAAAATATACAAGTCCTAGTACTTGTCGGGTTTAATTAACATTCTTTCCGGTCATCGCTGAATCTAGCTTATCGTTCCGTTACGTATCCTTTAAGCTAACTAGTTCGAGTCAACGACTCAACCCAAACCCGTTAGCATTCTAATTGGTTATTAATACCATCAATCCAGACTAGAAGCCTCCCAGTAGATCGATACTTTGCATTTGTCTTCTTGATTAACGGTTGAGTTACTATTCGTTAGAAGAACTAGCTCAGGTAAATACTTTAACTTATTTCCCCTATACGGGCTTGGGATACGGTATTATATTAACGCTTGGTCGGGTATGGGATCATGTTTATCGGATTGTGATTACTAAATCTTATAACCCGTTTTATTCTGTATTGTCTGATAACTTAAACATCGAGGGTTAACACGACCGTGTCCTGGATATCCTTGGCTCATTGAAGTTACTAATGGCCACGACCTAAGCGCGGGATGTAGGCATACACCTGACAGATGCTAATGCTAAATAAATATTTATATATATACCCCTCCGTGGGTTTTATTAAGTGGTGTGTCGGTTAATCAGGTTATTCGGTTTCTACACCGGACTCCATATGTATTGACAAACCGGTAAAACTGTAAACAAGATCATTTTGAATTGTCCCAGGTTATAAAAGATTTTCGTGCTCAATGCACCTAAACAAATTTTAAATTGTTTTCAAAATGAGTCGGTTAAATGTATTTACCAGTGAAAACGGACGTATTTTCCAAAAAGGCTAAGTGACAGGTTTCAGCTCGGAATAGACTAAGAGCTGCTTGGTAACGACGTAGGGAATTTTGCAAGTTCTTAGTCAAGCCTAAAGTTTGTCAGAGAATACCATTTCGTACTTTCGATCCGCCTGTGGATCTGATATTGCAAATCTTGTATTTACTTTTAGAATTTTAAACTCTATGGTTTGTAATATTATTTAGTATTCAAGACTCCCGCTGTGTTGTATATGTTTGACAATGATGATACCAATCTTACGTCACAATACTCCCCACCCGGGCCCACCGGGATTGTGTTGGAAATACGGGGTGTGACACGGGCGTAGGTCCGTAACGTGATTTAGGGATGAACTGTGATGCGCATAGGTCGTATTACATGTAGGTCCGAAATGTTAGCTGACCCTAAAATCGTCGTTAAATATAATAACTTGATTATTTAGTCGAACTTGAACCGTAACGCACGTAGGTCCGAAACGTTAGCCGAAACTAAGATCGTCGTTAAATATAATAAGTTTATTACTTAGTCGAACTCGAACCGTAACGCGCGTAGGTCCGAAACGTTAGCCGAAACTAAAATCGTAGTTAAATATAGTAACTTTATTATTTAATGGAACTCGAACCGTAACGCGCGTAGGTCCGAAACGTTAGACGAAACTAATTTTGTCGTTAAATATAATAAGTTTATTATTTAGTCGAACTCGAACCGTAACGCGCGTAGGTCCGAAACGTTAGCCGACCCTAAAATCATCGTTAAATATTACAAGTTTATTACTTAGTCGAACTCAACCGTAACGCGCGTAGGTCCGAAACGTTAGCCGAAACTAAAATCGTCGTTAAATATAATAACTTTATTATTTAGTGGAACTCGAATCGTAACGCGCGTAGGTCCGAAACGTTAGCCGAAACTAATTTTGTCGTTAAATATAATAAGTTTATTATTTAGTCGAACTCGAACCGTAACGCGAGTAGGTTCGAAACGTTACCCGACCCTAAAATCGTCGTTAAATATAATAACTTTATTATTTAATGGAACTCGAACCGTAACGCGCGTAGGTCCGAAACGTTAGTTGAAAAAAATTTTGTCGTTAAATATAATAAGTTTATTATTTAGTCGAACTCGAACCGTAACGCGCGTAGGTCCAAAACGTTAGCCGACCCTAAAATCGTCGTTAAATATAATAACTTTATTATTTAGTGGAACTCGAACCGTAACTCGCGTAGGTCCGAAACGTTAGCCGACCCTAAGATCGTCGTAAAATATAACAAGTTTATTACTTAGTCGAACTCGAACCGTAACGCGCGTAGGTCCAAAACGTTAGCCGACCCTAAAATCGTCGTTAAATATAATAACTTTATTATTTAGTCGAACTCGAACCGTAACTCGCGTAGGTCCGAAACGTTAGCCGACCCTAAGATCGTCATTAAATATAACAAGTTTATGACTTAGTCGAACTCAAACCGAGAAACGTTAGCAGAAACTAAAATCGTCTTTAAATATAATAACTTTATTATTTAGTCGAACTCGAACCGTAACGTGCGTAGGTCAAGGCACTTTGCCCTGGAAAATGATCATTTTACCCCTGAATGGGGTCTATTTGCAGCTGGGCATAGGGGTAAAAATGTCTTTTTCTTGCCTTCATTTTCCAGTTAAAATATATTTTGTTTTATTATTTAGTTCGAGTCGAACCGTAAGGCGCGTAGGTCCGTAACGTTAGTCGAAAATATAATTGTTTTATTATTTAGTCTGAGTCTAACCGTTAGACACGTAGGTCCCTAACGAGCGTTGAAACTAAGATCGTCGTTAAAATATATATATTTAATTATTTAGTCGAAGTCGAACAGTAAGACGCGTAGTTCCCTAACGAGCGTCGAAACTAAGATCGTCGTTAAAATTTTTTTTTTATTATTTAGTCCGAGTCGAACCATAAGGCGCGTAGGTCCATAACGAGCGCCAAAACTAAGATCGTCGTTAAAATATTTTTTTTATTACTTAGTCGAAGTCGAACCGTAAGGCGCGTAGGTCCCTAATGAGCGTCGAAACTAAGATCGTCGTTAAAATATCTTTTTTATTATTTAGTCCGAGTGTCCGTAACGAGCGCCTAAACTTAGATCGTCGTTAAAATATATTTTTTTATTATCTAGTCGAAGTCGAACCGTAAGGCGCATAGGTCCTTAACGAGCGTCGAAACTAAGATCGTCGTTAAAATATAATTGTTTTATTATTTAGTCTGAGTCTAACCGTAAGACGCGTAGGTCCCTAACGAGCGTTGAAACTAAGATCGTCGTTAAAATATATATATTTTAATTATTTAGTCGAAGTCGAACCGTAAGACGCTTACTTCCCTAACGAGCGTCGAAACTAAGATCATCGTTAAAATATATAGTTTATTTTTATTATTTAGTCCGAGTCGAATCGTAATGCGCGTAGGTCCGTAACGTTAGTTGAAAATAAGATCGTCGTTAAATATAATTGTTTTATTATTTAGTCCGAGTCGAACCGTAAGGCGCGTAGGTCCGTAACGAGCGCCGAAACTAAGATCGTCGTTAAAATATATTTTTTTATTATTTAGCCGAGTCGAACCGTAAGGCGCGTAGGTCCGTAACGAGCGCCGAAACTAAGATCGTCGTTTAAAATATATTTTTTATTATCTAGTCGAAGTGAAACCGTAAGGCGCGTAGGTCCTAACGAGCGTCGAAACTAAGATCGTCGTTAAAATATATATTTTTTTTTATTATTTAGTCGAGTCGAACCGTAATGGCGGTAGGTCCCTAACGTTATTGAAAATAAGATCGTCTTTTAAAATATAATTGTTTTTTTATTTTAGTCGAGTCGAACCGTAAGGCGCGTAGGGTCCGTAACGAGGCCGAAACTAAGATCGTCGTTAAAATATATTTTTTTTGTTTAGTCGATTCGAACCGTAAGTGCGCGTATGGTCTAACGAGCGTCAAATAATAAGATCGTCGTTTAAAATAATTTTTTTATTATTTAGTCGAGTCGAACCGTAAGGCGCGTAGGTCCGTAACGAGCACCTAAACTAAATCGTCGTTAAAATATTTTTTTATTATCTAGTCGAAGTTGAACCGTAAGGCGCGTTAGGTCCCTAACGAGCGTCGAAACTAAGATCGTCGTTAAAATATTAGTTTTTTATTATTTAGTCGAAGTCGAACGTAAGGCGTGTAGGTCCGTAAGAGCATGAAACTAAGATCGTCGTTAAAATATATTGTTTTATATTTAGTCGAGTCGAACCTTAAGGCGCGTAGGTCCGTAACGAGCGCGAAATAGATTGTCGTTAAAATTTTTTTTATTAGTTCGTTAGTAATAAGGCGTAGGTCCCTAACGAGCGTCGAAACTAAGATCGTCCTTAAAATATATATTTATTTTATTATTTAGTCCGAGTTCGAAACCATAAGGCGTGTAGAAGCTCGTAACGTTAAATGAAAATAAGATCGTCGTTAAAAATAAATTGTTTTATTTATTTAGTCCGAGTCGAACCATAAGGCGTGTAACCCGTAACGTTAGGGAAATAAGATCGTCGATTAAATTATATATTTTTTTTATTTTAGTCGAGTCGAACGTAAGGCGCGTAGGTCCGTAACGAGCGCGAAAACTAAGATCGTCGTTAAAATAATTTTTTTATTATTTAGTTCGAGTCAAAACCGTAAGGCGCGTAGGTCCTAACGAGCGCCTGAAACTAAAGATCGTCTTAAAAATATTTTTTTATTATTAGTCGAGTCTGAACCTAGGCGCGTAGGTCCTAACGTAGCTTGTAAACTAAGATCGTCGTTTAAAATATATAGTTTTTTATTATTTAGTCCGATCGAACGTAAGACGCGTAGGTCCGTAACGAGCGCCAAACTAAGATCGTCGTTAAAATATAATTTTTTTTTATTTAGACCGAGTCGAACCGTAAGGCGCGTAGGTCCGTAACGAGCGCCTAAACTAAGATCGTCGTTAAAATTATTTTTTTTATTAGTTCGAAGTAAAACGTTAAGGGCTCGCCGTTAACGAGCGTCGAAAACTAAGATCGTCGTTAAAATATATAGTTTTTTTTTATATTTAGTCCGAGTCGAACATAAGGCGTGGTCCCTAACGTTAATAAATAAATCTTTTTAAAAATAATTGTTTTATTATTTAGTCGAGTCGAACCTAAGGCGCGTGGGTCGTAAGATGCAAATAAGATCGTCGTTAAAATATTTTTTTATTTTTAGCCGAGTCGAACCGTAAGCGCGTAGGTCCCTAACGAGCGTCGAAAACTAAGATCGTCGTTAAACTATTTTTTTATTATTTAGTCCGAGTCGAACCGTAAGGCGCGTAGGTCCGTAACGAGCGCCTAAACTAATATCGTCGTTAAAATATATTTTTATTATTATCTAGTCGAAGTCGAACCGTAAGGCGCGTACGTCCCTAACGAGCTTCGAAACTAAGATCGTCATTAAAATATTTTAGTTTTGTTATTATTTAGTCCAAGTCGAACAGTAAGGCGTGTAGGTCCGTAATGAGCACCTAAACTAAGATCGTCGTTAAAAATATTTTTTATTGTCTAGTCGAACCGTAAGGCGCGTAGGTCCGTAACGAGCGGTGAAACTAAGATTATTGTTAAAATATATTTTTTTATTATTTAGTCGAAGTCGATCTGTAAGGCGCGTAGGTTCCTAACGAGCGTCGAAACTAAGATCGTCGTTAAAATATATTTGTTTTATTATTTACTCGAGTCGAACCGTATGGCGCGTAGATCCGTAACGAGCGCCTAAACTAAGATCGTCGTTGAAATATATTTTTTTTATTATCTAGTCGAAGTCGAACAGTAAGGCGTGTAGGTCTCTAACGAGCGTCGAAACTAAGATCGTCATTAAAATATATAGTTTTTATTATTTAGTTCGAGTCGAACCGTAAGAAGCGTAGGTCCATAACGTTAATTGAAAAAAAGATCGTCGTTAAAATATAATTGTTTTTTTATTTAGTCCGAGTCGAACCATAAGGCGCGTAGGTCCGTAACGAGCGCCAAAACTAAGATCGTCGTTAAAATATATTTTTTTATTATTTATTCCGAGTCGAACCGTAAGGCGCGTAGCTCCGTAACGAGCGCCTAAACTAAGATCGTCGTTAAAATATATTTTTTTATTATCTAGTCGAAGTGGAACCGTAAGGCGCGTAGGCCACTAACGAGCGTCGAAACTAAGATCGTCGTTAAAATATATAGTTTTTTTAATTATATAGTCCGAGTCGAACCGTAATGCGCATAGGTTCGTAACGTTAGTTGAAAATAAGATCGTCGTTAAAATATAATTGTTTTATTATTTAGTCCGACTCGAACTGTAAGGCGCGTAGGTCCGTAACGAGCGCCGTGTAACATCCGTCAAAAACCGGATTTACCAAACCCGCTCCGTTTATTAACCGAACAATCAGTTAAAAATTTCGTGGCGTATTTAATGCCCAAATTAATTTTAATCGATACATAATTAATAAGTATATTGGATTATAAAGGTTATATTTGAAAAAGTATTAAAATTAATGAAATAAAAATAAATTAATGCTGCCGGGTTTCGAACCCGGGTCAGCTGGTAAACAACAAAGCCTTAACACACACGCGCTCAACCACTCCGCCACTTTGGGTTTTTGGTAAGATACCGAAACAATTAATTGAAATAATGAATCTCGGAAATCAAACCCAGTCAACAGCGCGCCCAAATCCGCTGACGCCGGAAAATCCGACGATTTCGTCAATCACCGTCGGTTACCTTTGACTCCACGTAAACATTAACAACGACGTCGGTTATAACCGATGTCCAGTCCGCGATACAAGTCATAACCGCCGGAAAATTATTAACCGACGAATCAAGACGGAACGGACCAAATTCGTCAATGTTCTGCCCTATAAATACACCCTCTAACTTCTGTTAGCCTTTTCGCTCACAATCACACCCTTTCTCGACGTAATTTCACTCGCCGGAAAACTTCTGCAACTCGCCGGAAAACCGAACCCTTTCACCTCTGTGCATCACTCTAAAAACAGAACACCTAGAGTTCATACCGAAGCCACCCACACTCACCTCAAGCTTCCTGAAGACACTCTGCCGCAAAACACACGTCGCCGGAATAACCTGCTATCATCGGAGTTGCGCCGGCGAAACAGAGGAGCTCTGTTCGGTATATCTTACACTTAATCTCTCTCGTTTTTATTAAACTTACATGTAGCTAATCACAACACACTAAAGAAACTGATTATTTTTGTCAAAACAGTCGGACACCGATTCTGGTTAAGTTTAACGAAGAAGATGAAGTTTCAGTTGCATATATGTTTAATTTAAATCAAGATATATCTCGGGTTAGACACACAGTCCAGCGGTGGACTGTGTGCAAATAAAACACGCATACGTCCCGAGTTCGATTCTTGTCCCGCGCACACTCGCCTTAATAAAAATGTTCTTTTTTTTTAAACTGAACCGGAGTCACTGCAAATAGATGTTAAGTTTAATAAAAATCGGGATAATAACCAAGATAGACACACAGTCCAGCGGTGGACTGTGTGAACGTTTAAATCACACGTCGCGAGTTCGAGTCCAGACTACCGCACCGGTTCTGGCAATTATCAAACTTTTTATATAAGGCAGAAATGAAATGATTTAGTTTGTATATAAGTATAATAAAATCAGATTATTTAACAAGTTAGACACACAGTCCAGCGTGGACTGTGTGTCAACCTAACCCACAGGTCCCGGGTTCGAGACCTGTGGAGAGCACCGAGCGAGACATTAAAATCGTTTTTGAAATAAATGATTTTCGGATTAATTCAACTAGTATATAAATATAATTAAAAACAAAAATATTTCGGGTTAGACACGTAGCTCAGTTGGTAGAGCTGCGTGCACGCGAACGGGAGGTCTCGGGTTCGAGTCCTGCCCGGCGCACACAATTACACAATAAAAACGGTCAACAGGTCAACAGTCAACAAGTCAACGGTCAAAAAGTCAACATTTTTTTATTATTTTTATTTATTTATTTTATTTAAAAATCAATTAAAAATACTTAAAAATAACATTTTTTAAGTTAGAAAATAGCTTTAAACTCACAAAAATATATCCAATAATCCTACTAAAGTTGATTAATAAAATCCGCTTATTTACCGAACCATTATTTTATTATCTAGGTTAGTTTCACTCGTGGTTAAATCCAACTTCGTGCGTATTCAACATCATCAACCGAACGCACCCAATGTGAGTGAATCTTACAACTCCCCTTTTTAATTACACGTTTTGGGGTGTGTCATGTGTCACTAAAATTAACTCGTTTATTTTAACTTGTGCCATACCATATTGTGATCTAAACTTAGAATGTATATATTGTTTGTAGTTATGTATTTCATATTGTCAAGTTATATGCAAATCAGTCATTAGGCCCATCAGTTCCTCGTGGGAGACGAGTTGAGCAACGCGTGCCTCAAAACATTCTATTATTGTACATGTGTGCATTATCTGATATTAAGTGTTTTATGAATATGTTTACATCTATATTTACTCATATGTGGTTGTGCACTTTATTTTATCAATTCAATAAACTTGTACAAATGTTTTTCATAGGATTCACTCGCCAACTTTTTGTTGATCCAAAAACCATTTTTACACATGATATAGGTGAACAGGATGAAGCAAGGAAAACATAGGAAATGCCTTAGAAGAAAATAATGAAGTCTAGAATGATGTTTAGGACATGATGTAATTATGATTGTATGTTTCCCTTTAAATTGTATTAATAAATATGAAACGTTATAATAAATGTCATGAGCTTTGATGATAACCCAATCATGCCCCGATCACCTTTTCCGCTACGGGTCGGGGTGTGACAGATTGGTATCAGAGCCATGACTATAGGGATATAGGATAGGTTATTAGACCCTTAGAGCCTATACTATAGTTGACTAGATTTTAATTGTTTATGAGGTTACATGCAAACTTATGATATTTATTTGTTTCATATTTGTTTATACTTACAGTCAAACGTACATACTTACATACACATTCATCATACATATTTCAATGTTCACATATTCAAATCATCTTCATATTTTCGTTATTCAAAGATTTTGTCGCGTTTTTCATTTTTCAAATCTCATCAAAGTGAGTTCTGCGACGGGCATGTAGTAACTGTAAGGGTACAAGTACCGGTAGTCGGAACGTCCTGTCTAGGTTGGCATTCGTATAAATCCAATATAACGGACCAGTTTGCCTACCTGGGGACTAACGATGAGAGTACAAAGGACCTATTAGGCCAAAGCATGCCACACCAAACGTCGTTTGAACTAACCCCACTTTGAGGTGTCACCGTGTCCACACCCGTATACATTCCAAATATCATACGTTATATACATATTTCTCGATTTTCTCCGGGTTTTAGTGTACGTAACCAGGCTAACACATGCGAACCATATGAAAAACCCGGTATTCATGGGGGCCCACATGATTACGAAGGTGAAGTATGGCGGCATGCAAGGCCCAATTACGAGCAAAGCCCAAGACATCCTATGGATGTAGTAGATATATTATGTTATATTTATTTTAAGAATGTTCATTCCTAAATACGACCCGTGATCCCAAAAACATCCAACTCATACTCTTGGTATGTAATCCTTGTAGATGTCTTCTAGCCTCGCTCGTAGGAAGATGAGAGCAGGAAAAGCCCGCGAGCGCATGGCTGCTCTATCGCTCAACAAATGGCTGCCGTAATACCCAACATTGTAGTTCAAATCCAACAAGCCCTTACCGCTAATCCTGTCAATCAAGAAGTTCAAAATGTTATCAACCCTCCCCCAAATGCCACTAAATGCACCTACAAGCATTTCAAATCATGCGACCGTCCAAAATACGAAAGGACTGAAGGTGTCACCGCTCTCCTCCATTGGTTTGAAGAAATGGATAACACTTTTCTAAATTTCGATTGCCCCAATGATCGCAAAGTGCGATATGCTACTGGTCGTTTATATGGAATAGCACTTACTTGGTGGAATACAGAGAAGGCCAAACGAGGTGTTGAAGACGCTATGACTTTGACTTGGGAAGAGTTGAAGGAAATCATGACAAGACGGTTTTGCCCAAGGAGCGAAATCAAGAAATTAGAGGATGAGTTCTATTCATTGAAACAAAAGGAAGGCGACCACACCACGTACAACAAAAGATTCCTTGAGTTAAATCAAATGGTTCCCAACTTGTTCACTCCTCTTTACCGTTTGATCGAGCACTACATTCGAGGTCTTCCTTCAAAGATTCAAGACTCTGTAATAAGTACCACGCCTACAACGTTGGAAGCAGCAATGGAGTTAGCTACAGAGCTCACCGAGAACCGAATCCGGAACAAAGACTTCAAGGAGGAGAAGAAGAAGGATAAAGCATCGACTGAAACCTCCAACTCCACCCAAACCGAATCCCCTTCTCAACCCATTTTTAAGAGAAAACGAGATGGGCAACTTTTCGCTACCACCCAACACAACCAACTAGCCTCACAAGCCATACCCATCCAAGCTATCCCAATCACACAAATAGCACCCAACTCAACTTACCTAAATAAGAAACCATACCTTGGACCTCACCCTCAATGTAACATCTGTTTTTATCACCATCCATCTACCTTACCTTGTCGACTATGTGCGAATTGTGGACGCTATGGTCATTTGAGCAAGGTTTGCCACACCACACAAAACCAAATCTCACCCCCTACTCAAAATATGATCCAAACATATCAACAACCTCAATACCCCATGTTACCTTATGTTCGAGCTTGCTTTAATTGTGGCGACCCTACCCATTTCAGAAACGCGTGCCCTCGATTGGTTAACATCAAAAACGCCCAAGCTCAAGCAAACCCAGTTAACCAAGCAAATCAAGGAAACCTAATCCCTAGGCCACCAGCAAGAGGAAGAGTTTTCAACATCAACGCCAATCCTGTTGAAGATGATGACGGCCCAAACGAAACCACCCAACTAGTCCCCTTCACCGAAAATCAAGATTCAACTCCAATCGTTTAGTTTTATGTTTTTCTTTATGTTATCTCAAGCTTTGGTAGATTGTGTTTGTTTATGTTTTAGAATCACATAGAACCAATCATAACTTAAGGATAAAGCCAATGAAAATTTGACAAGGATATGGTGGATACGCCGCTGGTACTTCCTATATATAAGTATTCTTGCCAAAGGATCAGAGTCATTATCTAGCGGTTATGAGAAGTTCCATGCAGAATTGAGTATTGTCTTGATTGAAGTTTGTTTTGTACTCACTGATTTATCATTTATAGCATCGCATCATTTAAAGAAATTGGATTGTGTTCCATTTCTACATAGACTAACCTCTCCACCATAAACAAACGAGAGAGGTATTGTCATCATTCAAACATGTATACTATCAGAATTGAGACTCAAGTTTTGGTCGTTGTATTTGTTTTAGAGTCACATAGAGCTAATCATAACTTGCGGATAAAGTCAATGAAAATTTGACAAGAATATGGTGGATACGCCGCTGGTACTTCCTATAATATAAGTATTCTTGCCAAAGGATCAGAGGCATTATCAGGCGGTTATGAGAAGTTCCATGTAGGATTTAGTAATGTTTTGGTCGGAGTTTGTTCATCATACATTTCAACGTATTTCAATTTCATCATTTAAAGAAGTTGAGCTATGTCTCACTTCCACAAGGACTAACCTCTCCATCATAACAAACGAGAGAGGTATTATCATCATTCAAACATGTATACTATCAAGTTTTGGTTGTTGTATTTGTTTTAGAGTCACATAGAGCTAATCATAACTTGCGGATAAAGTCAATGAAAATTTGACAAGAATATGGTGGATACGCCGCTGGTACTTCCTATATATAAGTATTCTTGCCAAAGGATCAGAGGCATTATCAGGCGGTTATGAGAAGTTCCATGTAGGATTTAGTAATGTTTTGGTCGGAGTTTGTTCATCATACATTTCAACGTATTTCAATTTCATCATTTAAAGAAGTTGAGATATGTCTCACTTCCACAAGGACTAACCTCTCCATCATAACAAACGAGAGAGGTATTGTCATCATTCAAACATGTATACTATCAAGTTTTGGTTGTTGTGTTTGTTTTAGAGTCACATAGAACTAATCATAACTTGCGGATAAAACCAATGAAAATTTGACAAGAATATGGTGGATACGCCGCTGGTACTTCCTATATATAAGTATTCTTGTCAAAGGATCAGATACATTATCAGGCGGTTATGAGAAGTTCCATGTAGGATTTAGTATTGTCTTGGTTGAAATTTGTGTTACATTCACTAATTTAACATTCATATCATATCATCATCTAAAGAAATTGGATTGTGTTCCATTTCTACATAGACAAACCTCTCCATCACAACAAACGAGAGAGGAACTGTCACAAATCAAACATGTATGCTATCAGAATTGAGACTCAAGTTTTGGTTGTTGTGTTTGTTTTAGAGTCACATAGAACTAATCATAACTTGCGGATAAAGTCAATGAAAATTTGACAAGAATATGGTGGATACGCCGCTGGTACTTCCTATATATAAGTATTCTTGCCAAAGGATCAGAGGCATTATCAGGCGGTTATGAGAAGTTCCATGTAGGATTTAGTATTGTCTTGATTGAAATATGAGTTATACTCACCGATTTAGCATTCATATCATCTCATCATTGGATTATGCCACCAATCAAACATGTATACTATCAGAATTTTGACTCAGATATTGGTTGTTGTGTTTATTTATGTTCTAGAGTTACATCATAGAACCAATCATAACTTACTGATAAAACCAATGAAAATTTGACAAGAATATGGTGGATACGCCGCTGGTACTTCCTATATATAAGTATTCTTGCTAAAGGATCAGAGGCATTGTCAGGCGGTTATGAGAAGTTCCATGTAGGATTTAGTAATTTCTTGGTACATTGGTTGTAGTGTTTATTTATGTTCTAGAGTTACATCATAGAACCAATCATAACTTAATGATAAAACCAATGAAAATTTGACAAGAATATGGTGGATACGCCGCTGGTGCTTCCTATATATAAGTATTCTTGCCAAAGGATCAGAGGCATTGTCAGGAGGTTATGAGAAGTTCCATGTAGGTTGTAGTATTAGAAATTTTGTTTTAAGATATGACCTTATCTTTCCAAACATATCAAAACTCTTACGCATGAAATCATACTTAGTGAATCAACTCCGCTTAACAATATTTTTACCGTAGGCAACAAAAAGCGATTCCTGTAGCAGGGTACCTAACCCTTACAAGGGACGTTACCGCCTCAAACAAAAAAATTTAAACTCTTACTCTTTTTCTAAGTATGTAACTGTCAAACTAAACACCATCATTTTAGACAAATATATCACTACTTAAATTTCGGGTCGAAATTTCTAAAAAGTAGGGGATACTGTAACATCCGTCAAAAACCGGATTTACCAAACCCGCTCCGTTTATTAACCGAACAATCAGTTAAAAATTTCGTAGCGTATTTAATGCCCAAATTAATTTTAATCGATACATAATTAATAAGTATATTGGATTATAAAGGTTATATTTGAAAAAGTATTAAAATTAATGAAATAAAAATAAATTAATGCTGCCGGGTTTCGAACCCGGGTCAGCTGGTAAACAACAAAGCCTTAACACACACGCGCTCAACCACTCCGCCACTTTGGGTTTTTGTTAAGATACCAAAACAATTAATTGAAATAATGAATCTCGGAAATCAAACCCAGTCAACAGCGCGCCCAAATCCGCTGACGTCGGAAAATCCGACGATTTCGTCAATCACCGTCGGTTACCTTTGACTCAACGTAAACATTAACAACGACGTCGGTTATAACCGATGTCCAGTCCGTGATACAAGTCATAACCGTCGGAAAATTATTAACCGACGAATCAAGACGGAACGGACCAAATTCGTCAATGTTCTGCCCTATAAATACACCCTCTAACTTCTGTTAGCCTTTTCGCTCACAATCACACCCTTTCTCGACGTAATTTCACTCGCCGGAAAACTTCTGCAACTCGCCGGAAAACCGAACCCTTTCACCTCTGTGCATCACTCTAAAAACAGAACACCTAGAGTTCATACCGAAGCCACCCACACTCACCTCAAGCTTCCTGAAGACACTCTGCCGCAAAACACACGTCGCCGGAATAACCTGCTATCATCGGAGTTGCGCCGGCGAAACAGAGGAGCTCTGTTCGGTATATCTTACACTTAATCTCTCTCGTTTTTATTAAACTTACATGTAGCTAATCACAACACACTAAAGAAACTGATTATTTTTGTCAAAACAGTCGGACACCGATTCTGGTTAAGTTTAACGAAGAAGATGAAGTTTCAGTTGCATATATGTTTAATTTAAATCAAGATATATCTCGGGTTAGACACACAGTCCAGCGGTGGACTGTGTGCAAATAAAACACGCATACGTCCCGAGTTCGATTCTTGTCCCGCGCACACTCGCCTTAATAAAAATGTTCTTTTTTTTTAAACTGAACCGGAGTCACTGCAAATAGATGTTAAGTTTAATAAAAATCGGGATAATAACCAAGATAGACACACAGTCCAGCGGTGGACTGTGTGAACGTTTAAATCACACGTCGCGAGTTCGAGTCCAGACTACCGCACCGGTTCTGGCAATTATCAAACTTTTTATATAAGGCAGAAATGAAATGATTTAGTTTGTATATAAGTATAATAAAATCAGATTATTTAACAAGTTAGACACACAGTCCAGCGTGGACTGTGTGTCAACCTAACCCACAGGTCCCGGGTTCGAGACCTGTGGAGAGCACCGAGCGAGACATTAAAATCGTTTTTGAAATAAATGATTTTCGGATTAATTCAACTAGTATATAAATATAATTAAAAACAAAAATATTTCGGGTTAGACACGTAGCTCAGTTGGTAGAGCTGCGTGCACGCGAACGGGAGGTCTCGGGTTCGAGTCCTGCCCGGCGCACACAATTACACAATAAAACCGGTCAACAGGTCAACAGTCAACAAGTCAACGGTCAAAAAGTCAACATTTTTTTTTATTATTTTTATTTATTTATTTTATTTAAAAATCAATTAAAAATACTTAAAAATAACATTTTTTAAGTTAGAAAATAGCTTTAAACTCACAAAAATATATCCAATAATCCTACTAAAGTTGATTAATAAAATCCGCTTATTTACCGAACCATTATTTTATTATCTAGGTTAGTTTCACTCATGGTTAAATCCAACTTCGTGCGTATTCAACATCATCAACCGAACGCACCCAATGTGAGTGAATCTTACAACTACCCTTTTTAATTACACGTTTTGGGTGTGTCATGTGTCGCTTAAACTAATTCATTTATTCAAACTCGTGCCATACCATATTGTGATCTAAACTTAGAATGTATATATTGTTTGTAGTTATGTATTTCATATTGTCAAGTTATATGCAAATCAGTCATTAGGCCCATCAGTTCCTCGTGGGAGACGAGTTGAGCAACGCGTGCCTCAAAACATTCTATTATTGTACATGTGTGCATTATCTGATATTAAGTGTTTTATGAATATGTTTACATCTATATTTACTCATATGTGGTTGTGCACTTTATTTTATCAATTCAATAAACTTGTACAAATGTTTTTCATAGGATTCACTCGCCAACTTTTTGTTGATCCAAAAACCATTTTTACACATGATATAGGTGAACAGGATGAAGCAAGGAAAACATAGGAAATGCCTTAGAAGAAAATAATGAAGTCTAGAATGATGTTTAGGACATGATGTAATTATGATTGTATGTTTCCCTTTAAATTGTATTAATAAATATGAAACGTTATAATAAATGTCATGAGCTTTGATGATAACCCAATCATGCCCCGATCACCTTTTCCGCTACGGGTCGGGGTGTGACTGATTGGTATCAGAGCCATGACTATAGGGATATAAGATAGGTTATTAGACCCTTAGAGCCTATACTATAGTTGACTAGATTTTAATTGTTTATGAGGTTACATGCAAACTTATGATATTTATTTGTTTCATATTTGTTTATACTTACAGTCAAACGTACATACTTACATACACATTCATCATACATATTTCAATGTTCACATATTCAAATCATCTTCATATTTTCGTTATTCAAAGATTTTGTCGCGTTTTTCATTTTTCAAATCTCATCAAAGTGAGTTCTGCGACGGGCATGTAGTAACTGTAAGGGTACAAGTACCGGTAGTCGGAACGTCCTGTCTAGGTTGGCATTCGTATAAATCCAATATAACGGACCAGTTTGCCTACCTGGGGACTAACGATGAGAGTACAAAGGACCTATTAGGCCAAAGCATGCCACACCAAACGTCGTTTGAACTAACCCCACTTTGAGGTGTCACCGTGTCCACACCCGTATACATTCCAAATATCATACGTTATATACATATTTCTCGATTTTCTCCGGGTTTTAGTGTACGTAACCAGGCTAACACATGCGAACCATATGAAAAACCCGGTATTCATGGGGGCCCACATGATTACGAAGGTGAAGTATGGCGGCATGCAAGGCCCAATTACGAGCAAAGCCCAAGACATCCTATGGATGTAGTAGATATATTATGTTATATTTATTTTAAGAATGTTCATTCCTAAATACGACCCGTGATCCCAAAAACATCCAACTCATACTCTTGGTATGTAATCCTTGTAGATGTCTTCTAGCCTCGCTCGTAGGAAGATGAGAGCAGGAAAAGCCCGCGAGCGCATGGCTGCTCTATCGCTCAACAAATGGCTGCCGTAATACCCAACATTGTAGTTCAAATCCAACAAGCCCTTACCGCTAATCCTGTCAATCAAGAAGTTCAAAATGTTATCAACCCTCCCCCAAATGCCACTAAATGCACCTACAAGCATTTCAAATCATGCGACCGTCCAAAATACGAAAGGACTGAAGGTGTCACCGCTCTCCTCCATTGGTTTGAAGAAATGGATAACACTTTTCTAAATTTCGATTGCCCCAATGATCGCAAAGTGCGATATGCTACTGGTCGTTTATATGGAATAGCACTTACTTGGTGGAATACAGAGAAGGCCAAACGAGGTGTTGAAGACGCTATGACTTTGACTTGGGAAGAGTTGAAGGAAATCATGACAAGACGGTTTTGCCCAAGGAGCGAAATCAAGAAATTAGAGGATGAGTTCTATTCATTGAAACAAAAGGAAGGCGACCACACCACGTACAACAAAAGATTCCTTGAGTTAAATCAAATGGTTCCCAACTTGTTCACTCCTCTTTACCGTTTGATCGAGCACTACATTCGAGGTCTTCCTTCAAAGATTCAAGACTCTGTAATAAGTACCACGCCTACAACGTTGGAAGCAGCAATGGAGTTAGCTACAGAGCTCACCGAGAACCGAATCCGGAACAAAGACTTCAAGGAGGAGAAGAAGAAGGATAAAGCATCGACTGAAACCTCCAACTCCACCCAAACCGAATCCCCTTCTCAACCCATTTTTAAGAGAAAACGAGATGGGCAACTTTTCGCTACCACCCAACACAACCAACTAGCCTCACAAGCCATACCCATCCAAGCTATCCCAATCACACAAATAGCACCCAACTCAACTTACCTAAATAAGAAACCATACCTTGGACCTCACCCTCAATGTAACATCTGTTTTTATCACCATCCATCTACCTTACCTTGTCGACTATGTGCGAATTGTGGACGCTATGGTCATTTGAGCAAGGTTTGCCACACCACACAAAACCAAATCTCACCCCCTACTCAAAATATGATCCAAACATATCAACAACCTCAATACCCCATGTTACCTTATGTTCGAGCTTGCTTTAATTGTGGCGACCCTACCCATTTCAGAAACGCGTGCCCTCGATTGGTTAACATCAAAAACGCCCAAGCTCAAGCAAACCCAGTTAACCAAGCAAATCAAGGAAACCTAATCCCTAGGCCACCAGCAAGAGGAAGAGTTTTCAACATCAACGCCAATCCTGTTGAAGATGATGACGGCCCAAACGAAACCACCCAACTAGTCCCCTTCACCGAAAATCAAGATTCAACTCCAATCGTTTAGTTTTATGTTTTTCTTTATGTTATCTCAAGCTTTGGTAGATTGTGTTTGTTTATGTTTTAGAATCACATAGAACCAATCATAACTTAAGGATAAAGCCAATGAAAATTTGACAAGGATATGGTGGATACGCCGCTGGTACTTCCTATATATAAGTATTCTTGCCAAAGGATCAGAGTCATTATCTGGCGGTTATGAGAAGTTCCATGTAGAATTGAGTATTGTCTTGATTGAAGTTTGTTTTGTACTCACTGATTTATCATTTATAGCATCGCATCATTTAAAGAAATTGGATTGTGTTCCATTTCTACATAGACTAACCTCTCCACCATAACAAACGAGAGAGGTATTGTCATCATTCAAACATGTATACTATCAGAATTGAGACTCAAGTTTTGGTCGTTGTATTTGTTTTAGAGTCACATAGAGCTAATCATAACTTGCGGATAAAGTCAATGAAAATTTGACAAGAATATGGTGGATACGCCGCTGGTACTTCCTATATATAAGTATTCTTGCCAAAGGATCAGAGGCATTATCAGGCGGTTATGAGAAGTTCCATGTAGGATTTAGTAATGTTTTGGTCGGAGTTTGTTCATCATACATTTCAACGTATTTCAATTTCATCATTTAAAGAAGTTGAGCTATGTCTCACTTCCACAAGGACTAACCTCTCCATCATAACAAACGAGAGAGGTATTATCATCATTCAAACATGTATACTATCAAGTTTTGGTTGTTGTATTTGTTTTAGAGTCACATAGAGCTAATCATAACTTGCGGATAAAGTCAATGAAAATTTGACAAGAATATGGTGGATACGCCGCTGGTACTTCCTATATATAAGTATTCTTGCCAAAGGATCAGAGGCATTATCAGGCGGTTATGAGAAGTTCCATGTAGGATTTAGTAATGTTTTGGTCGGAGTTTGTTCATCATACATTTCAACGTATTTCAATTTCATCATTTAAAGAAGTTGAGATATGTCTCACTTCCACAAGGACTAACCTCTCCATCATAACAAACGAGAGAGGTATTGTCATCATTCAAACATGTATACTATCAAGTTTTGGTTGTTGTGTTTGTTTTAGAGTCACATAGAACTAATCATAACTTGCGGATAAAACCAATGAAAATTTGACAAGAATATGGTGGATACGCCGCTGGTACTTCCTATATATAAGTATTCTTGTCAAAGGATCAGATACATTATCAGGCGGTTATGAGAAGTTCCATGTAGGATTTAGTATTGTCTTGGTTGAAATTTGTGTTACATTCACTAATTTAACATTCATATCATATCATCATCTAAAGAAATTGGATTGTGTTCCATTTCTACATAGACAAACCTCTCCATCACAACAAACGAGAGAGGAACTGTCACAAATCAAACATGTATGCTATCAGAATTGAGACTCAAGTTTTGGTTGTTGTGTTTGTTTTAGAGTCACATAGAACTAATCATAACTTGCGGATAAAGTCAATGAAAATTTGACAAGAATATGGTGGATACGCCGCTGGTACTTCCTATATATAAGTATTCTTGCCAAAGGATCAGAGGCATTATCAGGCGGTTATGAGAAGTTCCATGTAGGATTTAGTATTGTCTTGATTGAAATATGAGTTATACTCACCGATTTAGCATTCATATCATCTCATCATTGGATTATGCCACCAATCAAACATGTATACTATCAGAATTTTGACTCAGATATTGGTTGTTGTGTTTATTTATGTTCTAGAGTTACATCATAGAACCAATCATAACTTACTGATAAAACCAATGAAAATTTGACAAGAATATGGTGGATACGCCGCTGGTACTTCCTATATATAAGTATTCTTGCTAAAGGATCAGAGGCATTGTCAGGCGGTTATGAGAAGTTCCATGTAGGATTTAGTAATTTCTTGGTACATTGGTTGTAGTGTTTATTTATGTTCTAGAGTTACATCATAGAACCAATCATAACTTAATGATAAAACCAATGAAAATTTGACAAGAATATGGTGGATACGCCGCTGGTGCTTCCTATATATAAGTATTCTTGCCAAAGGATCAGAGGCATTGTCAGGAGGTTATGAGAAGTTCCATGTAGGTTGTAGTATTAGAAATTTTGTTTTAAGATATGACCTTATCTTTCCAAACATATCAAAACTCTTACGCATGAAATCATACTTAGTGAATCAACTCCGCTTAACAATATTTTTACCGTAGGCAACAAAAAGCGATTCCTGTAGCAGGGTACCTAACCCTTACAAGGGACGTTACCGCCTCAAACAAAAAAATTTAAACTCTTACTCTTTTTCTAAGTATGTAACTGTCAAACTAAACACCATCATTTTAGACAAATATATCACTACTTAAATTTCGGGTCGAAATTTCTAAAAAGTAGGGGATACTGTAACATCCGTCAAAAACCGGATTTACCAAACCCGCTCCGTTTATTAACCGAACAATCAGTTAAAAATTTCGTAGCGTATTTAATGCCCAAATTAATTTTAATCGATACATAATTAATAAGTATATTGGATTATAAAGGTTATATTTGAAAAAGTATTAAAATTAATGAAATAAAAATAAATTAATGCTGCCGGGTTTCGAACCCGGGTCAGCTGGTAAACAACAAAGCCTTAACACACACCGCGCTCAACCACTCCGCCACTTTGGGTTTTTGTTAAGATACCAAAACAATTAATTGAAATAATGAATCTCGGAAATCAAACCCAGTCAACAGCGCGCCCAAATCCGCTGACGTCGGAAAATCCGACGATTTCGTCAATCACCGTCGGTTACCTTTGACTCAACGTAAACATTAACAACGACGTCGGTTATAACCGATGTCCAGTCCGTGATACAAGTCATAACCGCCGGAAAATTATTAACCGACGAATCAAGACAGAACGGACCAAATTCGTCAATGTTCTGCCCTATAAATACACCCTCTAACTTCTGTTAGCCTTTTCGCTCACAATCACACCCTTTCTCGACGTAATTTCACTCGCCGGAAAACTTCTGCAACTCGCCGGAAAACCGAACCCTTTCACCTCTGTGCATCACTCTAAAAACAGAACACCTAGAGTTCATACCGAAGCCACCCACACTCACCTCAAGCTTCCTGAAGACACTCTGCCGCAAAACACACGTCGCCGGAATAACCTGCTATCATCGGAGTTGCGCCGGCGAAACAGAGGAGCTCTGTTCGGTATATCTTACACTTAATCTCTCTCGTTTTTATTAAACTTACATGTAGCTAATCACAACACACTAAAGAAACTGATTATTTTTGTCAAAACAGTCGGACACCGATTCTGGTTAAGTTTAACGAAGAAGATGAAGTTTCAGTTGCATATATGTTTAATTTAAATCAAGATATATCTCGGGTTAGACACACAGTCCAGCGGTGGACTGTGTGCAAATAAAACACGCATACGTCCCGAGTTCGATTCTTGTCCCGCGCACACTCGCCTTAATAAAAATGTTCTTTTTTTTAAACTGAACCGGAGTCACTGCAAATAGATGTTAAGTTTAATAAAAATCGGGATAATAACCAAGATAGACACACAGTCCAGCGGTGGACTGTGTGAACGTTTAAATCACACGTCGCGAGTTCGAGTCCAGACTACCGCACCGGTTCTGGCAATTATCAAACTTTTTATATAAGGCAGAAATGAAATGATTTAGTTTGTATATAAGTATAATAAAATCAGATTATTTACCAAGTTAGACACACAGTCCAGCGGTGGACTGTGTGTCAACCTAACCCACAGGTCCCGGGTTCGAGACCTGTGGAGAGCACCGAGCGAGATATTAAAATCGTTTTTGAAATAAATGATTTTCGGATTAATTCAACTAGTATATAAATATAATTAAAAACAAAAATATTTCGGGTTAGACACGTAGCTCAGTTGGTAGAGCTGCGTGCACGCGAACGGGAGGTCTCGGGTTCGAGTCCTGCCCGGCGCACACAATTACACAATAAAACCGGTCAACAGGTCAACAGTCAACAAGTCAACGGTCAAAAAGTCAACATTTTTTTTTATTATTTTTATTTATTTATTTTATTTAAAAATCAATTAAAAATACTTAAAAATAACATTTTTAAAGTTAGAAAATAGCTTTAAACTCACAAAAATATATCCAATAATCCTACTAAAGTTGATTAATAAAATCCGCTTATTTACCGAACCATTATTTTATTATCTAGGTTAGTTTCACTCATGGTTAAATCCAACTTCGTGCGTATTCAACATCATCAACCGAACGCACCCAATGTGAGTGAATCTTACAACTACCCTTTTTAATTACACGTTTTGGGGTGTGTCATGTGTCGCTTAAACTAATTCATTTATTCAAACTCGTGCCATACCATATTGTGATCTAAACTTAGAATGTATATATTGTTTTTAGTTATGTATTTCATATTGTCAAGTTATATGCAAATCAGTCATTAGGCCCATCAGTTCCTCGTGGAAGACGAGTTGAGCAACGCGTGCCTCAAAACATTCTATTATTGTACATGTGTGCATTATCTGATATTAAGTGTTTTATGAATATGTTTACATCTATATTTACTCATATGTGGTTGTGCACTTTATTTTATCAATTCAATAAACTTGTACAAATGTTTTTCATAGGATTCACTCGCCAACTTTTTGTTGATCCAAAAACCATTTTTACACATGATACAGGTGAACAGGATGAAGCAAGGAAAACATAGGAAATGCCTTAGAAGAAAATAATGAAGTCTAGAATGATGTTTAGGACATGATGTAATTATGATTGTACGTTTCCCTTTAAATTGTATTAATAAATATGAAACGTTATAATAAATGTCATGAGCTTTGATGATAACCCAATCATGCCCCGATCACCTTTTCGCTGCGGGTCGGGGTGTGACACGCCGGAACTAAGATCGTCGTTAAAATATAATTTTTTATTATTTAGTCTGAGTCGAACCGTAAGGCGCATAAGTCCATAACGAGCGCCTAAACTAAGATCGTCGTTAAAATATATATTTTTATTATCTAGTCGAAGTGGAACTGTAAGGCGCGTAGGCCACTAACGAGCGTCGAAACTAAGATCGTCGTTATAATATATAGGTTTTTTTTATTATTTAGTCCGAGTCGAACCGTAGTGCGCGTAGGTCCGTAACCTTAGTTGAAAATAAAATCGTTGTTAAAATATAATTGTTTTATTATTTAGTCCGAGTCGAACAGTAAGTCGTGTAGGTCCGTGACGAGCGCCGAAAGTCGTTACAATATTTTTTTTATTGTTTACTCGATGTCGAACCGTAAGTCGCGTAGATCCATAAATACCCAACCCAAACCCGTTAGCATTCTAATTGGTTATTAATACCATCAATCCAGACTAGAAGCCTCCCAGTAGATCGATACTTTGCATTTGTCTTCTTGATTAACGACTGAGTTACTATTCGTTAGAAAAACTAGCTCAGGTAAATACTTTAACTTATTTTCCCTATACGGGCTTGGGATACGGTATTATATTATCGCTTGGTCGGGTATGGGATCATGTTTATCGGATTGTGATTTACTAAATCTATAACCCGTTTTATTCTGTATTGTCTGATAACTTAAATATTGGGGGTTAACACGACTGTGTCCTGGATATCCTTGGCTCATTGAAGTTACTAATGGCCACGACCTAAGCGCGGGGTGTAGGCATACACCTGACAGATGCTAATGCTAAATAAATATTTTTATATATACCCCTCCGTAGGTTTTATTAAGTGGTGTGTCGGTTAATCAGGTTATTCGGTTTCTGCAACGGACCCCATATGTATTGACAGACCTGTAAAACTGTAACAAGATCATTTTGAATTGTCCCAGGTTATAAAAGATTTTCGTGCTCAATGCACCTAAACAAATTTTAAAATGTTTTCAAAATGAGTCGGTTAAATGTATTTACCAATGAAAACTGATGTATTTTTCCAAAAAGGCTAAGTGACAGGTTTCGGCACGGAATAGACTAGGAGCTGCTTGGTAACGACGTAGGGAATTTTGCAAGTTCTTAGTCAAGCCTATAGTTTGTCGGAGAATACCATTTCGTACTTTCGATCCGCCTGTGGATCTGATATTGCAAATCTTGTATTTACTTTTAGACTTTTAAACTCTATGGTTTGTAATATTATTTAATATTCAAGGCTTCCGCTGTGCTGTATATGTTTGACATGATGATACCAATCTTACGTCACAATACTCCCCACCTGGCCCACGGGATTGTGTTGGAAATATGGGGTGTGACACGGGCGTAGGTCCGTAACGTGATTTGGGGATGAACTGTGATGCGCGTAGGTCGTATTTACACGTAGGTCCGAAACGTTATCGACCTAAAATCGTCGTAAAATATAATAACTTGATTATTTAGTCGAACTTGAACCATAACGCGCGTAGGTCCGAAACGTTAGCCGAAACTAAAATCGTCGTTAAATATAATAGGTTTATTACTTAGTCGAACTCAAACCGTAACGCGCGTAGGTCCGAACGTTAGCCGAAACTAAAATCGTCGTTAAATATAATCACTTTATTATTTAATGGAACTCGAACGTAACGCGCGTAGGTGCGAACGTTAGACGAAACAAATTTTGTCGTTAAATATAATAAGTTTATTATTTAGTCGCACTCGAACCGTAACGCGCGTAGGTCCGAAACCTTAGTTTACCCTAAAATCATCGTTAAATATTACAAGTTTATTACTTAGTCAAACTCGAACCGTAACGCGCGTAGGTCCGAAACGTTAGCCGAAACTAAAATCGTCGTTAAATATAATAACTTTATTATTTAGTGGAACTCGAACCGTAACGCGCGTAGGTCCGGAACGTTAGCCGAAACTAATTTTGTCGTTAAATATAATGAGTTTATTATTTAGTCGAACTCGAACCGTAACGCGAGTAGGTCCGAAACGTTAGCGACCTAAAATCGTCGTTAAATATCATAACTTTATATTTATGGAACTCGAACCGTAACGCGCGTAGGTCCGAAACGTTAGCTGAAAATAATTTTGTGGTTAAATATAATAAGTTTATTATTTAGTCGAACTCGAACCGTAACGCGCGTAGGTCCAAAACGTTAGCCGACGCTAAAATCGTCGTTAAATATAATAAGTTTATTATTTAGTCGAACTCGAACCGTAACTCGCGTAGGTCCGAAACGTTAGCCGACCTAAGATCGTCGTTAAATATAAAAAGTTTATGACTTAGTCGAACTCAAACCGTAACACGCGTAGATCCGAAACGTTAGCAGAAACTAAAATCGTCTTTAAATATAATAACTTTATTATTTAGTCGTACTCGAACCGTAACGTGCGTAGGTCAAGGCACTTTGCCGTGGAAAATGACCATTTTGACCCTTAATAGGGTCTTATTTGCAGCTGGGCACAGGAGTTAAAAAGTCTTTTTCTAGCCTTCATTTTCCAGTTAAAATATATTTTGTTTTATTATTTAGTCCGAGTCGAACCGTAAGGTGCGTAGGTCCGTAACGTTAGTCGAAAATGAAATCGTCGTTAAAATATAATTGTTTTATTATTTAGTCGAGTCTAACCGTAAGACGCGTAGGTCCCTAACGAGCGTTGAAACAAAGATCGTCGTTAAATATATATATTTTTTAATTATTTAGTCGAAGTTGAACCGTAAGAAGCGTAGTTCCTAACGAGCGTCGAAACTAAGATCGTCGTTAAAATACATTTTTTTATTATTTAGTCCGAGTCAAACCGTAACGCGCGTAGGTTCCGTAACGAGCGCCAAAACTAAGATCGTCGTTAAAATATATTTTTTTATTATTTAGTCGAAGTCGAACCGTAAGGCGCGTAGTCCCTAACGAGCGTCGAAAACTAAGATCGTAGTTAAAATATATTTTTTTATTATTTAGTCCGAGTCGAACCGTAAGGCGCGTAGGTCCGTAACGAGCGCCTAAACTTAGATCGTCGTTAAAATATATATTTTTTATTATCTAGTCGAAGTCGAACCGTAAGGCGCGTAGGTCCCTAACGAGCGTCGAAACTAAGATCGTCGTTAAAATAATTGTTTTATTATTTAGTCCGAGTCTAACCGTAAGACACGTAGGTCCTAACGAGCGTTGAAACTAAGATCGTCGTTATAATAAATATATTTTAATTATTTAGTCGAAGTCGAACCGTAAGACGCGTAGTTCCCTAACGAGCGACGAAACTAAGATAGTCGTTAAAATATATAGTTTTTTTATATACTTAGTCCGAGTCGAACCGTAATGGGGTAGGTCCGTAACGTTAGTTGAAAATAGATCGTCGTTAAAATATAATTGTTTAATTATTTTGTCCGACTCGAACCGTAAGGCGCGTAGGTCCGTAACGAGCGCCGAAAGTAAGATCGTCGTTAAAATATATTTTTTTATTATTTAGTCTGAGTCGAACAGTAAGGCGTGTAGGTCCGTAACGAGCGGTTAACTAAGATCGTCGTTAAATTATATTTTTTTATTGTCTATTCGAAGTCGAACCGTAAGTCGCTTAGGTCTGTAACGAGCGGCGAAACTAAGATCGTCGTTAAAATATATATTTTTTATTATTTAGTCGAAGTCGATCCGTAAGGCGCGTAGGTTCCTAACGAGCGTCGAAACTAAGATCGTCGTTAAAATATATTTGTTTTATTATTTACTCCGAGTCGAACGTATAGCGCGTAGATCCGTAACAGCGCCTAAACTAAGATCGTTGTTAAAATATATTTTTTTATTATTAGTCGAAGTCGTAGGCGCGTAGGTCCCTAACGAGCGTCAAAACTATGAAGTCGTTAAAATATAGTTTTTGTTATTTAGTATGAGTCGAACGTAGGGCGGTAGGTCCGTAACGGTAGTTGAATAAGATCGTCGTTAAATATAATTGTTTTATTATTTAGTCCACCTAAGGCGCGTAGGTCCGTAACGAGCGCGAAACTAAGATTGTCGTTAAAATATATTTTTTTATTGTTTTGTCGAAAATGAACCGTAAGGCGCGTAGGTGCATAACGAGCGTCGAAACTAAGATCGTCGTTAAAATATATAGTTTTTTTATTATTTAGTCCGAGTCGAACCATAAGGCGCGTAGTTCCGTAACATTAAATGAAATAAGATTGTCATTAAAATATAATTGTTTTATTATTTAGTCCGACTGGAACCGTAAGGCGCGTAGGTCCGTAACGAGCGCCTAAACTAAGATCGTCGTTAAAATATATTTTTTATTGTCTAGTCGAAGTCGAACCGTAAGTCGCGTAGGACCATAACGAGCGGCGAAACTATGATCGTCGTTAAAATAGATTTTTTTATTATTTAGTCGAAGTCGATCCGTAAGGCGCGTAGGTTCCTAACGAGCGTCGAAACTAAGATCGTCGTTAAAATATATTTGGTTTATTATTTACTCCGAGTCGAACCGTATGGCGCGTAGATCCGTAACAAGCGCCTAAACTAAGATCGTCGTTAAAATATTTTTTTTTATTATCTAGTCGAAGTCGTAAGAGCGTAGGTCCCTAACGAGCGTCAAAACTATGATCGTCGTTAAAATATATAGTTTTTTTATTATTTAGTCCGAGTGGCATCGTAAGGCGCGTAGGTCCGTAACGTTGGTTGAAAATAAGATCGTCGTTAAAATATAATTGTTTTATTTTTTAGTCCGATTCGAACCGTAAGGCGCGTTGGTCCGTAACGAGCGCCAAAACTAAGATCGTCGATAAAATATATTTTTTTAATTATTTAGTTGAAGTCGAACCGTAAGGCGCGTAGGTAACTAACGAGCGTCAAAACTAAGATCGTCATTAAAATATTTTTTTTATTATTTAGTTCGAGTCGAACCGTAAGGCGCGTAGGTTCATAACGAGCGCCTAAACTAAGATCGTCGTTACAAAATATTTTTTTATTATCTAGTCGAAGTCGAACCGTAAGGCGCGTAGGTCCCTAACGAGCGTCGAAACTAAGGTCGTCGTTAAAATATATAGTTTTTTATTATTTAGTTCGAGTCGAACCGTAAGGCGCGTAGGTCCGTAACGTTAATTGAAAATAAGATCGTCGATAAATATAATTGTTTTATTATTTAGTCTGAGTCAATCCATAAGGCGCGTAGGTCCGTAACGAGCGCCGAACTAAGATTGTCGTTAAAATATATTTTTTTTATTGTTTAGTCGAAGTTGAACTGTAAGGCGCATAGGTCCTTAACGAGCGTCGAAACTAAGATCGTCGTTAAAATATATTTTTTTTATTATTTAGTCGAAGACGATCCGTAAGGCGCGTAGGTTCCTAACGAGCGTCGAAACTAAGATCGTCGTTAAAATTTTCTTTTTATTATTTACTCCGAGTCGAACCGTATGGCACGTAGATCCGTTACGAGCGCCTAAACTAAGGTTATCGTTAAAATATATTTTTTTATTATCTAGTCGAACTCGAACCGTAAGTCGCGTAGGTCCCTAACGAGCGTCGAAACTAAGACCGATGTTAAAATATATAGTTTTTTATTATTTAGCCCGAGTCGAACCATAAGGCGCGTAGGTCCCTAACGTTAGTTGAAAATAAGATCGTTGTTAAAATATAATTGTTTTATTATTTAGTCCAAGTCGAACCGTAAGGCGCGTAGGCCCGTAACGAGCGCCGAAACTAAGATCATCGTTAAAATACTTTTTTTTATTGTTTAGTCGATGTCGAACCGTAAGTCGCGTAGGTCCCTAACGAGCGTCGAAACGAAGATCGTCGTTAAACTATATTTTTTATTATTTAGTCCAAGTCGAACCGTAAGGCGCGTAGGTCCGTAACAAGCGCCTAAACTAAGATCGTCGGTAAAATATATTTTTTTATTATCTAGTCGAAGTCGAACCGTAAGGCGCGTACGTCCCTAACGAGCTTAGAAACTAAGATCGTCATTAAAATATATTTTTTTTATCAAGTCGAAGTCGAACCGTAAGACGCGTACGTCCCTAACGAGCTTCGAAACTAAGATCGTCATTAAAATATATAGTTTTTTTATTATTTAGTCTGAGTCGAACCGTAAGGCGCGTAGGTCTGTAACGAGCGCCTAAACTAAATCGTCGTTAAAATATATATTTTTTATTATCTAGTCTGAGTCGAACCGTAATGTGCGTAGGTCCGTAACGTTAGTTGAAAATAAGATTGTCGTTAAAATATAATTGTTTTATTATTTAGTCAGACTGGAACCGTAGGGCGCGTAGGTCCGTAACGAGCGCCTAAACTAAGATCGTCGTTAAAATATATTTTTTTATTGTCTAGTCGAAGTCGAACCGTAAGGCGCTTAGGTCCGTAACGAGCGGCGAAACTAACATCGTCATTAAAATATATTTTTTTATTATTTTGTCGAAGTCGATCCGTAAGGTGCGTAGGTTCCTAACGAGCGTCGAAACTAAGATCATCGTTAAAATATATTTGTTTTATTATTTACTCCGAGTCGAACCTTATGGCGCGTAGATCCGTTAATGTAACATTTGTCAAAAACGGGTTTTACCAAACCCGCTCCGTTTGTAATCGAATATCAAGTTATAAATGTTCGTTGCGTATTTATGCCTATTTTGATTTTTAATGATGCATAATTAATAAACAAACTAATCTATAAAAGTTATAATTGATAAAAAGTAAAAATAAAATAATTAAAAATAAAATGAGGTTGCCGGGACTCGAACCCGGGTCAGCCGGAAGAGAACTCAAAGACTTAACACACACACGCATCACCACTCCGCCACTTGTTGTTTTCTGTCAACTCTAGGAAACAAATAAATCTTATAAATAAACATAAATCAACCGGTTACGCTAACTGTAACTGAAATCGGTCATCAAACGCTCAAAGACGATTTGATCACTCGCGGTTCACTGAGTATAACCGATATACCGACGTTTTCAATCAAGTTGCTTTGAATGAACTTGAATTCTAGAAGTGGATCGGTTTTTATAACCGAAAATCTTCAATTCCAGTATTACTTCCATCTTTGTACTCCTTCGCGACTCAAACATACTCTACAGACTCTCAATTACATTTTCGCTCAAGTTTCAGTCCGCCGGAGAATCAAATTTTACTCACCGGAAAGTTTCTGTAAGTCGCCGGAAAACCGTATTCTCCATCAAAACGGTAACTCTTTCAATACCGTCGTGGTCTATCAATTGTTAAGCTATTTCTAACTCAGACCTTTCAATTGAAATCAAATTCAGACGCTGTTATCGGATAATTCCAGTTCGCCGGAAAACTTCTGGAAATCCTTATTTTCAGCTGTGAAACGATATGGGCATTTAAACACCCTGTTAACGCTTGATTAGCACTTCAATTCCACGAATAGCTAATCAAAACGGATAATTTGCTTGCTCAGTTGAAATTCATAAAAAATAGAGCCGACGCCTTGCCGGAATTCTGAGTTAAATTATTCCTCCGGTATGTTTGTTTCCAACACCGTCTTTGTCATTTCATCTTAGTCTTATGAATGTGTTAATCGTTTTAAAACAAGAAACAGAGGGGTAATTTGCTGTCTGTAAAGATTAACGGAGAAGATGAACTGTGCTAACATGATAAGGATAATTAAAATTGGTATTTTAAACGGGTTAGACACACAGTCCAGCGGTGGACTGTGTGCAAATAATACGCACACGCCGCGAGTTCGATCCCTGATACACGCACCCTCTCCGTAATAAAAAACGTTTTATTTTTCTAATTGAACCGGGTTAACTTACGTTAGTTGTTAAGTATAATAAAAATTTGTATATTAACCAAGTTAGACACACAGTCCAGCGGTGGACTGTGTGTAACGTTAAAGCACAGGTCCCGGGTTCGAGACCTGTACATGGCACCGGTTCGATGATTTAACATGTTTTTGAAAATAAAAGAATTTTTTATAAGCTGAGTTAATATATAAGTATAATTAAAAACAGAATTATTTCGGGTTAGACACGTAGCTCAGTTGGTAGAGCTGCGTACACGCGTACGGGAGGTCTTGGGTTCGAGCCTCACCCAGCGCATTGCAATTACACAATAAACCGGTTAAACAGTCAAAGTCAAAAAGTCAACGGTCAACCCAAAAAGTCAACATATTTTTATATTTTTAATTATTTAATTTAATTTAAAATCAATTAAAAATACTTAAAAATAATGTTTTTAAAGATAGGAAATAGCCTTAAACTCGTAAAAATATATCTAAAAATTTTATAAACTCCTTAATAAAATCCACTCATTTACTATATTTTCCGTTATTATTTAGGTTAGTTAATTCTCATTGTTCAGCTCTTCCAACTCGTACGCATCTCACCATCTCCAATCAAACGCATCCAATGTGAGTGAATCTTTACAAATTCCCCGTTTTAATCACGTTTTTGGGGTGTATCATGTGTCTGGCTATTTATTATATTTAAATCATTGTGCATACATCATATCATGAACAAATGAGTATTCAGTTTGATTCAATTGTTTGTGTGGTTATTGTTAGATTTAATTCATTATTTTCAGTACATGCAATTTCATAGGCCGCCGCTCCCCATTACATTATGAGCGTTGAGCATGTTCCCCATTACATTATGAGCGTGAACCTGGCGTGCCAACATACGATCGGCTCCGTTTGATTGAGCCTTGATCGCACAGACATTTATCATTTTCAGTACATGCAATACGATCGGCTCCGTTTGATTGAGCCTTGATCGCACAGTTTCATTCATGTTATACATTTATGCAAGTTGATATGTTATGGTATGCTGTTGGTATGTTATTCTATGTTATAGTTTGTGGTTAACATTGTTACTTTGATTATTTATCATTTGCTCACTTATGATTATTGCACAATTTTCCTTAATAAAATAACAAGAAAATCAATTATAAATGTTTATCTAACAAGGTTCACTCGCCAACTTATGTTGACCCAAAAACCCATATTTTACACATGATACAGGTGAACCAGCTGCAGCCAAAAACACATAGGATTGGCCTAGAAGAATAAAATGATTTAGAGCTTGGAATTGATTAGTTGGTTATTTTTCTTTGTATTTGTATGGACATGTTTGGATTATTGAGAATGTAATTTTGATTTAAATAAATATGAAACATAATAGTAAATATCATGAGCTTTGGTGATAACCCAATTATGCCCCGACTCTTATTCTGCTGCGGGTCGGGGTGTGACAGTTAACAAGCGCCTAAACTAAGATCGTCGTTAAGATTTATTTTTTTTATTATCTAGTCGAAGTCGAACCGTAAGGCGCGTAGGTCCCTAACGAGCGTCAAAACTATGATCATCGTTAAAATATATAGTTTTTTATTATTTAGTCCGAGTCAAACCGTAAGGCGCGTAGGTCCGTAACGTTAGTTGAAAATAAGATCGTCACTAAAATATAATTGTTTTATTTTTTAGTCCGAGTCGAACCGTAAGGCGTGTAGGTCCGTAACGAGCGCCGAAACTAAGATCGTCGTTAAAATATTTTTTTTATTGTTAAGTTGAAATCGAACCGTAAGGCGCGTAGGTCGCTAACGAGCGTCAAAACTAAGCGTCATTAAAAAATTTTATTATTATTTAGTTCGAGTCGAACCGTAAGGCGCGTAGGTTCGTAACGAGCGCCTAAACTAAGATCGTCGTTACAATACATCACTCGGCATAACAATCCTTGTCAATCGGCACATGTTTCGACTGAAAACTATAAAAACGAGACCGATGTTGATCGGTACCTGTGTTGATCGTTCAGTATCGGTCTGTTACAATCCCGATAACTTACAGAGTGGTAAAGACACTCGATATGGCTTATGATAACAAAAAAACGCTTTATTCCGAATATAAATTTGTGTTCTATGAATTTTTACCGCCACGTCGATAAAACTACAAAAACGAATACGGTACTGTCACCAATGTTGTTTGGTCGGTATATGTTCGGTTTGTGATAATAAAAAAATCAACTACATATGGCTCATTCGAATAGAACTTCTATCGCATCATACATATTTAAATGTAAATGATAATATGTATAATAGAATCTATTGTGTTATTAAAAATGAAAAAATATGAAGAAAAAAACTATATATTATTATAAAAATAAAGTTAGTATTCATACTCACTGTCAAATTATATACCAGTGGGACTCCCCGCGCTACGCGGCGGGAGTTTGATCGTTTTTTTCTGGTGGTACGTGTAACATTCATCGAAAAACGGGTTTCAAAACCCGCTCCGTTTAAAACCCAAATATTTATTCGAAGTTCGTCGCATATTTATTTGTATTAATTAAAACGAAAATAATAATAATAATAATAATAATTATAATAATAACAACAATAATAATTTAGATTTAATAAATAAATAAATTTTAACTTAGTTAATAATTCGAGGGACTAAATATGTATTTCTACTAAACTAAGTTCAGGGGCTTTTATGCTATTTTCAAAAGAAAATTCGAACTCAACAAAAAGAATCAAAAACGGGCAGCGCCCGGACTTGAACCTGTAACATCCGTCAAAAAACGGATTTACCAAACCCGCTTCGTTTATTAACCGAACAACCAGTTAAAAATTTCGTTGCGTATTTAATGCTCAAATTAATTTTAAACGATACATAATTAATAAGTATATTAGAATATAAAAGTTAAATTTGAAAAAGTATTAAAAATAGTGGTTTAAAAATAAAATGCTGAAGCCGGGATTCGAACCGGGGTCAGCCGGGTCAACTGGTCAGCAAAGCCTTAACTCTCATCCATCAAACCACTTCGCCACTTGTGTTCTTTAGTAACATATCAAAACAATTAATTCAAATATCACAATCTCGAATTCAAACTGACGCGCCCAATTGCAGTCGTCGGAAATCCCGACGATTTCGCCGATAATTGACGGTTTCTTCTGATTTAACCGAAGCATTTACCTCAACATCGGTTATAACCGATGTCCAGTCCGCGACATCAGTCATAACCGCCGGAGAAATTATTGACCGATGAATCGAGACTGAAATCAGACCCCATGCATCTCGATTCTTCCCTATGAATTCACCCACAAGCCTCTGTTAACTTTTTCGCTCACAATCACACAAATTCTCGACGTAATTTCACTCGCCGGAAAATCCCTGCAAGTCGCCGGAAAACCGAGATTTCATCTACACGGTAAATACCTCGACTCTTTCCGTTTCAATCCCTTTTTAGGCTATTACTAACTTCAATCCAACCATCAGAATCTATCCCAGACGACTTAGCCGGAATATTCAGCCCTCGCCGGAAAACCTCTGAAATTTCTGATCTTACGCTGGAAATCAGTATAACCCTCCAAACTTCTATTAATCCTTGTTTAAATACCTCAATATCATAACTAATCGAACAGAGCTGTTAATTGATTCTAACAGCCGAAGTTCACAAACAGAGCCGACGAGTCTTCGCCGGAGTTCTGTGAAAGACGCTGATCGGTATATCCTTTCCCCCAAACTCTCTCCGTTCATTTCCTTTCAACTACTTATAATGTTTGTTAATCGAATTAGACATAAATCAGTTGAATTATCATTGTCAGAAATCTTAAGCGAAGAAGACGAAGTTCAGATATGTTATAAGATTATTTAAAAACAGTTTTATGAACGGGTTAGACACACAGTCCAGCGGTGGACTGTGTGCAAACAAATACATACACGTCACGAGTTCGATTCTTGACACACGCACCTTCGCAGTAATAAAACGTCATTTTTTTTAAAACTGAACCGGGTTAACTCCGTAAGATGTTAAGTATAATAAAAACCAGAATAATTACCAAGTTAGACACACAGTCCAGCGGTGGACTGTGTGCCAAACTAAACCACAGGTCCCGGGTTCGAGACCTGCGGCGAGCACCGAGTGATGCAATTAAATCGTTTTTAAAATAATTGATTTTCGGATTGATTTAATCAGCATATAAATGTAATTAAAAACAGAAATATTTCGGGTTAGACACGTAGCTCAGTTGGTAGAGCTGCGTGCACGCGTACGGGAGGTCTCGGGTTCGAGCCTCACCCGGCGCATACATACACACAATAAAACCGGTCAACAAGTCAACGGTCAACGGTCAACAAGTCAATGGTCAACAGTCAAAAATCAACATTTTTTTAATACTTTTATTTTTTTAAATTAAAAATACTTAAAAATAACATTTTTAAAGTTAGAAAATAGCTTTAAACTCACAAAATTATATCCAATAATCCTACTAAAATTGATTAATAAAAACCGCTTATTTACCGAACCATTATGTTATTATCTAGGTTAGTTTCACTCGTGGTTAAATCCAACTTCGTGCGCATTCAACATCATCAACCGAACGCACCCACTGTGAGTGAATCTTACAACTCCCCCTTTTAATTACACGTTTTGGGGTGTATCATGTGTCACTTAAATTAATTCGTTTATTCAAACTCGTGCCATACCATATTATGATTTAAACTTAGAATGTAAATATTGTTTGTAGTTATGTATTACATATTGTCTAGTTGTATGCAAATCATTCATTAGGCCCATCAGTTCGTAGAACAACGCGTGCCTCAAAACTCATTCATTAGGTCCATCAGTTCCTCGTGGGAGACGAGTTGAGCAACGCGTGCCTCAAAACAATCTATTATTGTATGTTGTGCATTATTTAATATTAAGTGTTTGGTGAATAAGTTTACATCCATATTTACTCATATGTGGTTACGCACTTTATGTATAATTAATTCAATAAACTTGTTTAAATGTTTTTCATAGGATTCACTCGCCAACTTTTTGTTGATCCAAAAACCATTTTTACACATGATACAGGTGAACAGGATGAAGCAAGGAAAACATAGGAAATGCCTTAGAAGAAAATAATGAAGTCTAGAAAGTTGTGTAGAACATGATGTAATTATGATTGTATGATTTCCCTTTAAATTGTAATAATAAATATGAAACGTTATAAAAATGTCATGAGCTTTGATGAAAACCCAATCATGCCCCGATCACCTTTTCCGCTGCGGGTAGGGGTGTGACAGAACCCGGGTCAACCGCAATCACACACACAGCTTCCACCACTGCACTACACGCACATTAGTGCTAAAATTGCAAACATTTAAATCTTATTTTAAGAAAACGTTTAAACCTGCAAGTTCAGAATCATCCTAAAACTAACCGCCCTTGATTCAAGCCAACTCTTATTGACCGTTATGCGGTTAATCAATCATAACCGACGATCATAATCGTTAATCAAGCCGTTATGTAAAATCATCGAGTGCAAATTTCAGTTATAAGTCAAAATTTAAACGGATCTGAAATTCGAAGCAGGACAGAATCATTGACCTATAAATACCAGCACTATCACTCTAACTAATTCGCTCTCTTCCTTCGCAACTTGCCTCTGTTCTCTCCGCTCAATTTTCTGTTCGCCGGAATCCTCAGTTACTCGCCGGAAAACCGAAGAATCTATCCACTGTTGCCTTACTCTATAAATAGGACTTCTAGAGCTCCGACAGAAGTCACCCACACTCACCACAAACTCCCTGTAGAGCCTCTGTCGCAAGTTATACTTCGCCGGAAATTTTTGTTGTCGCCGGAATTCCACTGGAGAAGTGAAGATCACGACTGTCTGGTATAACCCTGTTGAATCCTTTCTTTAATGTCTTGTAATCGTCCAGTCATAATTTAAAACAAAGAGTTTTAAATCAAACACAGACGAGTTATGTTTCTGGGTTACTTCGATGAAGAAGATGAAGATTTAAACAGTTTATATGTACAATTAAAACCGGAATAATAACCGGGTTAGACACATAGTCCAGTGGTGGACTGTGTGCAAAAACAATAATCACGTCTCGGGTTCGATTCTGTTCTTGTTTCGATTCGTCACAATATTCAAACCTTTTTATAAAACTCAAATATGAAACTTGACAGTAAGTATATAAAAGAAATAATATCCAACGGGTTAAACACACAGCCCAATTGGTTGGGCTGTGTGCACACACGAAGCAAAGGTCGTGAGTTCGAGCTGGTTCCATGACCCTGTCTCTATAATATACAAATCATTTTGTTAAATCAGAATATAGTTTAATCTAAATGGTATATAAATATAATTAAAAACGAGATTATTTCGGGTTAGACACGTAGCTCAGTTGGTAGAGTTGCGTGCACGTATACGGGAGGTCACGAGTTCGAACCTCACTCAGCGCATAGAATAAACACAGTCCGACCGGTCAACGGTCAACGGTCAAAAAGTCAACCTTTGTATTTTCTTTTTATTTATTTATTTAATTGGAAAATTAATTAAAAATACTTAAAAATAAGATTTTTAAAGTTAGAAAATTTCCTTAAACACACAAAAATAAATCTAACAATCCCATTAAGAGCACTAATTAAAAATATGAATCTCAAATAAAGTTTATTTATTTACCAAATCATTTCGTTATTATTTAGGTTAGTTTTTCCCTCGTCGGGTGAATCATAATATTCGTGCGCATTCATCGTCATCAAGGAACGCACCCACTGTGAGTGAATCCTTACAAATTCCCCTTTTATTCATGTTTTGGGGTGTATCATGTGTCGCTTTAATTATTTCGTTTATTCAAACTTGTGCTATTACCATTATATGACCTAAACTTATGATGTAAATATTGTTTGTTGTGATACGTGTTTACATTCTTGTCAAAGTTGTGTGCAAATCATTCATTAGGCCCATCAGTTCCTCGTGGGAGACGAGTTGAGCATCAGGTGCCTCATTTGATCGGCTCCGTTTGATTGAGCCTTGATCTCATTGTTCATCATTTGGTGTGTGTGCTTGTGCATTGTTTGATATTATGTGTTTTGTGATTAAATTTACATTTACGTTTATTCATATTTGGTTATGCACAATTTTATTCAAATAACCAACATAACTAATCCTTTCAAATATTTAAATAAGATTCACTCGCCAACTTTTGTTGACCCAAAACCCTATTTTACACATGATACAGGTGATCCGGTTGAGAAAAGAAACACATAGGATGGCCTAGAAGAATAAACAAGTTAATGCCTTGGAATGAACGTTTAGTTTTGTTTTCCTTTGTAAATATACTTTAGTTTGTAATTTGAATAAAAATGTATTTGAACATGTTGTGTTTGTATGTTTATTGTAACTTCTTCTTTAAAGAGAAATAATAAATATGAAACTTTATAGTAAATGTCATGAGCTTTGATGAAAACCCAATCATGCCCCGACTACCATTTCCGCTGCGGGTCAGGGTGTGACAGTACGCGGCATGACTTTGATTGTTATCGGCTAGACTCATCGGAAATAACAAAAACAAAGATCGATAAAAGTGAATATCAATAACGGTTCCGATAATACCAACTAAAGAAAGGGAAAAAAGATTGTTACCCTCACGCTACACTCTGGGTGTTTGACTGTTTTTCCTCATGCTACCCGGCGTGCCTTTGGTCATTATCGGCTCGACTCATCTGAAAATTTCGATACTGGGTTTTTTCCCTCGCGTTACGCAACTGGAGTATGATCGGTTTTCCATGTTGTTACGTGACGTGACTTTGGTCGTTATCGGCTCGATTCATGGAAAACCATAAAAGCAAATATCCATAAAAGTGCATACTGATATCAATTTGGATAATACCAATTAAAAAATAGGTTTTCCCCACCACACTATACGGCGAGATCGGTTCCGCTGTGCTACGTAGCGTCACTATGGTCTTTATATACTCTACTAATTAAAAACCATAAAAGCAAAAATCGATAAAAGCAAATACCAATACAGGTTTTAATGATATCAATAAAAAAAAAACCCACTAAAGCAATAAACAATAAAAGAAAAAAAAAGGTCCACTAAATTAAAGAATAAAAAAACAGAAAAAAGCTAAAAGAAAAAAAACACTATTAGTGGAATGTTTCCAATTATATTTATTAAATATTAAATAAATTACAGTATTATTGTAACTTCTCATATTGATTGTGAAGGAGAACGAAGTCTTTCTTATAAGGGGCTTGATACCTTCACCACCATGACGCGTTTTAAAACCATGAAGGGCAGGTGCTGATGGCGTGTTGGCTGCCAAAGCGAACAATATCATGGTGCGGTTACGCTGGGCTATTACAGATGGTATCAGAGCCAGGGTCGGGCCGATGATGCTAGGTCCTGTGAGGACGCTGAACCCCTTAAGGGGGTGGATTATCATATCCCACATCGGTGGGGAAGGGGAACAAATGCTTCCTTATAAGGGGCATGATACCTTCACCATCATGACGCGTTTTAAAAATAGTGAGGGGCATGAGCTTAGGGCGAGCAGGCTGACAAAGCGGAAAATATCATGGTGCGGTTACGCTGGGCTGTTACAAATTGTATCAGAGCCGCGGACCGGACTAGTATGCCAGCGAGGACGCTGGCCCCGTAAGGGGGGTGGATTGTAACATCCCACATTGGTTGTGAAGGGGAACAAAGGCTTTCTTATAAGGGGCTTGATACCTTCACCATCATGATGCGTTTTAAAAACCTTGAGGGGCAGGCGATGAGGGCGTGTGGACTGCAAAAGAGGATAATATCATGGTGCGGTTACGCTAGGCTGTTACAGATAGTATCAGAGCCAGGGCCGGACCGATGGTGCTAGGTCCCGCGAGGACGTTGGACCCCTTTTGGGGGTGGATTGTGATATCCCACATCGGTCGTGAATGGGAACAAATGCTTGGGAAGGGAACGGAAGTTTCCTTATAAGAGGTCTCATACCTTCACCATTATGACGCGTTTTAAAAATCGTGAAGGGCAGGCACTGAGGGCGTGCTGGCTGCCAAAGTGGACAGTATCATAGTGCGATTACGCTAGGCTGTTACAACAATAATAATTAAATTAATTAATATATATTTATTGACTTTTATAGGTGACAACACAAATTTATTTTTGTAAATAAATCTATATGGGGAAATTCACATAAAGGATCCATTATAGCTTTATTTGCCTACTAGTTATATATAGCAATATCTATGATAGGGAATGGTTACTAAACAAGAGGGTTAAATCGTACGAAGTATATGAGAGATTTGAATACAATGATATTTTAGGAGAATCCAATATTGTTGACTAATAAAGCCATTTTTCCATTATTTTCTTACCGCTATAATGTTTTCACAGGATAATAATTAAAAAAAATTCATTGTTCATTCTCTTTAATTTGAATAGGTTATTGCTATTTCTTAATTTTTATTTTTTTTAATGTGACATTCAATATAAATCATTATATGATTACATGTTCAATAATAAGAACTTAATTGGTTATGGTTTATTACGTGATTAAATTTGTAAAATACGACATTACGTGGTTACTATAGGTTGCCTGGTTAATCTTTTGTTTTACATTTATAATTAATACATGAGCAGATCTGAAATATTAGGCATTCTGTAAATTTATCTATTGCATGTTTTGTTTATTATTATATATATAGTTAGTACGTAAGTATATAATCACTTAGTTTGTTTTCACATAAAAAATACTATAATGAAATCACGTAATGGGTATTCAAAATCGTGTAATCATACATAATTATTGTTAGTAATTAGGTATTAGCACATAATCACGTAAAGTTACACAAGTTTCAAGAATAAAATGCATAATCAAGTAATGTTACAAAATCACGTAACGTTATAGCTTATAAAGTAAAAGATATTAAAAATTGAGAAAACTATACCAGTAGCCTACTAAAATTAAAGAGAATGAAATGTTCGTTATTAATACAATGTAATTTAAAAATATATATATATATATATATATATATTATCGTATGAAAAAGTTATAATCGTTTGAAAATCATTGAAAAATGGGTTTATAAGTCACCAATATCATATCTTCATATTTTGCCACATGTTTTCCTTGTTTTTAGTTAATTGAATTCTAATTCGGGGACAACTTAACCTTAACCATTAGATCAAAGGCCAAAATCTTCTCTTGATGTTCCTATGATTTAGTTCTTTTGTACATGATCCTTTGCCTTTATATATAAGGGGGGAAGGGCCATTTGCCTTTCCTACCCTAAGTCCGGATAATCATATTGCGCCACATCACTTAGACAATACACTACCCTAAACTACCCTCTTTTTTTTGAACGGCAAATTTCTTTAATCCCCTGTCGTCTGTGGAACTTGAACCCAAGACCTCCTCTTCCCACCTAAGTGTTTTTAAAGGCTTTTTCTTTACCAATGGACCACTACCCCATTGGCTAAACTACCCTCTTTAGTGGCACCACTTAGACCTTCCTAACCCCTTCATTTTTTTATTTTCTTTTTATTACAAATATAAATAGATCGTTTTAACATAAACTATATAAAACAATAAATTACATAAAACGTACATAATTAAAAATATCATAATGTGACACACCATAAGTTATGTAAAATTTAAAACATCACACAAACTAGATAATTAAACTTACACATACCGGATAATTAAACCTACACAAACTGGATAATTAAACGTAAACAAAATAGATAATTAATTAAACTAATCATCTTCGCCTGGAGTTGGCATCCGGATGCATAGCGGGTGGCATACGAGGATGGTTTCTTAGTAATTGCCTAGGCCTGATGTGAGTAAATATTCCATTGTTTTTAATTTGGTATTCACGGCGGGCCTAGGCAACTGCTTGTGCCTCTGTTAAGTTGTTACCATGAGCCATCATGATGTTGAAAAATTGATGAAATTTGCAAACCTACTTTAAGATACTACCATACCTTGACGAAGCTTGGTGTGTAGAGCGATTCATTTCACCTACACGTTGGCGAATTTTCTTCAAATAAGGCTATTCTAAATGCAAAGGAACCTTGTCTATTTTCAGATACGTTCAACCAAGAGATGACCAAAGTTATGTCTTCATCTTTGCTCCACGCTCTTCGTGCCATTTTTTTACGAGTGTAGTGTATTAAGACGAGAGTATGTGAGAATGTGTGGTTAAAGTTTTATAAAATTGGTGTGAATTGTGTATGTATTTGTAGGGGTTAGATAGGTTAAAATTAAAATAAATACCAAAAACAACCAACGGTGAAAATATTCAAACCCAACAACAACAACATGTGGCAACTACTCAAACCCAACCCTACCCGCCAGACCGGTGGCTGTGTGACCCGAGCGGGTAAGGGGTACTCGCAAGGCAAAAAGATGTGGCCCGCCCCTCTAAGTTAGTTGACAAGAGTGTTGGATGTGTAATGTTTGGCACCCTAAAAAACCATAAGTATACAATGCATTATGTGTATAACATATTAGATCAATTTTGTATTAACATAAATAGGGAACAGTTTGTTGGTACAGTTTTGTGTCTGTAGCTTGTTCTTAGCTTTTGTATGTTGTACGGTCTTTATTTTACGTGTCAGTATAGTTTTGGTCGAGTCAGCCAAGTCGAGATATCCTCCTATCTCGACTTAGCACGACGTTTATGTTATCTATGATGTAAAACAGTTAGCAAGTGTGCTACTGTTATTGTGTTAGTTGTTGTAACTTAGTGAACTGTTGGCTGTTATGTGTTGTCTGTGTATGGGCTCCCTACGAAGAACCCATGTTCTTCGTAGGATTGATCATCGACGAATAATAGAAGGTTCGTTGTTTTGGAAGGTCACGAAGATTCAATCTTCGTGGTATATGTTGTTTATAAAGAATATAAACTTGTAATCAGTTGGTCTATTAATGTTTTTGATTTGGTGTATTAACGATAGATTCATTCGGATTATGAAAGACATGAATGGGTTTTTACATGGATTGTGAAGTTTTTGGATTTGTACAAAGAATGTTGGTAAAAGTAAATGAACTGAGTGTTTTGATCTTATTTGTCAGGGAGTTGTAACCATTTGGATGTTTGTCTCTGACCTAAAATTAACTGTGACGACGAATCCTTCCGGCGAAGAATCAGATTAGACGAAGAACCGTAGTCAACGAAGAATCCATTCTTCGTTGACCAGGGTTGTTCACTGGAAAGATGTAGACCAAGAATCATAGTCAAAGAAGAATGGATTCTTCGTTGACCTTGATTGTTCGTTGGATTTATATGATTCTTCGTCCAAACTAAATGTTCGTAGGAGGTTCTTCATGGAAAGAATGAATTCACAGTGGACACAGAATGGTTCGTAGGAACACTTTAAGTTCACAGTGAATTCATACCTTCACACAGTTAACATGTTTGAGTGTGTTTTCAGTTTTTATGTTTCTTTCTTCACATGGTGGTTGTGTTTTTGTAGAGAATGGCTCCAAAAACTCAGAAGCGAAAGCCTGCTACGAAGAAAGAAGATAAAACGGAGGTTGAAATTATGTCGGAATCTCGCCACAACATGGTTGCATATTTGGATCCGCAAGACAAGCTCGCTGATTACAACGGAATCATGAAATGGCTAAGGGAATCAAGGATCAATCACGCCATCACTCATCAAACTGTCATTTACAAGTCCCTGATCAAAGCCTTTTGGGATTCAACGAAAGTTGAAGAGATTGACGGAAAGGAAGTTATAAGAGGATGTGTGAGCAATCAAGACGTTATTGTTTCTGCTGAGATTATCAACACGGTATTACAGCTTCGTGATGACCCTGAAGCGCCATATTCAGTTCCGATAATGTGTCAAAGAGGGTGTTTGCTGCGTATGAAGTGTACTGGAGATATATTTGGAAATCAGTTTAACAAGTCGGGTTTACCTCTTCGTTACAAGTTTCTGTATCATGTGTTGTTACAATGTTTGAGCAATCGACGAAGCGGTTATGATATGGAAAATCCAGACTTAGTTGGGTTGATGGTGGCCTTAGTGCTGAACAAGCCGTTTAGCATATCTAAGTATATATTCTCCAACATGAAAGAAAATCTATCAAGAACGGGAGCCGTCACAATAGGAAGCAAGTTTTGGATGTATCCTAGATTTCTGCAGATGGTTTTGAATGTCCAACATCCCGATCTTCCTAGAGAGGATAATGAAGTTCTAAAAATCGAGCCAATGACAAAACGTTCATCGAAGATTTTTAAAGGATACGCTGCAAAAGTTACAAGGAAAACGATCCTCCTCGGAAGTTATTTGGGTTTCTGGAAAAAGATTCATAGTAGCACCGGAGAATGACAAGTGGCGACACGACAACAACGACTCCGACAATGAAGAGCCTTCTTTAAGAAAAATGCTTGAAGATAGGTTTGGGAAAAAGATTGATGATGATGATAGTGATGATGATGGTGATAGTGGTGGAGATGGAGGAGATGGTGATGATGGCGGTGATAGTGGTGCTGCACCAACCGGTGTTGACTTAGGAAAACAACCGGAAGGTGCCACAGATGTTGAAGAGGAAGATAACCCTCCTGAACCTGGTTATGAATACTATCTTGATAATCGTGGTGTTCGACAGGTAAGAAGAATTAGTACTGAAAGAACCGAAGCTGAACCTGATTATGTTCCTTCTGATACTAAGTCTGAGAAGGCTCGAAAGAAGCAAAGTGCTCTCCGACGAAAGAAAAAGAGTTGGAAAACAATTGGTTCTTCCTCAGTGCAACCTGAATCTACTCCACAATCTGATCCTTTCGTAGGACCAATACCAGAAGAAGTCTTCACTGCCGAGGAGACTGAAGTGTTGGTAGCTTCTCCTGGTAGGTCATCGGGAACTGCAACTGCTACTGTTAGTCCACGACAACATCCTCCTCAGTTTACAGCCCCTGCTGCTACTCAAGCTGCTCGTGAGAGAACTCGCAAACAAAGTTCAGAATCAATTGAGGAAAGATTTGAGCACATGAACGATAGCGAGAAAATACGCTTTTTGTTCACACAGCTTCAGGCTTCGACAGCCCAAGTAAACCGTCACATAGATTTCATGTCTGCAACAAGAAACACCACTGTTAAACAACAGATGGAGATCAACACTTTGAGTGCAACCGTTCAGAAACAGCAGGCAGAAATCATGCAGTTGAGGGCTGAAAATGCTCGACTGCAAGCTGCAGATGAGGAACGTGCAAGACAATTGCAGCAGATGCGAGTGGCTGACAACGCTATAAAGATGAACAGATTGAATGAACGAAGTACTGAAGTGCTAAGAACTGGTGAAAAACTAACTAAGACGTATGATGATATCACCGAGTTCTACAACTCCTGTAACAAGATCATTGCTGAAAACGTTAAACAGATGACGAGTAGTTATGAAGTTACGAGGAAGCGAGTCAACACTCTGTGGGGGGAGTGATGCAAAGCACAGGAGGTTCTTAGAAAGCGAGATCATGATAGTGAGGATCCCAGAAATCCTGATGCACCTGCATCATCTGTACAACCTCAAGGTTCTGCTTCTACAGCAATCGGTATTTCTAGTTCTGTTCAGGTTGTTGCTAGCTCAAGTGATGTTCAAGAAGCTTTGGATAACATAGATTTGCAGATGGTTCTCGTGAAAGATCAAGATGATGTGGTTGTTGATGAAGGTTCAAGATCTGGTCAGGTTATTTCTACTTCTGTTGGCTTTGATGTGCCACTGCTACAGTCTCTACATCCTGCCACCAGGGAAAAGTTAGAAGAAGGGGAGTTCGTTTCTGAACTTTCCCAAGAACAGATTTTTAAGTTGAAAGAGATGAAAGTGGTAGATGAAGCTACCATTGATGAAATACCGAGTGAACCGATAGCACAAATATTGAAGATATTGAAGAAATTGTGTTCGAAGGGGATACCGAGAAGGCAAAGTATGTTCGAGAGGATGGCGTAGAGTTCAATCCATTCGATGATGATTGGCTCAAGGAGAATGTCGATGAGATTGATGAAAAATTGAAAAGTAGGGATACGTCGGATACTCCTACTGATACTTTTGAAGAATGGAGGCAAAAGTTCTTAGCTAAGCATCCGAAGACTACTCCTCCTCCGTCTCAAGTAGACTACATGAAGTTAATGAAAGATCGACCACACGGTCATATTCTAAGCTGGATGTTTGTTCAGGAAATTCATTGCATGGCGATCAAAAGGGAACACCACATCCAATACTTCAGATCGCTATTGAGCATGCTAACTTTACCTTTTTATGATGTTGCTTCTTTGACCAGGTTGAATGTGATTAACCGGTCGAACTACGAAGGTGTTACCCTCTTTGCCCGCAAGCTTCGGTTTGAGTATCGGAAGGGTTGGAAGGACGAACTCTACAAGCCACAGTTTCCAAGATACGAGCAAATCAAGTACACTCTGGATCCGGAAACAAACACTGGAAAGTACAAGCTCATCTATAAGAAAGTCGAAGCGTTGGAGAAAATTCCGTTGATGCCTATGAAACAAGACTTTCTCGAAGACATGCGTTTGTGGTGTTATGATTCCGAAACCCATGAAGCCGTTATCATTTTCAAGGGCGATAAGGAAAATTTCCGGATACTAGACCTAATGTGGGTGGTGAACATGTCAAAGAATGATATTAAGAAGCTGCTTGAACATGACATTTTTTATGAAGACAGAGATGCGTATCTAGCTCTGCTATTTCAACGGGTTGTCTGCTTTTGCTACTATCGGGGAATTCACTCCGGTAGCTCATGGACCGAGGCGAACAAGGAATGAAGAACGTAGGGGGAGTTTGTTGGTACAGTTTTGTGTCTGTAGCTTGTTCTTAGCTTTTGTATGTTGTACGGTCTTTATTTTACATGTCAGTATAGTTTTGGTCGAGTCGGCCAAGTCGAGATATCCTCCTATCTCGACTTAGCACGACGTTTATGTTGTCTATGATTTAAAACAGTTAGCAAGTGTGCTACTGTTATTGTGTTAGTTGTTGTAACTTAGTGAACTGTTGGCTGTTATGTGTTGTCTGTGTATGGGCTCCCTACAAAGAACCCATGTTCTTCGTAGGATTGATCATCGACGAACAATAGAAGGTTCGTTGTTTTGGAAGGCCACAAAGATTCAATCTTCGTGGTATATGTTGTTCGTTGAGAAGACCTACGAAGAATCATTCTTCGTAGGATTGCTGATTGTGCGTGGCCCTGCACATTCTTCGTAGTGTGCAGGGTGTCTGGGTCTATATATATGCAACACACTTCACAGTTTTAACCAAGAGAGTCCTTAGAGAGTATTTGCACTGTGTGTATGTGTAAACTGATTCTCTTCCTATTAATCTAAAGATAGTGAATCTTTTGGTTACATTGTGTTTGCTTTTACATTGTTTATGCTTCGGTTTGCATGCTAACAAGGATTCCGCACTTGGTAGTATGTTAACAAACAAGGAAGTAGGTAACTTGATCCTCCAAGTGGACCTACACAATTATTAGAAGATGTCGGATTGACTTGGCAGGCATGCCCAAAGTCAAAAGGGTGTGTCCCTTACATCTTCCTATAGTATATATAGGGTATATAACATTCAGTTAAGGGTGGTTTGTTTAGCTCTTAATGATTCGGACCTCTTACTGGTTTAATACTTAATGGTTCAGACTATTTATTTTACGAGCACATGTCTTAATAGTTCAGACAATTGCCTCTAAATGGTTAAGCATTATACTAAGTTTGAATGGTTTAGACCTCTAGTCTTGAATTGGTCAGCCTTGTTTCTCTGAATGGTTAAGCATTATACTAGCTCTTAATGGTTTAGACCTCTTACTCTTATTGACACTTAACCATTTAGAAGTTGCCAAACAACCCCTTAGTTGTATGGTGTTTGACAGTTATTTAACTCTCTCTTATTTCCCCTAAATATTATTATATTGTTAACCTCTACCATATAGTGTGTGTGTGTAAGTTCAATTCTGTTAATCACTAACATGGTATGAGAGTCGTGAGCCGTGTTCCAGGACATATGAAGGTAAGTTCGTGTACAATCCGAATATAGAACTCGGAGATGCATACAACTTTGGCACACAAGATGGTTGTGAAGTTTCGCCATTGTTTCCCACGTTTATTTAATGGCCAGGAGGGCATCAGAGGAAGAAGAGAAGAGAAGAGAGGGATCTTAGGAGTTGCGGTACAAGTGAAGAAAGCATATGCATCAAAACTGGCGAGTATAACAACAAACTGTACACCTGATCATTGATAGAAAAGAGTAGGATTGCACAACTGGAAGTAGATTTCTAGACCGGTGGAATGAAAAAGAATAAACTATTTAAAACGAATTTGCTACAGTTTTGGCAAGAAGCTGTATCATTTCAGACGTGATTGCCCAAGTCGAACCATAAATTAATGATTTCATGATCAAGGGAGCAAATAATCAAAACTGGAATCTTATATAGATGGCAAGTTTACTCTGGAAAGAACATGCAACAGGTAATAAGGATGTGTTTGATAGGTTATTGAATTCATTCGGAGTAGAAGCATACTCTCATGGTTATACTAGAGAGTTATTTAGAGGGAAGGGTAGTGTAGAAAGTATTGAGAAACTAGCAAAGCATGGGTATGATATAGTATTTGAAAGAGATATTTGTTTCATTGTTGACCCAAACAAGAAGATGTTGGGTAATAAAGAAAGTAGGAACCGTGCAAGTAATCATTACTTTGATCACCCTTCACAGATAAGGATGTCCATTTGATTCAGAGAAGGCAACAAAATCATTAAAGGATAAACAAAAATACAAAGGAAAAGGCAAACAGACAAGTGTCTCATGTTGGATATGTGATAAGGGAGAGCACTACACTTGTATGTCACCAAAGACTAAGGCCAGATTTGCGTTAGAAGGCAAGACAAAGAAGCATGAACTGGTCGAATCATTACTTATGATTGAATCGTCATCCACTAAGAAAAATAAGATAGAGATCGATGAGGAACAAGGTAGGGCGATGTTGTGGAAAATTATGAAGATTTGATGAAAGATAACAAGAAGGAGAATGCAAGAATGAACAAGGAGAAAGGATCAGTTGTGTATCGAACTAAAGTCTCCACTATAAAGCATTGCCTCACCTTTATGGATTTGATACACATAGCATTTAAAGTCAAAGAGCACAAGATAAAGTTTGATGTGGAATTCAAGATGTAGTCGAAACGTTTATTAAATATTTTCTAAAAATTAAAACCCGCATACCAGTGCCTCCTAAGGATAACTATGGTCACTGTATAAGTCTCATGGACTTGTACATGAGTGTGCGAAAGTTTGGATAATATGATGCATTGAACGAGAGCAGATTATGGGATAGAGTTGCACTGGATATGGGGTATGGAGTATGCAGTAGACAAAGACATCGCAAAGACACTTAAGGTTGTTTACTTCCTCTATCTAGAAATGTTGGTTCGGTATTATCACACAATGGAAGGATCCTGTTGATTGAGACGAGAGAGACAAGCAGAACAAGCCCAAGCAAGGAGGAGAAAGTTTGGAAGGAACCTGACTTGCTTCCAAAGAAAAGAAACAAAAGGAGAAATATTTCAGCAAGTATGTTTCCAAATAGGAGTAGGAGCAGTGTCTTGGACAATTGGTAGTAGCCTGTCTACCATGGAAGCAGAATATATTGCTGCAAATGCAGCTACATGTCACACAGTCTAAATAAGGAAGATGTTGAAGGAATTGTTACAAAATAACACGAAGCAACTACAATAATTTTTAATAACAAATCAGCAATCTTATTAACGAAAGAATCACGCTTATTATAGTAAAAGTATGCATATTGATATTAAGTTTCACTATTTTAGGCCTTTGTTTGAGGATATACAGTAGCTGATATATTCACAAAGGAATTGAATCAGTTTGGTTATTTAAGATCAAGGCTTGGAACTAATGAGGAATGTTGAAAGTAATTTAAAATACAAAGGTGTTGCAGAGGAGCAAGTCATAGGAGTTTGTTGGCTCAATGAGGTTGCATGCAGGTCTCATGCTATAACTTCCGTAATAACATGAATAGTTAGGCATTTCTGTTTTAATATGTTTCCTTTATTTCCTTTGTATCGATCTGCTATATAAGAAGTGTTTGAGTATTTGGTTTTGGTTCATCTGCTACCTTCAATAAGCCAACATGCATGCATGGTACAGCGACCAGAAATCAGATAACAACAGTCCGGCTCAAAATATTTTAGGCCCAAGGATAATAAAATTGGGGCCATTTTCGTAAAAAAAAAAAAAAAAAAAAAAATTATTGCTACCGATCCTATATCATCTATGCGTGTATAATTATAGATCAAAAACCTCAATGTCAACAATGTTAAAACCATAATCACATACATACAATATGTTCTTTTTTTTTCAGAATTTGGGGCGTTAGTGAAGTGGGGGCCCAAAGATTATTTCACTGCCCCTTGAGCCCGCACTCACAATTATATATTCCAAACCATAATCATCTACAAGTAATCATAATCATCTATAAGTAATCAGAATAAGTGAAAACAGAAGTAAGCAGGAAGATCGATGAAGGTACCATGCGAACTCATTTGAGAAGCCGTCTGCATCTCTGTAATTGAAGAACTGCTTGAATCCTCAACCAGAAAACCATCAAGTTTCTATAATTTTGGAATTCTTTAGCAACTAGAGAGAGTTTAAAAAACTATACAAGTTCTATCTATTTATATAAGAAGTTCATGGAGACTGGATGGATACCGACCAGAAAAATATTAAAAATATAAAAAGATAAAACGATAATAGTGAATCTTAAACATGTACAAAACTCGATCAAAGTGTGAGATTACCGATTCAAGTACAAAATGTATTAACAACTCTAGAACTTATATACAGGGCTTTTCAAATAAAACAGACAAGGTCAAAAGAAAATAAATTTAGTGGCCCAACCTAATAAATTTTTGGTCCTAACAATTCAAGGCATGCATGGTACCACTGAATCTGAAAAAACATCAATTAAACCTTCAACGGCTGGACTTTTCTCCACCACCCTATCTTTAATCAATATTTTTTTAACAGCAAACAAACCTACTCTTTTATGTGTACCTTGTAGTATTTAAACCCTTCACCTCTAAAATAGATGGGGTAGACCTTATCACTACACCATGTCCTTTTGAGAGATTAATCATTTGTTTGGCCTTTTTAATATTGTTTTCTAACTTTAATTTAATTATGTTAACTGAATTATATTGTGTTTAGCTATGTTTATTGATGTTTAATTTTATTTTGTTTATTTATTTGTTTAACTGAGTTCAAATAGTTACAAAAATTATTGTGTAAGTTGTTTGTTTATATTAATTACTTGTTTTATTTCTAAAATACAGAATTAAAAGACGATTACGTTTTGCAATTAGTCTTTTGACATATTGTGATCGCTTGGTCAAAAGCATCAAATATATCGAAATCATAAGCTTCGCATTATTGACCTTACCATTTTGACCCAACTGATTTGCCCCTCTTGACGAATACTCCTGGATCTATCATTGACAATTTTTTAAGCCATTAATTTTTAATGATGTACATTCACATGACCGAATTTAACATGAACAATTAACCGATGGTATGGTTAAGCCGAAAACCGATTAACCAAAAATTTTGGTTCAGTTTTCTTGTGTGACAAAACCCAATTAACCGAACCAAACCAATTATTCATATAGCAAGTTTTTTACATTTCATTTTGTATGCCATGCTTGGTTAGTAATTAAATGTATGTACTTGTGGTCCATGATATAGTCATATAGTTAAGCATCTATTTTTGGATTTGTGCTTGTTTTTATCTATCTTAAAATTTAATATTCATTTTATTCTTCTTAAAATGCAGGCAAAAATCATTTTATTCGAAACCTTAATAACCCAATATGTTGTGATTCTAACATCAATAGAAGACACATGTTATGGTCACATGCCTAAAATAATTGGTGATAGTAACTAAAAAGAAATTAAATGATCACATGCCTAGAAAGCTAAAACTCATGTTATGAATTTATTGTTAAACCTAAAAGTAGTTGAAGAGTCGTTTATGGAAAGGAAACTCAATATTTTCCTTCTTAAGTTTTTGAAAGGGTTAAGTTATCAACACAAATGGGTGAACGAGGCAAGGCCCTTTTTTCAAGCAGGTTAGACTAGCTAACTCAAAACCTGATTACTTTTATCTTGTTTCGAGTCGTGTCAGAATCAAACCCCCCTCTTAAAGTCCATCTAAGATCTCTTATCATAATAAGAGATACACAATTTCACTCAAGTACATGTAATATATTAAGATCAGAATTCAATCTTCAAGACGTTTACATTTATACATGAGTTTGTTTTTAACTAGTATAACTTTTTTTGAACAGCAAATTTGAATCACTGACGGACCACCGTAGTATTATCGTGCCATCAACAGAACCAACCGATCATATCCATCTCCACTAGGCAATACTGCCTATACACCAATTCTGGAGAAAACCCAATTACTCTGGGAAAAACTCCCTTGTGGGAATCGAACCCATCACCTAATGATCATAAGCCTTATCTCACCCCCAAGATGCCTTTAGACTATAATGTCACGGGCACTAGTATAACTGAATTAAGGATCACGCAAACATGGAGGAGAAATGTTGGTCATCAAGTGATATTAGTTAATTGGATTTTGTTAAGAGCAAAGGAAAGTGTTGTTAAACATCATGTTAGAAGATGTGGAGTGTGTGCTCGTGTGAGACTAATCAGATTTTGGTACCAAGGAACCTCAAAGGTTAACGAGGTCAGTGTCCTGGATGGTTCAAGGTGCTGATCCCTTTCAGCAAGTGGCGCCCACGACAAGCAAACTTAAATTTAGATGTGCAAGTCGCATTAGAACTAGTTATTAGAGTAGAAACCGATCCATGAGTATGATAGGACCAATCAAAAGCAACTGTGATAAACAGTTGTGTGATATAATAATTAACTAAGATCAACAACAACTCGGCGATTAGGAGGAAATAAGTTAATTACCACTAATTGAAGGCAACCATCAGCACTAACTAGTTACCGCTCAGAAACAATTCATGACTAGTAGTAACACACAAATGTTAACTAACAACCAAAACTACTCACCAGTTGTTTTCATATTGAATTATCCAATTAAGACTTCAAGAGTACCATCAAAATACTTTAACCTGGCGGTGATATACATGATCCATATAAATTATCCAGGAGCCTTCCATAATATAAAACCTACATTAATCACCAAAGACAATACTATTATTCTACCGAATAATGGATAACCAGGTTATGAATTATGAATATAAACACAAGAATATGACATTTTTACAAGTATTATAAATCTCATCAATATATATCAAGTTTAAACACAAGAATATGACATTTTTACAAGTATTATAAATCTCATCAATATATATCAAGTTTAAAGATATACAGTTCAGATTTACAAAATCAAGTTTCTTGATAAATATAGCATTAATGGATTATTTTAGTAATGGAAGGTGTGGAGTATTTGCTTTGCTCGTTCATTACACACTTGGGCTGACTATAACTGCACACACAATTATACAAACACATTATTTGACCCACTTAAATACTTAATTGTTTGACCCAATAACATTGATAATAAATGTAAATTCCAGCCCAAGATTAAGAAGAATAGGATTAAAAGATTACACTTTTTTTATAATCGTTGGAAATGGAACTAACATCCTTTTTTTTTGGCTGGACAGGTGGATCGGAGGGAGTCCACCATGGCTACGGTGGCCCAATGTGTGTTTTTTTTATGGGTGGTGCTTTCCATTGGGCTTGGAATTGGGCCGCTGGCTCTAATAGTCTTGAGGTACAAAATCAAGTCGACCTTTGTTGCTTAACTTCGTAGTATATAGTTAGAAAGTTCCGTAGCATACTTAATGCGTATTATGTATTTATTACAATCAGAGGGTTAGATATGTAAATATTGTAAAAAAAACGAACCATTGCATCTTTTGTCATTGGCGGGTATGCAGGGGTGCAAATGAGTGGAACTTCTCGAGATCGGCTCGAAACAAGCCGAGTTTAAACAAGCTCGAGCCCGAGCCTAAGACTTAGCCTAAAAACAAGTTCGTTGTGGAAACGATACCTATGCCTGAGCTTCGATAAGCTTGAGCCACGTGAGGCTAAATGAGCCCACTATTTATATAAGTTTTAATTAATATATATATATATATATATATAATAAATAACTTTTATACGATTATGAAAAAAAAGTAACTAACTTGTATATAAAATTATGATGATAATTAATATAAATTACTTAATAAATATTAAACAAGCTAAGCTCGAGCTTGAAAAACTATTTACTTGTCGAGCTCGAGCTTGAAAACCTATTTGCGTGTTAAACTCAAGCTTGATCCTTCGTAAGTTAAACGAGCTCGAACTCGAGCATGGTCAAGCCCTAGCTCAGCTCGGCTCGGTTCATTTGTATATATACCATCACCGGCCACCATCTGTAACATACCGACTTTCAATCGGAAATTATAGTGTAGAATTGTTTAAATTGCTCTATATACAATCTTGATTTCAGAAACCGTGAGTGTTAATGGATCATACTTGGGCCTTCAAATTGGTATTAGAGCAAGGCTTTGTTTGAATAATGCGATCAATCTCGTAAATCCTAGACAAAAAAGACGATAGGTTTTGTTTCTTGTAATTTCGCTAATCCCAATCACAAACACTAAATTGTTATAAGACAGAAGAATGACATAATTGTGCTTAGAATAAAAATCAATTTCAGAATCCCAAAGGATTGTTGGATAGTAAACCGTTGATAATACGAAACAAAGATTCATTGAAGAGAACGGTGGAAACATGCAAAATTGAAGCGTGTATTGGAACGAGAATTAACTTTGCACTGTACAAGTTGATATGGAAAGGTTCGTATTATTGGGCCAGCCCCTTATTTTGACACCGTTTATATGCATCTTATAGCACCATACTATACGTATGTGGTTCACACAATTCCCAAAGTCAACCATCGCCTGCCAACGGTGTCACATGAGTACCTATACGCATCTTATGGCACCAGGTATACGGTGTTTCAAAGTTGTGGGATTTGATGTGTGGGTCCCACTTATACGCCTAGTATAGACCAATACGAGTCTTACAGGTGGTTAGATGGATGAGTTTTTTGCCATGCATCCTGCTTTTACAAGCGATAATCAAAGCTAAACAAATTCATTCACTTCTACTGAAAAACATCTGCTACATACATTGAAAGAAGTTTAGTACTCTGTAATTTAAACATCTGCTTCATTCGTTGTAATTTAAACTAATGTCAGGTTTTATTAAACGTATAAATCATATTGATAATAAATTAAATAAAAGACTTTCTATACAGTTTAACTGAAAATAATTTTTCACTTAACCCTCATCTGTATACTGTGTGTATATATGTGTGTGCAATATGAGTAATCTACATGAATACCACATATTTTATTGTTATAAGGCCAGGCGGGCGCCTCTGTTGTGGGTGATGGCCACGCGTGGTGGGCCGTTATACACCACCACCGGTCCTCCCGACAACGCGTGGTGGATATAACTCGTCGTCCACACAACGCGTTTTCAATTCAAAGTTTCGAACGTTGCTTGCTTCTTGACCGTTGATGATGATGTTTTTTACAAAAAATAACCCATCACTAGTGATGGGCACCCCTAGTAAAATCCATCACTAGTGATGGAATTTTGCTCGATGACGTGACGTATGGTGATTGGATGTTGTGAGTGATGGAATTCCATCACTAGCAAGCCCCCCCCCCCCCCCCCCATCCCCCCCTAAGGAAGACGAAGATCCCCATTTTTACATATATGTGAGTAGTGACTACACAACAAAATATTCGAACGTTTATATATACTTCTGTAAACATGTAAAATGGTTATGTTTTTCAGAAAAAATGAGTGCTACCACATACCTGAATGGTTATGTTTTTCAGAAAAATGGGTGCTACTACATACCTGAAATTATTTTACATCAAGGTCAGGGATTTGTGATATGATGGGCCAGTACTTTCCTTTTCTACTATGACACTTTTTCCTCAGTTTCGGGCAATATTTCACCCAAAAACGTGAAAGTGAAGGGAGTAATGTTACGGGCAGATCTTTAAGATTCGGGCATGAGATAATAACAAGTTCTTCAAGGCAAGTGAGGTGTTGCAGACCCATTGAAAGAGATTCCATGTCCATAAAATCACTGATATATAGATAAGTTAGAGATGGTGGAAGAAGAAAAGGCGATGTAGTTGCAGTGTTTCTCGTATCGTCTGCCTTAGCGAATGGGATCGTTCCTGAATTTTCACCGTACAAGATCAGTGTAACAAGTGTGGTTGGGAAATTTTGTAGGCCCCACTCTGAAATGGGCTTCTTTAAGCTTCCTATTGATAGGTTACTTAGATTAGGAGGCCACAAACCACAAGGAAATGAGTAGTCCATATTTGGACAATAACTTATCCACATGTATTCCAAAGATGTGAGACTTTGCAAATGCTCATGTGGAAATGACTTTAGATTCTTGCAATTATTTATCAAAAGAGATTTGAGGCAAAGAAATGGAAGGAAACCAAAACCGTGTTCTGGAATGGATTCTAAGTTATCACAACTCGAAATCATTAATGTGGTGAGATGAACTAAGCGTCCTTCGGGAAACAACCTCAGCTTAGGCATTCTGTAAATCACAAGATATTCAAGTAATGACAAGAAGTTGTCAAGAAGCCAATCCATCTCTAGATTATCGCAATCCTCAATGTTAAGAATCTTCAAAGTGGATGGGACGTCGTGTGTTGTTGGGAACTTTAAGGATGTAAGTGAACGACAACCGGATATCTTCAACTTCTCGATATTGTTTGGACAGTGGTAGTTCTCTAATCTTGGACAAGTGTTGATTTCCACTTCTCTAAAAGAATCCATGCCAGACACCACTTTCGCCTTTTTCTGCCCCAATGATACCAAATTTACACACCCGCTTATTTCCAACTTTTGTAAACTCACAAGAATCTCACTTGCCTTGGCTTCTGATGTCCACAAGTATGTGAGTTCATCACACTGTAAAAAGCGTAAATATTCAACTGCTCGAAGATGTTGTAAAACTTCTACATTTAGCTGAATAAGTCCTTTGACATCCCACACCGTCAATCTAACGATTGATGAAGACATACTAATCATGCTTGTTAACACCACTGCAGAACATTCTCTTATACATACAACCTTAACTGATGGTACTAACTCGACTTCCACTACATCAAGTTTTGGACAATTTATTATAGATATCTCATGAAGACTAGGAAACGATCCAGCTTTGTCAGCGCCACTAGTTGACCATTTCTCCCAGCCTTGCATATCTTTAAATTCCAAAACTTTAAGTGATAGAAACGGAATACCATGGCAAGAGTTAGGAGGTCCAAGGAACTCAGAACCTATGATTTTTAACCCGTTCATGCTTTCAACATACAACTTTTGAAGTGACGGTAAATTTCCAAGTGTTGGTAAACGTGTACAACTTCTACATCCACGTAATGTAAGTTGGGATAAGCAAACAAATGAGGAATGCCCGACCCAACTAGGAAATATTACACCCATGTAGAATGAAATCCCGAGGCTTGTCAACTTCTCAAAAGGCCTTAGCCCTTCAAGTACTTCATATTCTGTTATTTCATTCCGAGAATCACAAAAGACATCACTCCATTTCATCTCCAAATCACTAAGACCCTTCTTTAGTTGTAAGTTTGCCTCCTTCGCATGTACTACATTTACCACTTTGTGTAACCCCTCAATTGAAAGTTTTCCTTGAAGATGTGGTAGACCCTTAAGATCTGATATCTTAAACTCATCAGCTCCTCCAATAATGACTTTGGATAGAGTTTGTAGACCCGTTAGTTTACCGATTCCTATGGGCATCTTGGTCAACAGTGGAGTATCACTAATGTCAAGATGTCGCAGGTTTATTAACTTTATAGTGCCATTTGGCAAGCTAGATAAACGAGGACAACCTGAAATCAACAAGCTTTGTAAATTGCAAAGGTCACCGACTTCTTCGGGTAGACATGTGATGTCAGTGTTGGAAAAATTAAGGTACCGGATATGCTTGAGACTACCAATGCACTGTGGTACTTGGGTAATATTATAATTAGCTAGACTCAGCACCCTTAGGAATTGCAGTTGGGGAAGTAATTCTATAAGAACCTTGTTCGATAAGTAGAATCGTTGCCAAGTAAATAACCTTGTAACTGACATTGCTAAGAAAGTTCGCAAGCGTCTAGCTCTATGTAATGCCTTGAACTTTCGATACACTCCATATCTTTCACGAATAAATGAAAGGTGGTGAGACTTCTCCAAACCTTCATTCATGTCATGAACGTCCATCTTATCACCCAACATATAAAAGAACTCTCTTGCAACACTTGTGGCCAAGTCATTTATCAGCTCATGCATTATATATTGTGATTTGTCATTGGGTGATTGTTGAAAAAACGACCTTGATTCTAGCTCTTCAAAACACTCCCTACCTAGAGTCTCTATTGGCTTGCCGGCATTTGCTTCATACAAAAGCCCTTCTGCCATCCATAGTAGGACTAGTTCGTCTTTGTCAAACACGTAATCCTTAGGAAATAAGCAACAGTATGCAAACATTTGCTTCAAGTGTGGTGGGAGATCGTAGTAGCTTAGCCTTAGAGCCGGAAGGATCTTACTTTCATTCTGTAAGTTCCACACCTCACTATTCAACAACTCTCTCCATTCTTCGTCATTTGGCTTTGGTCTCAACACCCTCCCTATTGCTCTCAAAGCCAAAGGCAATCCACCGCATTTCCTCACAATACTTTCTCCATGTAACTTATGGGTGGGATGTGAATCAAAGTTTTGTTTACCTAACGCATGTTGAGCCAATAAAGATAGAGCTTTTTCGTTGGACAAAAGCTCCAGAGGGTAAGCTTGACCGCAGTCCATCACAGATGCAACCATGGTCTTCCGTGTTGTCACAATAACTTTACTTCCCTGTGCTCCTACAGAAAAAGGTCGTTGGAGGAGTTCCCACTCATTGTAGTTCTCGTTCCACATGTCATCTAGAACAAGTAAGAACCTTCTATTTGCAAGTTTTTCTGTAAGGGCCAATTGAAGCTGATTAAGAGTTTCAAATTTCTTGTCTTCTCCGCCCACATCTTTAAAAATAGCCTTGCTGATATTAAACACATCAAACTCGTCCGAGACACAAACCCATGACATGAGTTTAAAGTGATCCTTCACTTTCTTATCATTGTACAATACTTGAGCCAGCGTCGTTTTCCCTATCCCGCCCAAACCAACAATGGACACGATGCTGAAATTTTCATTACATGGTTCGTTGCCCAACAACTTCCCTAGTAATACCTCTTTATCCCCATCTCGACCCACAATTCTCGATAAATCAACCAACGAGGTCTCCTCTAATCGTCTACTTTTGCTATTTGACCTCTCAACATTATTGATCAAACCCAGAATATTTTTTTCCTCAACAAGAGCATGCAATTTGGTAGTAATCTCGTCGAGCTTAGAAGCCATCTTACTATCATACCTAATGGTACGAGGAGTACTGAAATTAGTACAACAAGAATTTGGATTGATACTCGGTAACTTACTACTGTTGATGCTGCCAGTGGCGTTAGATTCTTGTTTCAACTGGCGACGCATAGCTTCGGTTGTCAAGTCGTCGAGTACATCATCCATTTCATATGCCAAGTGTTGGAGTTTGTAAAGCCACAATTGAACAGATTTATCTTTTATGTACTTGTGGCCTGCATCAACAAGTACAGCTCGGATCTGGGACAAGGTGTTGTTCCATTTATCCAGCTCAGAATATATTCCTGCAGATCGTGCGAGTCTGATCAAGTCTGCAGATGCCAGTTTCTCAAACAGCACGGTGATGAATGCTCCGATAAAGATTTCAGCGATGGCCATCGGAATTTGGAGGGTTCTATGGGTTCTTGATTAGAATATACTGCAGATTATGCAAAGGGGTTGACTATATTTATGTGGATCAAACTAAAGTAAACTTCCATTCTCATTATACTAGTAATAATAGATGTAGTAGTTGTAAGTCAGGGGACCACTTGTTGGTTATTAAGAACATATTTGAAATTTTTGTTGATTCATGGAAAAAAAATTAATAATAAATAATAAATTAATTAACAAATATTAATTCATTGAAAAGGGGCACTGTTTCCTCTTTTGTCCTTGTTCATGACCTGAATCAGCAGGCGCAATCATGGTCACTATTTTATTTTTATCTATCATTCAAGTCTCCACCGCTAGTCGTCGCTTCAGCGTTTAAGATTTTGGTACCCTCGATCGACTAGAGTCTGGATACCACCCTACGATCCGTCTGCTTTGTCAGGTACACATTACTTATGTGGGTCTGCGGTATATCGAGTATACGTGTTTACTATTTTAAGTTGTTAAGAGTTATCCGTTTGGATCCTCATTACTTGAAACCCGATCTTAAGAGCACCCCAAGAGCCGACTTGAACTATCAAAAACCCAATACACTTCTAGCATTTCTATATTCTGAATAATTTCAAGTTTCCAACTTTAAAATCTTATGTATCATACATCTTTTGAAGATTATATAATATGTTGCGGTTAATGGTATGGAAATGATTTTTAGGTAATCGATCAAGTATCACCTAATACAATACGCGTCCAGAACTCGCAAAAAAAAGTTACAATCAATCTCATACGCGAATACTGGTGAATTGCTTAAGTTTAAATTTAAAATACTAACATATTTTATAGGCGATGATAATATCTTTTCAGATATATAAACAAACTATTACAACTTTAAGTCGTAACATAACTAGTTTGGACATAGATATCCAGACGTCCTCGTAATAAACTAACTAAAACTTGTTGGATAAACTCAACTCATACAAAAATTAAACTTACAAACAAACATTGCTTATAATCTCTCATACTTGTTGCTTCTGAGCGGTTGGCGGCAAGAAAGTCTCCCACCAACCATACTCATATTTCGGGTATGGTGCAACCCATTTATCAGGTTTCTCAAACTCTAGATTTACAGGGTTGAATGCCAATGCTTCTTCAATGCTCTCGGCTTCAAAGCTTTCTAACAAAACTCGATCTAGCCGCAATTTCATAAACCTGTGAATAAATTGGGTGTGTTTGGGTTATGATTTATCTTAATCAATTTAAACGGGTCAAATGAAAAAACAAACTTAAAAGGGAGCAGGTTGAAAGGGTGAAGGGAGTGGGCGGCAAACCGGTTTACCGAGCGGTAACATCGGCGCCGTTGAGTTTTGCCGCTCGGTAAAGTTAGGAGTGCGGCAAACATGGCACAAACAATTCAATGGAGTGTTAAGGATTTATCTTATAAACAACTCCTTAGTTTGTTCCCACACCAATGTGGGACAAAGTAATTTTAACACATAATTAAAAAAAAAAGTTTACCAATTCATCAAGTGTCTAATCATTGCCAACACTTTTCAGCAAAGTTTAAACACTTTAGGTGGAATGATAGGTCACCCTGTGATTGGTTGATTTTAAAGTTTGGCACTTTCAAGTGTTTAACCACTCCCTTCACCCTAAGTCGCTTCAAGTGTCGAATTTCTTCACTTGAATGAATTTTTAGATATTTATATACTATTATTTATATACTATTATTTTGCAACACATGTGTGCATTTATAAGTTGTACATGTTGCTTTAATGGTTTTATTATGCTAATTTATTTATTTATATACTTTTATTTAGCAACAAGTGTTTGCATTTATAAGTTGTACATGTTGCCAAGTGTGTGCATTTATAAGTTGTACATGTTGCTTAAACACGGCGCAACGTGCGTGTGTGGTTAAACGTTTTTACATCGTCTATTTTTTTCCCGTTTGACATGTTCATCGTAACGCTCGGGTCCTAGATTGACTTAGTTCTTTTTATATATGTTTTACGTTTTCGTTTAATTTCTTCGTATTAAAACGCTGCAACTTTAGTGTTAGCGGTCGCTGGTAGTAGTGTGGCATTAGTGTTCGCCCCCACCGCAACGCGGGGCGTGCTTACTACTAGTTTGTAATTATATTCAAACAATAGTTCTTGTGATTACATATTTAAACACTACTTAGTTCATAAGAAGTTCCAAAAATGGACAAAAAGAAAGTGTAGGTGAGTCAGCGCAGCCCGTAAATAAAATGTAACCCAGATTAGCCCGTTAAATAAAATGTAACCCAGATTAGCCCGTTAAATAAAATGTAACCCAGATTAGCCCGTTAAATAAAATGTAACCCAGATTAGCCTGTTTACAGATGTAGTAATGAGCTTACTTGATCCATGTACCGTTGGTGGAAACCAAAGCAACAGCAGGTCTCTTCAGTCTCTTGGTGATGTTTGGAAACTTGTCTAAAAACTTGGGTTCAATCACTAACCAAAAATCTTGCTCCATGTTTCGCTCTTTAAAAAGGCGGGCCCGTTCAAACAATTGTTCTTGAAAGTGTTCTTCTTCATCCAACATGAATTTTGCATTTGCAACCACAAAATGGTATTTCATGTTACTCTCTGTTTCCTGCATTTTGCAAATACGGTAAAAAACAGAATTTGGGTTATGCTAAAACATGGATTTGCAGCATGATTTGAGAGGCAAGTTATTGTAGTTCATTTGGCAAAAAACACTGCAGGTTGACCAGTTTGATAAACAGTTCTATTAGGCTATGCGGTATGGTGCCCGCGCGCGCGGGGGGGGGGGGCGGGCAAATGGTGTTGGGGGCGGCGCCGAGCCAGGCCGCCCCTATGCCGACCCCCACCGCGCAGCCTTAAGTTGACTGACAAAAAAAAAGTTAACTTAACCCTTTGAAGATTCTGGTAAACATTGCAAATGAAACAACATATACACTTCGTATAATAAAACCATGGTTGTAAAAATCCCGACTAGTCTCCGATTAGTCGCTGATTAATCACTAATCGGAGGTTCACCGATTAATGGCCGATTAATCGCTAGGCGGTCAATGGTTGTCCTATTCTGGCCAAATTTGGCTAAACGCCGGCCAAATTTCAACCAAACCTCATAATTTTCTTCAAAATACTTAAAAAATGGGTCAATGAGGGGTTAAAACATGTCTACTTTAAAAAAATTACATATAAAAATGTGTGTATATATGTAACTTAAATTTACACATAAAAATCTCAATCCAATTAATCACTAGTCGGTACCTCACCGCCCGACTAGCACCTAGCGATTCTTACAAAAACCTTTAAAGACCGCTGTCACGCACTCTGCACACATGTGAGATGATTAAAATTTAAATGTGTCATAGATGTATCTAACATTCGAGTAACCCTGTGCATTTTCAGACGATCCTATTGCAAGCCCCGACACCATCTGTAACCCAACCCGCCCGAGGATTATAGTGACGGTACCAGAACTTCTTTATCGAAGGGTCAAGGTTATATTTTTTGCCTGCCACAACTAAAGGGTCCAAATCATGTTTTAATAAAAAGAAATCAAATTATATATATAAAAATCCAACAAATTCCCGTAGCCCTGGTTAGATAAGTGGCAAATTACTTAATGTCAATCTACACAAATAACCTGATTTACAACTTTACCAATTACACATCCTACACTATAACAAACCCTAACCCTAAACTCCTCTTCTACGGTCCCGTATACATAAAATTGTCCCAAATTAACAACAGAAACGCGTATTACAAATTCAAACTGACCTTTTCAGTGGTGCCGTTAGAATCGACGGCGGAGACAGCTGTCCTGACGGAAGTGCTGGTTCTCCAGCTGACACCGTTAATGACGGTGTTAAGTTTGGGCAAATGTTGTGGCATTGACGGCAAGGGGAAGGAGAGTGAGGAGTGGTGGAGGTGAGTGGTGGTGACGACGGCGGTGGGGACGGTCACCACCGCCGATGCACTGAGAGATTTCATTAGACTCATGGTTTGGGTTGCAGTCAGTTAATGGAGGTAGAAGATGATGATGATTGAGTGTTATATGCAATCATAAAATCTTATCTTGTTCGATCCTACTCATTTATCATTTATGTGTTATAAAGCCCGTCAATATCTCGCTATTTTACGTTTTACCCCCTCTTCTTTTATGTATTATAGATACCGGATACCACGTGACTCGTGCGTTGTGGGCCTGTGGCATCAATTCGGTTTCGTCAGTGTTGGTTTGCTTCGTTACGGTACCTGTATATTGACATGTGTTTTATATCAGAAGAAAATGTAAATTTGAATGCAAATACTTGTTTTGAAAATATCGGTATTAATTCAGTTTGTCATATTTGTATAGTGGTATGTATATCTTATGTAAACAGAATAAAAAATGATAGTAATTATCTGTTAACTACAAAGTCTTGGTGTGTGAGGGGAGGAGAGGGTTTGGATTCAAGTCTTACAAACAAAACAAAAAAGTTTGCCGTTAAAAAAAACCTAACCCCAAATTTAGCACGTGGATAACTCTTTTAACTATTCAAAAATGTTATGGTATATATTAAACCTAGTTTTTGTCCCGCTCACGTTGCGAGGCGTTAAGCCAAATATTTCTCTCATAACATGTGTGTATGTGTTTCGGTTACCTGTATATACTACTCATAACACGATATAAAAAATACATCGAGTCAACCAATTAAAAAAACACTACCATACTATTGCTAAAAGAACTAAAACGATGGGAAAACTACCGCTTGACACGAATTAAAATTAAAGTGAGCCAACCAATTAAAACAAAACACTACCATAGTTTTGTCAAAAAAAAAACCTAAAACGAATTTACACTGGGTACAAAATCGTAATTTGACAAGGAAAAAAACAAAAATAATGGCAAAACTATAAATTTGAGCTGAAGGCAAAATCGTAATTTGGCAATGGAGAAGAAAAAAACCAATGGCAAAACTGTATATTTAAACGGGGTAGCCCGCGTTGTGGGGTACTAAGGCGAACATTTCTCTCTCGTAACATGTGCGTCTATGTTTCGATTACTTGTACATATTACTTATAACACGATCTCAAAAAAAAATTTACACCAAATTAACCAATTTAAAAAAAACACTACCCTACTTTTGCAAAAAAAAAACTAAATGATGGAAAGACTATAATTTAAACTAAGGGCAAATTGTATTTTTTTAGTACAAATGAGCGTGTGTCAGGCAGCCGTCTGACACGAATAAGAATTACACCGAGTCAACCAGTTAAAACAAAATGCTACCATAGTTTTGTCAAAAAAAAAATAATAATAATAATATAACAATAATATGGTCGCATGACTATAGTTTTACATTGGGGGAAAAATCGTTATTTGACAAGGGAAAAACAATAACGATGGCAAAACTGCAAATTTAAACTAAGGGCAGAATCGTAATTTAGTTGGGAGGGGGAAAACAAAATGAAATGGTAAAAGAATAAATTTAAACAAGGCAAAATCATAATTGAGATAGACCAATGGGGAAGTGTCAGGCAAGCCAATGGCAGGGTAACACTATTCCTCTGCCATTGGTTTTGGTGTTATAGGAAATAAAATAAAGAGTTAAATACCATTTTAGTCCATGTGGTTTTGGTCATTTTGTTAGTTTAGTCAAAATGTTTCATTTTTCACCTGTGGGTCCAAAAAGGTTTCACTATTGCCATTTTAGTCCACTGGGTTAACTTCATCCATTATTTCTGTTAACATGATGGGCAATTCAATCATTTTATATGGCCGAATAGCGCTTCTAGTTAACAGAATTACATATAAAATGATCGAATTGCCCTTCTCGTTGATAGAAAAAATGGATGAAGTTAACGGTTAACCTAGTGGACTAAAATGGCAACGATGAAACCTTTTTCGATCTAAAAGTGAAAAATAAAACCTTTGAAATAAACTGGCAAAATGATGCAAACCACATGTACTAAAATGACATTTAAATAAAATTCCTTAAAAACTTCAAGAGCTTTAATTTTATAAACAACTGAATTTATATAACAAGAATACTTAATTCAAGTATTATATTAAATAAAAGTTGTTTAATAATGATATGTGTATGTATATCTTATATGTAAACAGAATAAAAAATGATAGTAATATAATGTTATGAATCGTTATATCCGTCACCAATTGTTAAAAATGAAGCTTATCCATGCCCATGCGACTTCATTATCCAACGTTTTCAATTTGTTTTTTCAGTTTTACGAAAGTGTTTAATCCTAGTGTTTACATAGATTGTAAAACTAGGCTAAATAATAAGCAAAGGACTAGTACCAAAAAAACTGTAAAATAAAAGGGCGAAGTTATACCGTCTCGTGACGTAAGATTTAGACAGACCCAAACTTATATTGTGGCATAAAATGTAGCCAAACTCGAATTTATAGAGAAGACTTTAACTTAAAGAGTCAAAAGTTTCACGCCAAAAAATCAAGCATATAAAACTAAGGGACATAAAATGTAAAAAATATTGTAAGACAAAAACAACAAAACAATAACCATACCCAGTGCCAATGATCTCTAGATCAAGTATTGGAAGACTTGCATTTCTTTTGAGAGATGCAAGTTCAACTCTCACTTGGTGCAGAGTGAGGCATTGGTGGGCAATGATTGGAGACCCAGGGAAACCTGGGTTCGATCCTTGAGTCAAATGGGTTTTACCGGTAATCTCACCGTCGTGCCCACGGGCGGGTGGGTTATCGGGTTTTCCCCGGATTGGTGGTGGATTCGGGCTACTCTCGGAGTACTCCGTTTGGTCCAGTGGGTGCCCCGAGAGTGCTCGGGATTTGATTCTGTTAGCCGTTCAGGAAAAAAAAAAAAACCATACCCAGTATATTATAGTCATCTCTACTCTAGGGGATAGAGAGACTTTTTACGGTGAGATCTCTGATCGATGTATTTTAGGTAAACATTATTGAATATTAATTATAGTAAAAATGCATTGATACACATTTAAAATATATTATTTTTATTAGTTTTGATATTTTGTGGTAATGAAACAAAATGAGCTTATAATAACATAAATATCCGTAATTTGTAGTCAAGATAGGGGTTCTAAAATACTAGAGAGAGATAAAATAAAGACTCGTACATTATTTAAAATAGATGTGATATGTTATGTGATGTAACATGTGTTGGGTTTTCGTAGAGGGAGCATGAAGCCATGAACCATGAATCATAAATAAACTAATAATTAGGTTAATAGAGTTATTGGGCTATCAACAGTTCGTCAAATTAGTGGGCTTCAGCAAATATCTAATGTGTGGGCTAGAGCAGGCATAATCGGGTTTTATTAGAACCCTGAACCAGTTCCTAATCGAACCCGGTTTCAGTTGGTTGACACTGGAACCAGGTTTAATGTGGAACCGGGTCCGGTTCCTACCCGAATTCCAGGTTTAATATGGAACCGTTTGGAACCGGGTACGGGTATTCCGGAACCGGGTACTGTGTGGAACCGGTTACATATACAATGGGGAACCGGTCATGTGGAGTTGTCAATCAAAACCTGCAAAAACACTATTAGGAACCGGTTCTGACACAATTTTCAATCGAAACCTGCCAAACACTATTCGGAACCGGTTCCACATAAATATTACCGTTTGAAACCGATTGTTTATAAAAATCGGTTTTTTTTGTATTTAAACCCTTCTTCTTTACCATTTCATTACTACACACTCTTCTTCAACAACATACAAACTCACACATATTCAAAGTACTAGCAAACACATATGGCATGCAACCATGAAGTGGTTTTAGTCTTGGAGACCAAACGAAACCCGGCGATATGGAAGAATTTTGATCTATGTTTAATGTCCGATAGCCACGAGATGACTAGATGCAAAGGATGCGAAAAATTTATGAAGGCCGCCGCGAACTCTACCCTTAAGAAACACACTGAGCGGCATTGCCCAATGACGAAGGCGAAGAAAAATGAGACGGGAGAAGGATTCGGCACCGGTTCTTCAAATGTTTGATGTAACCCGTTTGGTTTGATGTAACCCATATGAGGAGAAGGAAACTCGTCAAACGCAATTGTACGCTTCATCATTTGCCATGTATCGGGATCAACTCAATGAGCGGTGACACAAATGTACGATTCCGGTAAACCGTGTGGAGCCGACCACACATCACTAGTTAAGTTTACACTTGTTTTTAATTTGTTAAAAAAAAAACAATTAATTCTTTTTTGGCATTTTCCCATAAACTTAAACAATAGCGTTTTAAAGTGCGACGACTTACATGTTTATAGTGAGGTTGTAGCGTCTCCCGAATAAGCATAGTAAGATGGGGGTCGTCGAAGTGTCCAAACGGCAACGCTTTTTGTATCACAAACTTCGCCATCCGATTGCGAGCTAACTTTTGTTCATAACGAAAAATGGTACCATCTTTGGATAGTTGAACTTGACCGGATGTCATGTCTTTTAAACCTTTACAATACTTTTTAATATGCTTCGTTAACGTTGAGTTTGACTCCTTGCCTAATAAGGATCCACAATGTTTACATTGGGCTTTTTGCGAGCCGTCACTCATCTTGACCAACTCCCAATTGCTCCAAACCTCCATATTGCGGTTATGAGACAATGTCCAACAACATATGGAACGGTTTGATCTTGAGGAACATTGTTGACGGATTGTGAATTTGCGTTTTTTGAACTCTTTGAGGCCATTGATGAATAGCATGTGAAAAAGAACAAGAAAGAAATATAACAAGAAGAATAGATATAAGAAATTATTTGCTAAACAATAGAATTCTCAAAACCATTTATAGAAATCGGTTCCAACGGTAAGTAACCGATTCCACGAATAGGAACCGGGTACAACGGTCATATTAGCATTAAATGCTACTGGAACCGGTTCCAGCGGTAACATATTTAACGACTATATTCGGTTCCAACGGTAACTTCAGGACCGGGTATGGGTGGAACCGGGTACGGGTAGTAACCGGGTACGTTTTGGAACCGGGTACGACCCGATTAAAATGGAAAAATGTGGAACCGGATTGGAACCAACGAGTATTTTTAACCAGGAACCGGTTCTACTTTATGTCGGGTATGAACTGAAACCGGGTCCAGTTCGGTTCTACCGGGTCGGGTTCGGAACCGGTTATTACAGCTCTAGTGTGGGCTGAAAAAGAAACGATTCTGTTTTAGGCTAGGGACACGCATCACAAAAGGAAACGGATAATATACATGGGAATAGAACCACCATCGATTGTACCACCGAATCGACATCACTGATTGAACCCTCGTCCTCCGATTAGCGAGTTGTTGTAGTGTACGTGCCGGTATGTGATGTCACCGCCGGTGCGTGACCGTGAATCCGCCCTAAGGATGGTGGTCAGCTGCTAACTCTCTATCTCCATTTACCGTACTCTTACTCCCATTTCTGAGTCTCTCATCCTTATTCAAAGGAGATGGCACAATCGTAATTAACGATATGTTTTTGTCCAATCTATACACTGTTCCTAAGGAACTACGTAAATTGTTAATATATAGTAATAGTAATAATGTGAGTTGGTGAAAAAATTAAAGGGGGAATAAAAGGTTTTGACGGAAGTTCGCAGGAGAGGTCGGCTGAAGTTTAGAGGAGTTCGACGATTGTTTTTGAGAGTTCGCATACGGCAATTGAGAGGGAGTTCAATGATTAGCAATTTAATCAAAATTACCGACGAGACAACTAGACTTTCCACTTACTAGTTATTTATATATTTTGACCAACCAAACGACATCGATCAACCCCTCCCCCCTAAACCATATCCTGACATAAGAAACAAATAAACATACAAAAGAACAAAACACAAATGCAAGCCATAACACACATAGCCTATCAATATATAAGATGAAAAACTAAGCCTCTAAGTCGAGTATCTACTATCTAAGACAAAATCGAACTATCCTCCAAAATAAAAAAAAAAGAAAAGAAAAAGAAAGCCATCAGATTGGTGATAATAGCAACCACAACCCAACATCCACTCAGCGGACCAACAAGAAGTCGGATGAGAATATTAGAGGTAATGAGGTGGAGGAGTCCAGTGGTTGGCGGGCGAGTAGATGGTGGGCCCTTTTAGGGTTGAATTAAATCAGAGAAAGGTTTTCTTGTTTGTTAAAAGAAAGATCCTATGTCTTTTAATTAAAAAAATATCAAACAAAATTAAACATAAAATATATCAAACAAATTTAATAAAGTTAAAAACATTACAACAACAACATAATTAAACCTAAACAAACCACACAATTAAACTTAAACACACCACATAATTAAACCTAAATAAGACAAACAACATAAATAAACCTAAACAAACCACACAATTAAACTTAAACATATCATATATTAAACCTAAACAAGACGACATAATGAAATGTGTGAATCTCCTTGGACATAATACAAACCTTGACCAAGCGGCATTTGAATTACAATTCGTTTCTCCAACAAGTTGACGGAATTCCTGAGGGTTCTCTAATTGACACGACTACTTGTATGTTGTCGCATAAGTCCATCCAAGAGCCGACTAAAGCTGTCTCTTCTTCTCCAGTCCAACTGTTCTTATCATTTTCTTTTATGAATCTATATGTAGTGAATTATCAGTTGAAAAATGTCAACGTTACTTGAAATACGAATTGATTTTATAGTTAAAAAAAACTAAAACTAGCTGTTGCAAAACTAGACGTTTGAAAAAGAGTTATTCTAAAAAATAAATATTTTTTTACTATTCTATTTGAATTTATAATTAAATAGAAATAGAAATAATAGATAACGAAAAATGAATAAATAAATAATTAGTTAAATAGATTATTATGAGTTTTATTTATTTTTAGATTTATATAATAATAATTACAATTATTAATTAAATAAAATAAAAATAAATTATATAAACTAGATATAGTTTAAATAAAACGGAAAGTATGTGAAAGGGTGGAACTTTGGAGTGGTTTAGAATTCTTTATTGTTGTAGGAGAAAAGCAGGGTTTGTAACGGTAACGGTGGTGGTTTATAATGATTTGAGATGCTAACTAACAGTCTCAAGTATGAACCAATGGAGATGCTCTAAATTAGATGGAAACTGATGTAATGGCAATGACAATATTGTAAATAAGCTGTAAGTGAAGGCTTTTTACTTTTAGTTACCACAGATAATAACGGTCGTAATCGTTATCATATAATTAAAATTAAAAAAGAAAAAAGAAAACCAAACATAAAACATGGAAGGATGTGGATGGTGGCATGAATCACCATTCATTGGACGTCCAGTTCATATAGAGATAATAGTTTAGTACTTTAGGCTATCTCCTAACGTTTCATGCTCTTTCACTTCATATTATAAGATAATTATCACCTCATTGATCATCCTATGTAGATTCATTTTCTTTCACTAACACCTACTATCGTTTCACCCTTATCACTAACCAATACCAATTAAAAGAATATTTGTATTAAATAAAATTAAAAACATAAAAAGAAATATAAATTTGTGATAGGTTAAGAAAGATGGGCCCCACCATCACCCACACATTCACGTCATTTCCCCCTCCACACCACTTGCTCCGGTGTTTCCTGCCCTATCATGTCGCCCCCATTGCCACATGGCGCGTTAGTGGGATGATAACACATAGTCTAATATAAATGGGTTGCCTATAGCGCATAGTCTATATATATATATATATATGGTAGAAATACTTATAATGAAAAGATAGTTATCGGTTTGGCATAATAATTATTGGAGTTAACTTTGTTTTTGCATCCTGTGGTTTTGTAATTTTAAATCTTTTGCCTAAATAGTTAAGAAATTATCATTTTCCTCCCTATGGCTATTTCTTTTTCTCTGCTCTTCTCCTTGACCATAACTCCATCCATTATATTATGTCTTATGTTTGTTAACTTGAATAGCATTTTGATAATTTAGAGGTATATATATATATATATATATATATATATAATAAAACAATAAAATTTAATCACATAAATGTACACACATCAAAGATTAGCCACTTTGTCTATCTCATCCTTGACCACCAACATCAACAACTATCATTACCTGCCACCACTATCACTCTCTCTTCACATGTCACAACTCTCTCCCTCTTTCTTTATCACCGTCTCTCTATCTCTCACTCCACACCTACAACCACAACCACTCTATGTATAAACCCTACAGCCGCCATAGGTTTCAGATATGGAAAAATTTTAATAGGAGGGTAATATGGGAGGAATTTTGTAGAGTAATATGCTCGTGATGTGCTTTGGCGTTGCCATAATATATAACCTTGTGTGTTTTTGCATAAATACGAAAAAAGTTTAATCTTAATTTATTATAGAAAAGGTTTAATAGAAATTTAATGTCCTAATTTAATGATACGATTTCAAATCATATATATTTAATAGTTTTCAAAACATACTCCAGTAACAACCCAAAAATAAGCACATGAGTGATTACTTAGATTCTTCATGGATTTTAAGATTTCATTTTAGATCATGTTGCAAGTTTGGCGCTTTTTATTGTTGTTTGGATTTCGAGATTCATACTTAACGGAAGGGAACACAATCATGATGTGTTATACGTGGCAATAGAATCACATATGCAAAATCAAGATGTTCTTGAAAAAAGTAACAACACTACATTTGAAGTTCCTTGTTAAAATTGATTTTCAGTACACATGAAGTTTTTAAGGGGCTTGAGAAGGGGAAATCAAATATATCCATTAAACCTATTCTCTTATACAAAAACCAATTCTATTTTCAGAAAACCCTAGTAATGAACACATCATATACTTTTACAAAGAAAAGAAAATTACCTTCTACATTTATCTGTGGTTCTTCAAGTGACGTTTAGGTTAGTTTTCACGTCACATAGTCTACCTCTGTCTCACTTTTAATCAACTTCATTAAAATACACATCCATGTATATAGAACAAATTTTTTGTGACAATTGCTTCTTCTATACAATTTTTTCGAACTCAAATATAAATAGGTAATCATAGAATGTGTACTATATTGACAACCACGAAATTAAGAAGCGCACAAACGATTTCTTAGATTCTTCATAGATATAGATTTGAAGATTGTAATTTAGACCCGATTAAGATTTGTGCTTTCATTTTCAAAGTGATAACCTCTAAAGATTGCATAGCTTGTTGGGTTTCAGTGGTGTCAATATTACTTTTATTATAAATTGGGTTCGATATATAATATTTAATTAGATTTTAATAATTAAAAAAATTCCGGGAATAATATATTTAATCAGTAACAAAAACAAACCCAACAGGATCATAGTTACAAACATGCAAATACGATACGCTAATTAATTTACCAATAGGATAGATATACCTTAGTGGATAAAGATTAACCGATTGAGATACTGAGGTACAATGAATGAGCGCTAGACACAAACACGGACAAAGCAAGTGGTAGCGCGCGGTGGTTGCCGGTTGTTGGAACCGGAAAACGGGTGGTGATCCTTGGTTTGGGCGGCTAGAAAAAGCAAGTCAAAAGGGGTGGTACTTGTGTTTTTTCGGTTATGATGTTTTCTTAGGGCTTTGTGTGTAAAGTTGTTTCTATTAATAATGATTAGGTTGAACATAATAACCTTTTAATCATATGTTTAATAATGTGTTTAATAACCTTTGAGGCCACGAAGCTCAATACACCTTGATTTAGTCCAAGACATGATGCAAAAGCATGAAAACCGTAGTTTAATTAAATAAATAATTAAAGTTTAAATTATTTATAAGAATGCATGGTGTGGCTCGCGAGGAGGGTGGCGCTAGCCATGTCATCGTCTATGTGGCTCGCAAGCACCACAACGGGGTGCCTTGAGTGATGGCGCGCGAGCGATCAGGTGACCATGGTAGCTGGCGCGAGTGGGATGTTTTAAGGTGTTAGCTTGGGCTATTAGTGAAGTTACCACAAGCTCAAGTGAGGGGGAGTGGGCAAAGTGATGAGTTGGCGTCTAATTAGCGTCATATGTGTCATAATGAGGATGAATTCGGGTTATGGCTTCAGCCCACAACGTGTAGTCTAACGCGTATATATAATACACCCCGTTCTATTCTAGATGATTATATATTTCATTTCGTTAATTGTTGGTGATCATTAGTTAATCGATTTAAGTGGATTTAATATTCATTAACCAATGTGTAACTCTTACGGATCACAGCTCGGTCATCAGTGTTGCGTTAACTTATCGAACCCACACATATAAATCCAACAATCTCTGAGTTGGGGGGCCATCCATAAAATTGTCAACGGAGACAACCAGCGGTGCTCTAGCTGCTCCCAAAAAGAAATGACTCTTTAAATTCATTAAGCAAACATCTTGTTTTAGTAACAACTTACTATGATAAGATAATAGACTTATGGTAGTCGTTGTCATTTATCCTTTCCTTTCTCTAAATAACATCAATTTATCGATGAGACATGTATCGGTATCATTCTTATATATATATAGCGGTGTTCAAAAAACTCGTGGCCCGCAGCTCGCTCGAAAAAAGCTCGAAAAAAACTCGGCTCGAAATTGGGTCGGTTGTAAACGAGCTAGCTGTAACAACTCGAAAATTCGTTGTTATCTTTTCATTTGTCTTTCCGATGTACCTATCTTTTGTAATCCCGAGATTCGGTTAATAATAAAGTTTATGTTAATTAATTATGGTATTGTACGTCATTATCGCATCTAATTGCTTATTAAATCGCATCGCAAATCTCATCGCATCGCAAATCGCAGTTAATTATATGGTTTTATGTTATTTATGTGTTATGTGTGTTTGTGGTTATGATTACGCTCGCTATCGCATCGCTCTCGCACACTCAAATCGCTAAATCGCACTATTATAACAATTATAACGCTTAATATAACTAACTAATACGAACCGAATCGCCAAACGCACACTTAACGCGAAAAACGACGAAAACCCAACAAAATGGGTCAAGTTCGCTCGAACTTGGTGACCCCAAGTTGGCCGAACTTGGCTGATAAACTCAGAATCTTTCAAATTACTTCAAGTTCGCTCGAACTTGCCCTTCAAGGGACAAGTTCGGCCGAACTTGACTCATTTCCTCCAAATATCTCTAAAGTCCGCTCGAACTTGCATGATTTCATGCAAGTTCGGCCGAACTTGACCTCACCAGCCCCACATTTTGCCTTCACCTATAAATACCCAGTTCTATCCTCTCATTTGAACTTGCTGTAAGTTCGCCCAGAGCTCTCAAACCCGAAACCCTTTGTTTTCTTAGTAAGAATCAAACCGATTTCAACTACAATGGTTCAACAACGTTTTACAACGATTTTGCACAAGGCTTTGCCTTCGTTCTTCATCAACTCTCTTCTATTTTACAAAATCTTCATCTTTTTCCATAAAACTCTGTTTTTAACTCAAATCTGTTGAGAAGCCAAACCTTATCAGGATGGATTGGATCTTCAAAACCTGGCGGTTGCTCAACATATACTTCCTCTTCAACCACACCATGAAGAAATGCACTTTTTACATCCATTTGATAGACCGTGAACTTCTTAAAAGACGCATAAGCCAAGAAAATCCTTATTGCCTCAAGACGTGCCACGGGTGCATAAACTTCATTATAATCAATGCCTTCTACCTAAGCAAAGCCCTGGACAACCAATCTTGCTTTGTTTCGAACAACAACACCACGGTTATCCCTTTTGCACTTATAAACCCAGCACGTACCAATCTTCTTATAGTCCTCGGGCCTGTCAACCGATTTCCACACGCCCAATTTCTGAAACTGTTGAAGTTCCTCTTGCATTGCTTCCACCCAGGAGTCTTCTTTCATTGCTTCCTTCCAATATTTCGGTTCCACTTGGCAGACATAGCATGCGAAGACCAGTCATTTTGTTCCCCAGATTCCCTGATTGCTGAATACAAAGCAGCATTCTGATTGTTTCTCAGCTGATTATGTGTCTGTACTCCTTTTGAACATCTCCAATAACATTCTGCTGAGGGTGAGTATTATTGATTCGAGTTTCACCAACATCAGGAACTCGAGCATTAATACCCAAATTGTTGAAGTTTAGATCAACAACCAAATCGATTGCTGGAACAGATGATGATGTAGATGCATTCCCTTCAGTTGTACCTTGATCTTGCACATTTGACGTTGCATCAGAAGTGCCATGTACAGGGGCTGTATTACCTTCATTTGCGTCCAAGAACTCATCATCTTCTGACGACACATTGTAGTCAGCAGCATCTTCAAACACCTCATTTTGACCAACATTGTTAACCGAAGCAGAAGCTTGAGGTGTAACAATGATCGATCGCACTAATGATGATCAATTGCAGTATCACTTTCAAGTAACATTTGTGTTGCTGCAGAAACCTCATCAAAAGTCAGCATATTAAAGGAGTTAAATAGACCATCATAGTCAAACATCCAGGGATCACCCTAACTTCACCCCATTCCTCAATTTTCTTTGTCGAGAGATTCCAAACTCTGAAATTTGGTGTAGCATACCCAAGGAAAAAGCCTTCGATCGCCTTTGCACCGAACTTTCCATTTGGGCTAATCATAGTGCATGGAGCTCCAAAAGGTTCTAAATAGGACATGCCAGGTTTCCTTCATTGTAGCAGTTCAAAGCACGTTTTCCCATGTCTCTTCACTGTCAAAACTCTGTTCAAGGTGTAACAAGCAGTTGCCACAGCTTCCCCCCAAAATTGAACGGGTAGATGTGATTCCACCAACATTGTTCTTGCAGTTTCTATAAGCGTCCGATTCTTTCTCTCAGCGACACCATTTTGTTACGGAGTGTAACGAGAACTATACTCATGAAGAATACCCTTAGAAGTACAGAACTCCTCCATGATTCTTGAATTTTGTTCCATTGTCACTTCGAATTCTTCTAATCTTCAACTTATACAAGTTTTCAGAAGAGTAAAAAGATTCTTGAGAATTTCCGGAGTTTCACTCTTGTGTGCCATCACTGCTATCCAAGAAAATCTTGAGTAGTTATCCGTAACAACTAGAAAATAAGAGTCACCAAATGTAGTCTTGTGTTTCATAGGTCCAAAGAGGTCCATATGAAGACGTTCAAGTGGCATGTTTATAGTGTTGACTTTCTTGATAGGATGTGATTTCTTTGCTTGTTTTCCTTTTTGGCACGAAACATAGACGTCTTGAAGATGAAAATTCTTGACTGGCACACCATTCATAAGATTATTTTTCACCAAATGGTTCATCTTCCTCAAGTGAATGTGTCCCATTCGTCTGTGCCAAGAGATAGATTCCTTCTTGGTTGCTTTTGAGACAAAACACGTAACTTGTGCAGAGGTTGTGATCGCTTGGCTCATATCAAGAATATACAGATCATTAATTCTTGGAGCCGATAAGAGAATCCATTCTTTGGGAATCTTGAATCCAGGCTTCAGCATATAGCAACCGGCATCATCGAAATGCAGGGTGAACTTCTTGTCGCAGATTTGAGAAACACTAAGAAGATTGTGATCAATTTGTTGCACGAAATTGATCTTGTCGAAACTCACAACACCATTGGAGATCATTCCTTCTCCAGTGATATATCCGCCTTTATCTCCTGCAAAGGCAACATAGCCTCCCCTAATGCTTTTCACATTGAAAAGGAGCCTTAAGTCGCCTGTCATGTGCCTGGATGCCCCACTGTCAACAATCCAACGACTATTAACAGTTCCTCCTGAAGCACCCTGCACATGCAACTAAAAATTAGTTGGAGATAAGGACCCAAGCCTTAGTGGTCTTGGGTCTACCCTGATCATCAAGAAATGTGATTTCTATTTCTTGATGATTTGGAAATTGTGAAGCTCCCCCTGAAGCTTTACCCGAAATAGGTTTCCAAGTTTGTGATCGTTTACCTGATTGAGTTTTATTATTATTTACAGTTTTAGAACTTTCTGGCCTGGATACACTTGATGAGTTTGGTTCCTTTTCAACAACTTCTGATTTTAAAGCCTGTTCAATGAGCTTTATATTTTTCCGTTTTTGTTTCGCCTCTTGTTCCTTAGCATTATGTTTTTCTTGTTTAGGAGACACAGAGCGGCGTTGGTCATGTTTTTCAGGTGGAGCAGCATCAACAAATTTTAGCTTGGGCGGGTTTGAACAATTTTTGATAATATGTCCAAACTCCCCACATCTAAAACATGATCTCCTTTCCACAAACTTTGGAGATCCATTTTGTCGACTTGACGTTGAACTTGTAGGCCTCGAGGTACTAGGCTCATCATCACAACCATTCGTGTGTTGAGAATATTTGTTTTGATCATTCCTTTTTAAAATCTTGACTTGATTTACAAAGGTGTGTTCGATGTATTTTCAAAAGTCTCAATTCTATCCGTTCCACTTGAGGCTACAAACTTAACGTCTTTTCCCTTTTTCTTGTGACTAGCCTTTGATGTTGCAGCTCGTTTTCCTAGTAGATTTTTGGAAGTGATAGGTTGTTGTGACTTCAATGGTTGAGGTTTACATTGTGTGACAATAACATTTGGAATTTTCTTTCCTAAAAATTTGTTAGTTGAATTTTCAAAAACTTGGTCAATCAAGGCTGGACTGACATTTCTAATAGGAAAGTCCTTGTTTGAATAAATCTTTTTGTCACCACTCAGTGTATACAACAAGTTATCACTCTCAAACGTTGCAACAAGTGCCTCAAGTGACTTTCCAAGATTAATCTCTTGATGTTTGATGGCTTTTACAGCAGGTGTAGGAGGATCACATAAGATGTGATTTTCAACTGGAATTTCCACTCCCTTTTTGTCATCAAGGGATTTATCTTGATCAGTCACATTTGATTCATCATCTGATGAACAATCATCCTCAACAATTGGAGGACTGTGATCTACAACTGACGAAGCCTTATCAGTTTCAACTGAAGGCCCATCCAACTTGAACCCTAATCCTGTTGCAAACTCATCAGGATTTAAAGGTACAGATGGCTCAAACCTTGGCATTTCTTCCTCATCAGGCATTTTGGTATAGTTGTGTCTAATTGGGGGTGGACATAACTTATACCCAATGCACTTGACATCTCCCTTCAATTTTTGAACTTCAATAATGTGATCAAGCACATATCGGGAGTTGGAATAACTCTCCAATTTGAGCTTGATCGCATCATGCTCGCATTTTGCTATGGCTAACTCCTTTTTCGTTTCTTCAAAAATATTATTGTAGTTATTAAAACCAGTTTGTTTATTTAAAACTGTTTTCGTTAACTCAGAAACGCTTTTCTTAAGAGATTCGATCATAGTTTTAAATTCTTTTTCATTTCGAGTTAAAGCCATGTTTGCTTCTTTGCATTTTGACAGTTCAACAATTAAACTTTGATTGTGAAGGTATGTTTCCTCAAATTTTTGTTTTAACTTAGCACAATCCCTACATACTGCAGGAGTATCAATTTGTACCTGACTGGAAGATGGGGCAACATTTGCCATAAATGTAACATTCGTCGTAAAACGGGTTTCAAAAACCCGCTTCGTTTAATAATCAAATATTCGGTTAAAAGTTCGTTATGTTTTTTTTCATTTTATAAAATGTAATTTTCATAAATAAATAAATTAGATAATAAATATATTAATTAAATAAAGGAATAAAGGAAATTATAATAAAATAGAAAGGTTAAAAGAAAAATAATAATAATATAGGGGTAGCCGGGTTTCGAACCCGGGTACCCGATGGATCAACACACAGACTTCACCACTACGCTACACGCACATATGTGCTATAACTGAAAATAGTTAATCCTTATATTAAAATTCTACAAGACCTGCAAATCTGGCAGATCTGTAACCGCCAGATGATGTTCAAATCATCACACCCAAAAAACTCGTAACTGTTTCCCTCTTCAAAAAACGTGTTTACCGGAATAAAAATGTTGAACCAATGATTCATAACCGAAGCTTAATCATAGATCATAAATTCATCATCGAAACCGAAATCGGTGATTAACTGGTTACTCTATAAATACCAATCGATTTCACCAGAAACGAATTCGTTCAATCTCTCAAACTCTCTCTTAAACTCTCGCTAAAACACTCTGAAGCTGTCCCTGCAAGTCGCCGGAATTCTCAGTTACTCGCCGGAAAACCGAAGAATCCATTCCATTAAAATTAGAAATATTTCGGGTTAGACACGTAGCTCAGTTGGTAGAGCTGCGTGCACGTATACGGGAGGTCACGAGTTCGAACCTCACACGCTGCCTATAATAAATGAGTCAGACCGGTCGTTGACCAGTCAACCCTTAGAAAAAGGGTAATTTTTTTTGATTAAAAATCCTTTTTATTTTCTTTGAAAATTAGTTAAAAATACTTTAAAATAAGGTTTTAAAGCCTAAAAATTTGCATTAAATTCACAAAAAATAAATCTAAAAATCTCATTAAGAGCACTAATTAAAAATCTTAATCTCAAATAAAATTTATTTATTTATCGAATTATTACGTTATTATTTAGGTTAGTTTTCCCTCGTCGGTTGAATCATAAACTCGTGCGCATTCGTCTTCAATCAAGGAAACGCACCCACTGTGAGTGAATTCTTACAAATTCCCCTTTTTATTCATGTTTTGGGGTGTATCATGTGTCTCTTTATTTATTTCGTTTATTCAAACTTGTGCTATTACCATTATATGATCTAAACTTGTGATGTAAATGTTGTTTGTTATGATGTGTGTTTACATTTTGTCAAGATGCGTGCAAATCATTCATTAGGCCCATCAGTTCCTCGTTGGAGACGAGTTGAACATCGCGTGCCTCATTAGATCGGCTCCGTTTGATTGAGCCTTGATCTCATTGTTCATCATTTGGTGTGTGCTTGTGCATTAATTGATATTATGTGTATTGTGATTAAATTTACATTTTACGTTTACTCATATGTGGTTATGCACCTTTTTATAACCAATAAAATAAATTTGTTCAAATGTTTTCATAAGATTACTCGCCAACTTTTGTTGACCCAAAACCCTATTTTACATATGATACATGTGGACAGGTTGAAGCAAGGAACACATAGGAAATTGCCTTAGAAGAAAAATAATTAAGTCATGAAAAAAATGTATTTGAACATGTTGTACTTATATGTTTATTGTAATTTTCTTCTTTAAAAAGAAATAATAAATATGAAACTTTATAGTAAATGTCATGAGCTTTGATGAAAACCCAATCATGCCCCGACTACCATTTCCGCTGCGGGTCAGGGTGTGACAGATTGGTATCAGAGCTTTTGACTATAGGGATATAGGATAGGTTGTTAGACCCTTAGAGCCTATACTATAGTTGATTAGATTTTAATTGTTTATGTGGTTACATGCAAACTCATGATGTTTATTTGTTTCGTATTTATTACACACATAAATGCATGCAAACACTTCCACTATCATTTTGTGTGATACTTAATGAGTTATACTTGTTGTCAAACATAACATGCTTACATATACATTCATCACGCATATTTCAATGTTCACATATTCAAATCATACTCATATTTCCTTTATTCAAGATTTTGTAGCATTTTTCGTTTTTTCAATCTCATCAAAGTGAGTTCTACGACGGGCATGTATTAACCGGAAGGGTACAAGTATCGGTAGTCGAAACGTCCTGTCTAGGTTAGCATTCGTATAAATCCAATATAACGGACCAGTTTGCCTACCTGGGGACTAACGATGAGAGTACGAAGGAACTATTAGGCCAAAGCATGCCACACCAAACGTCGTTCGAACTAACCCTACTTTGAGTTGTCATTGTGTCCATACCAGGACACCCTCCGACCTTATACTTTGCTGTCATGTTTTACGATTTTCATTCGGGTGGCGCAAGTGTTAACAGGCCAACACCAGTAGTCATGGGGGCCCACATGACTACCAAGGCCAAGTAAGGGGACATATGGGAGCCTAAACATGAGCAAAGCCCAAGACATCCTATATATGTAGCAAATTTATCTTCTTCATTGGTTTTGTGAATGATCATTTCTAAATACGACACCTGACACCTAAAACGTCAAACTCATACTCTCAATACGTATTCCTTGTAGATGTCTTTAAGTCACTCTCGTAGAGGTAGGAGATCAGGAAAATCCCGCGAGCGCATGGCTGCCCAAATCGCCCAACAAATGGCCGCCGTAATCCCCAACATCGTAGTTCAAGTTCAACAAGCCCTTACCGCTAATACCGTCAACCCAATCAACCAAGAAGATCAAAACGTTGTCAAACCTCCCCCAAATGCCACTAAATGCACCTTCAAGCATTTCAAATCCTGCGATCCTCCAAAATACGAAGGGACTGAAGATGTCACCGCACTCCTCCATTGGTTTGAGGAGATGGAAAATACTTTTCTCAATTGCGACTGCCCCAATGATCGCAAGGTGCGATATGCTACCGGACGTTTGTTCGGAGTAGCACTTACATGGTGGAATACAGAGAAAGCTAAGTGAGGATACTATGACTTTAACTTGGGAAGAGTTGAGGGAAATCATGACAAGACGTTTCTGTCCAAGAAGCGAAATCAAGAAACTAGAAGATGAGTTCTACTCTTTGAAACAAAAGGAGGGCGACCACACCACATCAACGAGAGATTCCTTGAGTTGAATCAGATGGTCCCCAACTTGTTCACTCCCCTCTACCGCTTGATCGAGCACTACATTCGAGGTCTTCCTTCAAAAATTCAAGACCCTGTAATAAGTACCACACCTGCAACTTTGGAAGCAGCAATGGAGTTAGCTATAGAGCTCACCGAAAACCGCATACGGAATAAAGACTTCAAGGAAGAGAAGAGGAAGGATAAAGCATCAATCGAAACCTCAAACTCCACCCAAACTGAATCCTCTTCTCAACCCACTTCTAAGAGAAAACGAGATGGGCAAACTTTCGCTGTCACCCAACGCAATCAACCAGCTTCACAAGCTATACCCCTCCAAGCTATCCCAATCACTCAAGTAGCACCCAACTCTATTTACCCAAATAAGAAACCTTACATTGGACCTCACCCTCAATGCAACACCTGTTTTTACCACCATCCATCTACCGTACCTTGTCGACTGTGTGCAAATTGTGGGCGTTATGGTCATTTAAGCAAGACTTGTCGCGCCTCTCAAAACCAAGCTTCACCCCCTACCCAAAACATGATCCAAACATATCAACAACCCCAATACCCCATGTTTCCACATGTTCGAGCTTGCTTTAATTGTGGGGACCTTACCCACTTTAGAAACACGTGCCCTCGATTGGTTAACATCATAAACGCCCAAGCTCAAGCAAACCCAGTTAACCAAGCAAATCAAGCAAACCCAGCTCCACCACCAGCAAGAGGAAGAGCTTACAACTTCAACGCCAATCCTGTTGAAGATAATAACGGCCCAAACGAACCACCCAACTAGCTTTCCCTCACCAAGAATCAAGACTCAACTCCAACCGTCTAGTTTTAATGTTTTCTTTATGTTATCTTAATCTTTATGTATCCCAGTTGTAAATTGGGAATTTATGTATCCAAGAATTTTAATGCGAATTGATATCACGGCTTTGTTTTATACCTTTACTCATTGATTTAACTCTCATATCATCATACATCTCGACGTACCTCGATCTCATCATTTAAAGAAGTAGGGTTGTGTCTCACTTTTACATAGACTGACCCCTTCATCATAACAAACGAGAGAGGTACTGTCATCATTCAGTCATGTATTCTTTCAGATTTGAGACTCAAGCTTTGGCTGTTGTGTTTATTTTGTAGATTTTAGAGTCACATAGAACTAATCATAACTTACTGACAAAGCCAATGAAAATTTGACAAGAATATGGTGGATACGCCGCTGGTACTTCCTATATATAAGTATTCTTGTCAAAGGATCAACAACATTGTCAGGCGGTTATGAGAAGTTCCGTGTAGGTTTTAATATCGTCATGTTTGAAGTTTTGTTTTATGATATAACCTTATCTTTTCAAACGTATCAATTCTCTCAAAACTCTTATGCATGAGATCATACCCAGTCAATCAACTCTGTTTATCCATGCTCCGCATTTTTATACTTTAGGCATCAAAAAGCGATTTCTGTAGCAGGGTATTCAACCCTTACTAGGAACGTTACCGCCTCAAATAAAAAAATTTAAAATCTCACCCTTTTCTAATTATGTAATTGTCAAAATTAAAACACCCACCCTTCAAGTCAAACATACCACTACTACTTAAATTTCGGGACAAAATTTCTAAAAGTAGGGGATACTGTAACATTCGTCGTAAACGGGTTTCAAAAACCCGCTTTGTTTAATAATCAAATATTCGGTTAAAAGTTCGTTACGTTTTTTTTCATTTTATAAAATGTAATTTTCATAAATAAATAAATTAGATAATAAATATATTAATTAAATAAAGGAATAAAGGAAATTATAATAAAATAGAAAGGTTAAAAGAAAAATAATAATAATATAGGGGTAGCCGGGTTTCGAACCCGGGTCCCCGATGGATCAACACACAGACTTCACCACTACGCTACACGCACATATGTGCTATAACTGAAAATAGTTAATCCTTATATTAAAATTCTGCAAGACCTGCAAATCTGGCAGATCTGTAACCGCCAGATGATGTTCAAATCATCACACCCAAAAATCTCGTAACTGTTTCCCTCTTCAAAAAACGTGTTTACCGGAATAAAAACGTTGAACCAATGATTCATAACCGAAGCTTAATCATAGATCATAAATTCATCATCGAAACCGAAATCGGTGATTGACTGTTTACTCTATAAATACCAATCGATTTCACCACAAACGAATTCGTTCAATCTCTCAACTCTCTCTTAAACTCTCGCTAAAACACTCTGAAGCTGTCCCTGCAAGTCGCCGGAATTCTCAGTTACTCGCCGGAAAACCGAAGAATCCATTCCATTATTGCCTTACTCTAAAATAGTACCTCTAGAGCTCAGACAGAAATCACCCACACTTACCTCAAACTCCCTGTAGAGCCTGTGTCGCAAGTTAAGCTTCGCCAAAAAAAAATTGGAACTCGCCGAAGTTGGTCACCGGGATCATCAAGGTTCTATCTTCCAGTGGGTATGAACATTTAAAACCTTTTTATGTTCATGTTTAATTCCATTAGTTTGTAAACCAGTAACCAGAATCGTTAAAATATAGATAACAGTCGGATTTTGTTTCTGGGTATTGTCTAGGAAGAGGATGAAGTTTTATTTAGAAAATAAGTATAATTAATCTTGATGTTTTAACCAGGTTAGACACACAGTCCAGCGGTTGACTGTGTGCAATTACAAAGCACACGTCCCGATTTCGAGTCTTGGTCAGATCCGTATTAGTAATAACCGTTTCCCTTTTTCTTTAAACCAAACACGCTAACACGCTGCAAGATGTTAAGTATAATTAAAATCAGTATTTTAACCGGGTTAGACACACAGTCCAGCGGTGGACTGTGTGCAATTACAAAGCATACATCCCGTGTTCGAGCCACACATGTTTCGACTTTCTGAAATAAAACCAATCCTTTTTTGTAAAAAACCTATTCAGATCATCCTTCAACATGTATATAAATATAGTATAATTCAGTATATAAACGAGTTAGACACACAGCCCAACTGGTTGGGCTGTGTGCACGTGAACTGAAGAGCTCGAGTTTGATTCGGGATACTTAAACCGGGTTTGGCAAATTATGAAATCTTTTTAATAAAACTAAAATAAGGTTAGGCTAACTAGTATATATAAGTAATTAAAATTAGAAATATTTCGGGTTAGACACGTTGCTCAGTTGGTAGAGCTGCGTGCACGTATACGGGAGGTCACGAGTTCGAACCTCACACACTGCCTATAATAAATAAGTCAGACCGGTCGTTGACCAGTCAACCCTTAGAAAAAGGGTAATTTTTTTAATTAAAAATCCTTTTTATTTTCTTTGAAAATTAGTTAAAATACTTCAAAATAAGGTTTTAAAGATTAAAAATTTGCATTAAATTCACAAAAAATAAATCTAAAAATCTCATTAAGAGCATTAATTAAAAATATTAATCTCAAATAAAATTTATTTATTTATCGAATTATTACGTTATTATTTAGGTTAGTTTTCCCTCGTCGGTTGAATCATAAACTCGTGCGCATTCGTCTTCAATCAAGGAAACGCACCCACTGTGAGTGAATTCTTACAAATTCCCCTTTTTATTCATGTTTTGGGGTGTATCATGTGTCTCTTTATTTATTTCGTTTATTCAAACTTGTGCTATTACCATTATATGATCTAAACTTGTGATGTAAATGTTGTTTGTTATGATGTGTGTTTACATTTTGTCAAGATGCGTGCAAATCATTCATTAGGCTCATCAGTTCCTCGTTGGAGACGAGTTGAACATCGCGTGCCTCATTAGATCGGCTCCGTTTGATTGAGCCTTGATCTCATTGTTCATCATTTGGTGTGTGCTTGTGCATTAATTGATATTATGTGTATTGTGATTAAATTTACATTTTACGTTTACTCATATGTGGTTATGCACCTTTTTATAACCAATAAAATAAATTTGTTCAAATGTTTTCATAAGATTCACTCGCCAACTTTTGTTGACCCAAAACCCTATTTTTACACATGATACAGGTGGACAGGTTGAAGCAAGGAACACATAGGAAATTGCCTTAGAAGAAAAATAATTAAGTCATGAAAAAAATGTATTTGAACATGTTGTACTTATATGTTTATTGTAATTTTCTTCTTTAAAAAGAAATAATAAATATGAAACTTTATAGTAAATGTCATGAGATTTGATGAAAACCCAATCATGCCCCGACTACCATTTCCGCTGCGGGTCAGGGTGTGACAATAAAGGCAGTATTGCATGAAATAGCTCCATCAGCAGTGAAGAACTTTTCCATCTCTTTGGATGCAGAATCTGCTTTCTTGGTCAGTACGGATCTTTGAGTGGTCATCTCTTCAGCTTCTTTCAACAAGCTGTCAACCTCAGCATCGATATCTGATCCACAGTCACCCACACTCACGCTTTCTTCATTAGAACTACCACTATCACCGGAACTATCATCATCAGAAAACTCTTCTCTGTGAACATGCTTGATATGATTAATTATCTTTGCAGAGCATGCCGTTCCTCCTTGGTTTCCATCACCCAACTGAACTGACCAATCAAATCCTTCATCTCCATGAACTACTAGAGCTCTGGTTGTGTTTGACGGTCCAGTTTGGTTAGTGTTGTTAACTGCTACTATACCCCGTTCTGTGTTAGCTTTGGTTGCGTTGGAGGAATTGGTTTGATTTCAGAAGGGATTCTGATTTCCTTGCTTTGCAGGTCTAGTGCATTCACGCTTGAAATGACCTTTTTCACCACAATTGAAATAGGTCACAGCATCCTTATCAAATCCATACTTCGTATCACGCTTGCTTTCCAAGCTCGTTCTACCAGTCCTTACCATGTAATCCTTTGCCCGTCTCACCGCACTTGCAAAAGCCCACTTAATATCTATAAGATCCATCTTATCCTTGTCAATTTGTTGATAATCTTCATTTGTCAAATTGGTGTTTCCAATTTGACCTGCGATTAGGCCACATCATGCACTCACCATTGTGTTTAGAAGTTCCATATGCTCTTTTGCAACTTCCACACTGACCTTGGATAGATGTGAAGTATCAAATCTCATAGTATTAGGGTTTGCTGGTTTAGATTGAAAGTTATTGCCATAACAAGCCTGTTGAGATTGAGATGCAATATCTTTGGATTGAGGCAAAAAGGCATTTGGATAAAACCCGGATTGTAGGTTCGAGACGGTTGACTTGGTTTTAATGGTGTAAGAAAGGATTTGAATTTGACATGAAGGCTGTTTGAATTTTTGCTTGTGAGGTAGTGTTGACATCCGTGTTGACACCTCCAAAGTACATCTCAGGATTTTGTGTAACTGGAACCCGTTTTGCTTTACGAATTTCTTCTTCGTCCTTGTTTTCCAACTTCTGAATAAATTCATAAATGCTGAGTGTGTCTGGGGCCCCTGTGTGTTTCAACAGATCAACAAATTGACTCCACTTTGGCGGTAGACCATCTGCAAAACGTTTGACGATCTCTTGTTGTGATGCGATTACATTGTATGAGAATAATTCACTCATTATATGATAAAATCGAGTTATCATGTCATTCAATGTCTCATTCTCCATAAACATGAATCCTTCGAATTCTTTCTTTAGAAGTTCTTGACGAATTCTTCTCGTAGCTGCGTTTCCTTCACCTCTAGCTTCTAAGGCATCCCACAAACTCTTCGTTGTAGTACAGTAGATGAACTGATGATGTATGTCTTTGTGAAGAGCTTGCGTAAGAATAGAGAAAGCCTTTTTCTCAAGGTTATATGATTTCTTGTTTCCTTCGGACATGTTTGACAAGGTGGTTGGATTCGATCAGGCTTCTTCAAAAGCAACATTGTATGGTGTAGTAAAACATGTCCAAGGTTCCGTGTTAACCCCAAGAACATAAGTGTTGAAACGTCCTTTCCATGATGGATATCCGTTCATGTGGTTAAGCTTAGGTGGACGATTTGTACTACCGGTTTCACTCTCACTAATTAACAAGCTTTGAATGTTTTGATTTTGATTTGCCACACAAGCCCATTGATTAGCGGTAATCGTTGAAGCTTGATGAGGCATGAGGGATTTTACCCATTGTGAAGCATCTTGATTTGAACTCGCACCCGTGTTCCAATCCTAAGGACTAGAACTCATTTTAATTGATTAAAATAGAATATTAACTTTGAAATACAAATTTGTTAGTTTAAAAAATTATGAGTGTTCTGTGAAAAATTTCAAACCACCTCGAGGAAGAACAGGTTCTACGAAGAACTCTAATTTCAACGAACAATATTGTCTACGAACAACCAGTGTCCACGAAGAACTGATTCTTCATGGAAAACTTGGTCAACGAAGAACAGAGGTTCTTCGTCAGTGTATAACGGACGAAGAATGGGTTCGTCTGATGATTGTTCATTTAGAGTTGTTCGTTGGCTTGATTCTTCGCCTGGGTTGTTCGCAGGAACAGTGAGTAGGGGAGATTCTTCTAAAAATGGAAACTAGCTTTTTCTGAATTTTTGAAAGGTGGTAGTTGGTTTGCCAAGTTCAGTTAGGAAACAAACACCAAATCTTTTGAAGATCTTATCCCTACCAAACTATTCCATTCACTTTTCCGGTGAACACACTTGCCGGAAAGTTAGTCGAACTTAAGTTTTGTGAGAAATTTCAATAAAAACCGAATCCTAACATGTCTACATGTATTTTAATAAGGTTTTTGTAAAAATTATCTTCAACTAACAAGATTAAACTAAGCTTTTTGTTGATTTTTCTACAAAAAACTTAACTTTTCTTGTTTCAAACTGAAGAACACTTTAAAAATGCTTTACAACTTGCTCAAACATACGATTTTGCTCGGTTTTAAACAAGAAAGAGAGCCAAAGCTCTGATACCACTTGTAGGTCCACTTGGAGGATCAAGTTACCTACTTCCTTGTTTGTTAGAACACACTAACGAGTGCAGAATCCTCGTGAGTATGCAACCGTAGCAAAATGTAAGCAAACACAAACACAAGGTAACCAAAGATTCAGTATCTTAGATTAAAGTGAAGAGAACTGGTACAAACACATACACACAATGTTCATACAGACTCAGGGTGCTCTCCTACTAAACTGTGCATGTTATGTCTGTATTTATAGCCCAAGTACCCAATAACCCTACGAAGAAGGTTACTGGGCTCCACGAACAACCATTGGACCCATGAAGAATGGTTCTTCGTGGACCATACCAACGAACAACCAAGTCACCCTGAAGAATGGTTCTTCGTGGCTTCCAAATGATGAACAACTGCTTGTTCGGGAACCATGCTATCCCACGAAGAATAGGGGTTCTTCGTGGGGACCAAAAATACAGACAGTAACCAATAAAAAACAAGTTACAGCAAGATCACAAACACTAACAACTAACAGACTGCAACATGCGGCTATTTTACAACAATTAATAACATAAACGTCGTTCTAAGTCAAGATAGGAGGATATCTTGACTTGGCCGACTCGACCAAAAACATACAGACACGGAAAACAAAGACCGTACAGACATACAAAAGTAAAGAACAACCGACAGACACAAAACTGTACCAACATCTTGGTACCGAAATTTCGTTTGATAGTATGCCGAGGTTCTGAGATATTCGGTCTTTATGCTTGTTTATCATCTGGGTATCATGGTTGAATCTTTTACCGAAAAATAACGGGGACACAAGTCAAGAACTTCCATGATACCATACATACGTGTAAATACTGCATACGACCATCAATAAGTGATAAACACATCACATCCACCAAAATGAATAAGTGATAAAATATCACAGTTAAATGAGGAAGTCAAGTTCGTCTCTCTGTCTGTACGAAAGTACTAACCTGTTCACGGACTTGCTTCTGTGCACTGCATGCATATGAAACTCAAGTTCCTCATCAATAAGTGATTTTTATCACATAGGACTTGTTTTCAGAATAAGTAAGTGAGTATCTCACATCTACATATGTCAAAAACAGATGATAGACGGTATACTCACTGGTAAGATTTATTCTCGTGTATATCTTGATACGGGAATGTGTCGTGAAGTGGATGAACACCGGCTAGTAAGTATAAATCATACATTAAATCATATGTCTCAAACGTGATTACATTTGATAAGTTGAGTTTATGTGGACAACAATATCGGTAATCGAGGTAAAATGCTTATCGAAAGTAAAATGAAATAGAATATCGTACTTGACAGGACCGTAAGCTGGTATGATTCTTTTACCTTGAAACTCACAAAAATTGTTTAGTTTAGTGTACAGTGTATGTTGAAATTCGTTTGCATAGTTTATTTAACTTAGTTGCTTTTAGTCTGCCAAGTCCTAAAATCAACCTTTCTTAAACTACACAACTTCATAACGGTCACTTTGCATTTTATTAAACCCAAAGATGTTCAAAATCTGTTCTGTTTTAAAACTTCATAAGTTGGTATGTTGTTACTGGTACTCAACGAACAACCTGATTCAACGAGGAACCAGGTTCAACGAACAAATATTTCGACAAAGAACATGTTCTTCGTTGAAGTGAAATGGGCCCAAATATGGTTAAGCCCATTTTAGGTTGTTCGTCGGCCCACGAAGGGTTCTTCGTAGAGGCTGTCGACGAAGAACCATTCTTCATTGAGGTGAAAGATTATTCGTCGAAAATTGATTGTTCGTAGGCGACATAGGTTATAAAAGGGTATGGGCGGTAGAAAATCTTATCACTTTCAGATTGCCTTTTTCACCTTTTTCACCTTTTTCTTTCAAACAACTCTCCCTGTACTGTTCATCTTCTTCATCAAAAGAAGAACTTCATATCACTATCATCATCTCATTTGTTTAGTTTTGCTTTGAATAACCGATCTAAGGTGGTTCACTTCAAAATGTTTCGGTTTGAATCTCTCAAACAAGATCACAACCATGCCTAAAATAAACCATGTTTTAAAACCCTTGTTCTTCATGAATGTCAAAACCCAAAGGATTTGTTTAATCTACTTGAATGTTCTAAACAAAATCATGTTTCGGGTGTTATGTAAATGTAATACTATCATGTTTCGGACATTATAGTTTTTACAAGTGGGTTTTTACATGAGTTTTAAGTTTGGGTGTTCTTGACAAAAGTGTTGAAAAAGTTAATGAACTGAGTGTTTGATCTTGTTTGTCAGAGAGTTTTAACCATGTGTTGTTTGTCTGACATGTCTTAATTGTGAAGAAATAACTCCAGCGAAGATCTTCCGACGAAGAACTGGTACAACAAAGAACTCTAGTCAACGAAGATCCTTTCTTCGTTGACCAAGGTTGTTCGTCGAATACCTGGATGGACGAAGAACTCCAGTCAACCAAGAACTCTTCTTTGTTGACCAAGGGTTCTTCGTAGATCTTGATTGTTCGTGGTAACTTTACAACGAAAAACCTAAGTCAACGAAGAACCATTCTTCGTTGACCAAGGGTTGTTCGTTGTATACAAGGGTTGTCGTAGAGGTTCTTCGTAGGGTATTGTTCGTGGACTGTGATTTCATAGTGAACTTTTGGTTGTTTGTTGGAACACCTTATGTTCATAGAATGGTCACACTTTCTCAGTTAACATGTTATGAGTCTGCTGTTTAATTTTAATCTATCTGTCTTCACATTGTGGGTATGTGTGTGTGTAGAATGGCACCTAAAGCTCGTAAAACTGCAACAAAGTGGTTGCGGGACTCACGAATCAGTTATGCTATCACTCACAAGATGCCGGTATACCGAGCCCTGATCAAGGATTTCTGGGATACGGCCGAAGCAGTTGATATTGATGGCAAAGAAGGAGTTCGTGGAAAGGTGAATAATGTAGACGTTGTTGTTACAGCTGAGATTCTTAGCAACGTGTTGCAGTTGAATGATAATCCTAACGCACCGTTCTTAGTACCAATTACATGTTAGCGAGGATGTTTGCTTCGTATGAAATTTCAAGGGGATATTCTTGGAAACCAAATCAACAAGTCCGGTCTACCACTTCGGTATAAGTTTCTTTTACATGTTTTAATTCAGTGCTTAAGCAATCGTAGAAGTGGATACGATATGGCTAATCCTGATTTAGTGGGACTGCTGGTGGCTTTGGTGCTAAACAAACCGTTTAGTATTACAAAGTATATTTTGTCGAACATGAGAGAAAACTTGACTAGGACGGGTGGTACAACAGTGGGAAGCAAGTTTTAGATGTACCCACGGTTTTTGCAGATGATAATGAATGTGCAGCATCAGATCTTCCTAAAGTTGCGAATGATACTCTGAAGATCGACGATATGCAACTACATTCGTTAAAGGTTTTCAAGGGTTATGCTGGTAAATCATATAAACAAAGTACGCCGCCTAGAAAGTTGTTTGGATTTCTAGGAAGTGAAACATACGTAGCACCGGAGAATGACAAATGGCGTCATGAAAACAGTGATTCTAACAACGAGGAACCTACTTTGAGGAAGCTGATGGAAGATAAGTTTGGAAGAAAACGGAAAGATAGAGATGATGATGACAGTGATGGTGACGGTGGAGATGGTGGTGACGGTGGAGATGGTGGAGACGGTGGCGATGGCGGTGATAGTGGCGCTGCACCAACAGGAAGTGATTTGGGAAAACAACCGGAAGGTGCCACAGATGTTGAACAATAAGATAATCCTCCTGAACGTAGTTATGAATACTATCTTGATAATCGTGGTGTTCGACAGGTTAGAAGGATTAGTACTGAAAGATCTGAAGCTGACTCGGATTATGTTCCTTCTGATACCGAGTCTGAGAAGGCTCGAAAGAAACAAGCTGCTATCCGTCGAAAGAAAAAGAGTCGGGAAATAGTTGGTTCTTCATCAATGCAACCTGAATCTACTCCACAATCTGACCTACAATAGGACCAATACTAAAAGAAGTCCTCACTGCCGAGGAGACTGAAGCCTTGGTAGCTTCTCCTGGTAGGTCATCGGGAACTGCAATTGTTACTGTTAGCCCACGACAACCTCCTCCTCAGTTTTCAGCCCTTGCTGCTACTCAAGCTGCTCGTGAGAGAACTCGCAAAAAAAGATCAAAGTCACTTGAGGAAAGATTTGAGCACATGAACGATAGCTTCAGGCATCGACAACACAAGTAAACCATCATATGGATTTTATTTCTGCAACAAGAAACACCACTGTTAAACAACAGATGGAGATCAACACTTTGAACGCAACTGTTCAGAAATAGCAGGTAGAAATCATATAGTTGAGGGCTGAGAATGCTCAACTACTAGCTGCAGATAAGAACGTGCAAGACAATTGCAGCAGATGCGAGTGGCTGATAACACTCGGGGTATAGAGATGAACTGAATGAAAGAAGGAGCACTGAGTTACAACGTTCTAGTGAGAAGCTCTTTGGGAAGTACACAGAGATAACCAACTGGTATGACTCGAGAAACAAGACCACAACTGAGAGTGTAAAACAAATGGCTGGTAGCTATGAACTTATAAGAAAACGGGTTAATGTGTTGTGGGCTGATAGATGTAAGGCACAGGAAGTTCTACAAAAGCGGGATCATGATAGTGAAGATCCAGGAAATCCTGATGTGTCTGCTTTGTCTGCTCAACCAGAAGGTTCTGCTTCTTCCCCAGCTGGTGCTTGAAGTTCTGTTCAAGTTGTTGCTGGCTCCGGGGGTATTCAAGAAGAGTTGGAGAAGATAGACCTGCAGATGGTTCTAGTGCAGAGTCTAGATGATGTGGTTATTGATGAAGGTTCAAAATCTGGTCAGGTTGTTTCTACTTCTGTTGGATTTGATGTGCCAATGCTACAGTCTCTACATCCTGTTACCGGTGAGGAGTTAGAGCAAGGGGAGTTTGTTTCTGAACTCTCTCAAGCATAGATTTTGAAACTTAATGAATTGAAAGAGGTAGACGAAGCTACCATTGACGAAATTCCTAGTGAACCCGAGGTAGAAAACGTTGAAGGGTGAGAAGAAATCGTGTTTGATGGAGATGTTTGAAAGTCAAAGTATGTACGTGATGACGGGTCTGTGTTTGAGCCATTTCACAGCGACTGGCTTCGTGAGAATGTAGATGATATCGATGAAAAGTTGAATGGTCGAGACATCTGACATCCAGCTGATTCTTTTGAAGAATGGCGGAAGCAGTTTCTTGCAAAGGCGAAAAAGCCATCTCCTCCTCCTGCACAAGGTGATTACTTTAAGTACTAGAAGGATCGGCCACATGGAAGGATCCTTAGTTGGATGTTTGTGAAAGACATTCACTGCATGGTGGTGAAAAGAGAACATAGAATCCAGTACTTTAATTCTTTGCTGAGCATTTAAACTTTGCCCTTTGATGATGTTGCAGCACTAACAAAGTTAAATCTGATCAACAGATCCAACTACGAAGGAGCATCGTTGTTTGCAAAGAAGATAAGAATTGAGCGAAGACGAGGTTGGAAGGATGAAATGTACAAGCCTTCCCAATGCATGAGCAGATAAAGTATACGTTGGATCCGGATACCAACACAGCTTATTACAAACCTGTGTACCAGCCAGTGAGAGCATTGGAGAAGATTCCTCTCATGCCCATGTCTCAAGATTTTCTAGGGAATATAAATCTTTGGTGTCACGACTCAGACACTCAAGAAGCGGTTATCGTGTTCAAGAACAATGAAGACAACTTCCGTATGCTTGATCCGATGTGGATTGTGAAAATGTCATCCCGCGACATCAAGACCCTCCTATAACACGATAACTTCTATGAAGACAAGGATGCGTACCAAGCCGTTGCTATTTCAACGCGTCGCTTGTTTCTGTTTCTACCGAGGCATTCATGCCAGAAGTTCATGGACCGAAGCGCACAAGGAGTGAAGACCGAAGACCAAGCTATAGACAAGGGGGAGTTTGTTGGTATAGTTTTGTGTTTGTAGCTTGTTCTTAGCTTTTGTATGTCTGTACGGTCTTTGTTTTACGTGTCTGTATGTATTTGGTCAAGTCGGCCAAGTCAAGATATCCTCCTATCTTGACTTAGCACGACGTTTACTTTTAAACAGCTGCATGTTGCAGTCTATATGTTTGTTTGTGATCTTGGTAATCTGTATAAAGTGTCTGTGTTATGGGCACCCACGAAGAACTGGGATTCTTCGTGGGATTTACTCTTCAACGAACAACCTTGTTCGTCAATGTAATCCCAACGAACAACCATTGTTTGTAGTCATGGTGTTGTTCGTAGGGCTGTCCAACGAAGAACCATTCTTTGTTGGATTACAGATTGTTCGTAGTGCCCTGCATGTTCTTCGTAGCATGCAGGTGCCTTGGCCTATTTATACAAAACCTTACTTCACAGTTTCACCAAGAGAGCACCTAGAGAGTTTGTTCACTGTGTGTATGTGTAAACTTGTTCTCTTCCATTAATCTAAAGATAGTGAATCTTTTAGTTACTTGTGTTTGCCTTACATACGGTGTTTTGCTTCGGTTTGCATTCACACTTGGATTCCGCACTCGTGTGTGTGTTAACAAACAAGGAAGTAGGTTATCTTGATCCTCCAAGTGGACCTACAAATTGAAACAACAAATATGAATTGGAAAACTTGGCTGTTTGCAAATGATCACTGGTGAGAAAGAGAAAGCTAAAAGATGGAGAGAGATGCAGGTGGTGGTTACTGGTGGTCGGAAATTTTGGCTCATAGGCGATGGTTGGGTGGTTGATTTACTGCGTTGACCACCTCGGACCATTCCAGATCTATATTCGTAGGAAAAAAAGATGAGAGAGTCGACCAATATAGGGGGTGTTTGGCTAAGCTTTTCTCCTTCTCCTTCTCAGAAGCACTCCTCCTTCTCAAAAAGTCATAATTTCTTACTTCTACTTTTCTTCTTTTTTTAAGACAAAAGAAGCTTCATAAGATCTTATTTTCATGGTGTTTGGGATTCCTTTTCTCCTTCTCTTGATTTCTCAAAAGTGTTTGGATGGAAAATTCCTTCTCAAAAGGACTTTTAGCTCTAAAAGGACTTCTAAAAAGCTTAGCCAAACACCCACATAAAACCCAACACCAAACTCGTTGTCGTCGTTAGAACCTGAACTGCTGTTCAACCATTAGTGGTTGATGTTGTCACTTGCTACTTCGAATAAAACTCTTAAGGATGGTGTTCTATCCGATGCGAAGTGTGTTTGGAAAATTGGTGATAAATGAAAAAAAGTATCATATCGATTTATCTTGTTCTTTTTGGCTTCTATCCTTTTTTATTCCACTCACCCAGTTTTTTATAATCGTCTAAGTCTCTATACAACTATTTTGTTGTTATAATAATATGTATAAAATATCTGATAAAACTAAAGAAAAGATTTATATTTTACTAGGATAAATATAATGGTGGTGGTGGTAAGTGGGAGAGCGAGAGAGAGAAAGAAACAATAGTTTTATATTTAAAAAAATGGTTGGGTATTTAAGTTATTTGTATTTTTTGTTTATGAAAAGATAAAAGGACAAAAAAACCCTCATGTGCAAGACACGTGATCATAGTTAACTTAAAAATAGACGGTTAGGGCAAAGGACATAGGTTATAACATTTTAAAATATCAATTACAAAACTTATCAATTATAAATACAAATGACACCGTCTAAAATTTTCTATTTAAATAAAAGATAAAACTTGTAATTCACCCTATATATTTTTAAGATTCACTTAATATTAATTTGGTTAAATAAGTTTAAGATATCATATTATACAAAATTATACTATATTACATTATATGATACCATAGTATAACATATCATATCATATCTTATACTATGTTGTGCTATATTACATTAGATTGTATCGTAATACGTGGTATTTAATGTGTTATGTTGTAGTGTATGTATACTATTCCTTTTCATATGATATGAAATAAATGCTATAATATGATTTGAAATGTTATGATACCATATCATTTGATGTGATATGATACGAGACGGTTAGATACAACATACGATTTGTAATGTATCATATCGTATCGTATCACATAACATTATATCATGAAATCACTTCTTCCAAAACCAGTATCATAGAAGGAAATTATGGTCATCCATCCGAGAAACCAAAATTGTAAAAATAAATTTTAGTTTTATTAGAGAACCTAACAACTAATCCCTAAAATAAAAAAAGATATTTGTTAATTGTTGTTGAAATTTTACCAACGTATTATCAAAGTATAAAAAATGTTCCTATATTGCGTCGCTATTCAACTCTAGATTACCAATGGACGTAAACACTACAAGAATGTTATACCATTATCAGCGACGGCAATAGCGGCAACAACCAGCAATAACGACGACCTAGACACGGGTCGACGCTATTGCCGTCACCGCTAAAGGGCTCGATCTGTGTGCTTCTTCCAGATTTGCTAGTGACCATTGATTAAAAACTGATCCAATGGCCATCGTCAACCTCCTGCTCAAACACAAACATACACCCCTTATATCTTATCCTCCTAAAACACAAACCCATCTCAACACCCCTTTCAACCTTCATGTTCATCAAACTCCACCATTCATCACCAAGCTACACTGCTACAACCACCACCTTCAGCCACAAACCACCACCATCAACCTCCGGCTCTCCACCGTTCACCACCCAACAAAGTTGATGTCATCTGCCACCATCAATCGTCGCCGTATCAACAACCGCTGTGACATTTGAAGCTTCACCAATCATCACCGAGCATCTTCGCAACCGAGCCTCTTCTTCGTCACCGGTGCTCCGGCCAGTTTTTTAGTTTTACGTGGAAAATATGTAGTAAAATGTTGTGTAAAATGTTTTGTTATAGTTTAAGGATGTAAGAGAGTTGAATGAAAATAGTCCGGCGAGCTTTCTGGCAAATTGTAGCTTCAGAGTTTTTTTGTTTGAGTTTATGAATGTTTCAGGTTTTTTTTTTGTTTGAGTTTATGGATGTTTGGTTTTTTTTGTTTGAGTTTATGGATGTTCAGTTTTTTTTGTTTGAGTTTATGAAAAATTGTAGTTTATGTTTGTCTCCGACGAGCTTTCTGGCCCATTAATACCGGTGACCCTTTAGCGGCCACGTGTCGCCGTTAAAGGTCAATACCAACGACAAATTGTATAATACCGGCGACACCTGTTGCCGTTAGTGGTGTCAGATTCTTGTAGTTAAAGCCAAGAAAAAAAGAATAATACTTTTATATAAAGTTTTGTTTTTAAATTTGTCGCACAAGAATTCAGTATATTTGGTTTTTTCTTCTCATAAAGTTTTTATATGGTATGATACTATAATTTTGAGGCTATAACTAATTTTTTAATTCGGTTCAATTATAATATTTGGTTTTTTCTTCTCATGAAGTTTTTTATATGGTATGATATGATAATTTGGAGCCTATAACGAATATTCAGTTCAATTATGGACGATTCGGTTAATTTAATTTGGTTTAACAAGGTGTGTATATATATACATATATATATAATATTGGATAACATTATATTATGTTACATTATATTGGATACCAAGACCATATATGCCAATGAGCGGTTTGTAGGACCGATCCTTGATGCTTAGGAACCTAAATTTGATATCTAACGTCCATAATAGCGGAAATATTACGTCGTGTTACCAATAGACAAGAATTAGTAAGTTAATCGTCAGTTTTGTAGATCAAACGTACAGACTGACAGAGCTTCGCCTCTACAATGCCAAAGTTACAAATGAGACACTCAAGCTAGGTATTTATAGCATTACAAGTTCGGCCCAAGTAGGTGCAAGTTCGGCCCCCGAACTTGCCTATGCAAGTTCGGCCAAACATGCATACTTTACATGCTTATGGGCGAACTTGACTAAGACACTTTATAAATACTTCATAACCTAGCCTATCCAGCTCTATACAATACAAACTCGATATAAGACTAAGACATAGACATTATGCACCAACAGACTCCCCCTTGGATATCGTCTTCGTCTTTTATCGGTCTTCAAAACTCTGTCTTCATATATACATTAACGTACTCGACCGAAGAAGTTCTTGTACGGCTTCCTTTGTCGTTCTTGTTTCGGATCCGGCGTCTGATCAGTTGGCGGTGGTCTTTTAAAGTTAGCCATCTTTAGCGAACTTTGCCTTACCGCTTTTTCCATTTTTTCTTTGATCGCCTCACTTCTGGTTTCTTCTTTAAGAAATTCAGCTCTTTCTAGATCCCTCCACTTCGTCTGCCACATCTTCCCTGAATTCACTTCACGTGCATAGCAAATGTTAACAACTTTCTAATACTGCATCGCTTGTACCTTTTCTTTTTCTTCAAAAACAATCTTGTTGTAGAAAAGGCATTTTATATCTTCTCTCGAGCAGTTAACCAACCATATAGGATCTAGAATCCTTATCGTCCTCCACAAACCTCTCATAACCTGTGACCTATTACTTCAACTCGTTCTTTAGCAATATCCAAGTGATCTTCAAACTTTAACACAATCACTGCTTCACAAGTAGCTGGATCACTCTGCCACCGCTTGAATAAAGGATAGAAGTTCTGTTCGATCGGCATAAGTGGCATATTCCTCATGGCTCTAGGACGTTTCATAATTAATGTTATGTCCTTTTCTCCTGTAACCTTGTTAATCTTTATTCTTCGTCTCGGAATAAACGGCTTCCACTGATTCTAACATTTATCAGCTTCGTACTTAATCATCTTCCATAACAACTGATCAACTGTCTTCATATGATAAGTAACATTCACTGTTTGTACCAGCTCTTCCATATCCCAATACGGTAATGTCTTTAAATCAGCAAGGTATTTGAAGTATTGCACTCTAAATTCTCTTTTGATTGCATATACGTTGAGCTCTTTAAACCATCCCCAGCTAAGTATATCCCCCAAAGAAACATCTTTATCTTTGGTGAAGAATGCTAGTGGATGTCGAAACTTACGTTCACGAGGCATCTCCTTGAACCAAGACTTTCTCGCTTCAGCTATCTCTTCTTTGGTTATCGGTTTAGGAATTGTTCCTTCTCGTAGCTTTTCAACAATTCTATCTTTCAACATATCTTCATTCAGCTGTTTATACATCTCTTCAAATGTAGGAAAACTTTCTGAATCCTGACCAACATACTTAGCTTTCTATTCTGATTCTCTGAGGACTAATCTTCAACTATCACACGATTGTACTCATCAGCTTCAAACCTTCTCTCATACTAATACTCTTTCAGCTCCAATGTGTTAACATTCATAACCTCTTCAAAATCAAACTCCAAGTTCTCAGCTTCAGTTTCAACTAGTTTCGCCAGATCTTCTTTCGAGTAATTATGTATAAACTCACCTTCTTCAACATTGTGTTCCAACATTAGTATCAAAGGCTTCGTAGGTACAGCAGTCATAGGCTTCGCAAATAGATCAACATCTAACAAATCAATATCCTCTGAATGCCCTTTTTGCCCTGACTCCCCCTGGCTTTTATCTTCCATCTTATTCGATTCATCAGATCAGAAAAATCAAACTCATCAGATACTTTAGCTTCATTGATCTTTAAACCTGTACCATCCTGATCAAAATCATCATCTCCTTGATCAAAATCATCATCATCATCCCCAACATTCCAATCTTCATAACCTTCTTACTATTCGTCTTCATTCTTATCCTCTTTCCCGGCTTCATCATTGTCTTTTTCTTTAGTAATAATAATAGGATCAGAAGGCTTGACAGATTCGTCAACCTTTTGGATATCAGACTCAGAAGCTTTTGAAACATCTTTAGTTGGTTTCTCGGGGACATCGGAAGATTTCTCAGCAGTAGATTTTGGGGCTTCACCCTCAACGTGCTTTCCTTTACCACTTCCAGCCAATTCTTTCTCAGCACGTTCCTTGGCTTCTTGATGATCCGGACGATCGTATTCAGCAATAAAATCAATATTCAGATTGTTAGATAACACCTTCTATAATCTGATGAATCTTCGATCGTTCAAAGCTTGAATTTTCTTCAATTCTGCAATCTCTGTCTGTAGTTTTTCAATGGCGTCCTGCAGACTTTCTATCAATGCCTTGTAATATTCACGTTCATTCTCAAGCACCTTCACTTTATCGTCAAGTATTTCTTTTTCGACTTCGCTCTTATTCACCTTCTTTACAAGCTCAACCTTTTCTAACTCAATCTGTGCAACTTTATCTTCCAATACCTTCACACGTTTTTTTAACATTTCAGCATTCGTCTATAGGAAAAATTCATCCAAGTCTTCAAGACTGATTGGACTGTGTGGCATATTACCAAACATACTTCCCCTTGGTGTCTTTGGTGTTGAATCTTTTGGTGTTGCAGCTTTTGGTGTAGACTTCTTCGGTGTAGAACTTTCAGGAGCAGAAGTCTTTGGAGCACTAGGCGATTCAGCGATCGGAACTTCAACAAATGAAGACACAGGAGGTTCTTGTGTAACTCCTGGCCTTTCAGCTTCGATATGAACAATAACAGGAGGTTCTTGTGGAGGAGGTTCTTGTGTGGCTCCTTTCTCCTGAGCACCAGAAGGTTCTTGTGTGGCTTTTGTGCTTTGCACCTTACTTTTATATCTCTTGCTCACCGCTTTCTGAGCTTTCTTAGCTTTTCGTTTCCCTTTTGTATGAGGTGACCCTGTAGTCTTCTTAGATATCTCAATTGCTGGAGACTTTGTACGTTTCGACTTTTTCTTTGGTCTCTCCTCGTCAGATTCTTTTTCAGCATTCGGATCAAAATCTGCATCCAACTTTCTTTATTTTTCTGCTCTAATCTCTGCTTCTGTATTTTCTGGCTCCTTATCATATTCTTCACATCTTCTTGAGTCGTTTTCACCGTTTCTTAACTCTCAATAACTACTGCAACGCTCGATCCAGCAACTGCTTCAACATTTTCTGGTTCCTCCTCATCAACAAGCAAAGTTTCAACTTTCTTTGCACCACGTTTCTTTTTAGGCTTATCAGCCTCAGTCTTCAAAAAGCATTCACTTCTTGCCTTTGGTTTGAATTCTTTAAACCACTCCTGCTAGGCTTTAAGTTCTTTTTCGTCGTCGCTACCATCTTTTCTCCATTTATTATCAGGTGGCGAGTCATAATCTGAATCTTTAATTGCTCCGATACTGGCTTGGCAATAGGAGCTGAAGCTTGTTTCTGGAACTTAATAAGCTTCTTCACTGTAGTCTCGTCGAGATGAACTAGATAAAGAACGTCATTTCGATCTCGAGCAATATTGGCATACTTTTCATCAATCAACATCTGAATAAACCTCGGATAAAGACACAATCTTGAGTCTTCCATGTTCTTCAACATATGAGTGAACACTAACTTCGAAACATTGAATGGCTTCTTCAAAATAAGCGCGATTGCCATGCTAGCCAAATAATCATGTACATCATCAAAACCGGCTTTGTGATGGTTAAATGTATGAATCAACGCATGAATCAGAAGCTTGTAGGGGTTAGGCACTTCCCCTTTCTTTAGCGTCGGCTTGTTTACGCTTCCTTTATAGCCCATACGGAAAAAGCATCCGTGAACCATCTTCTCATCTAAACGAATCGGATCGTCTTCTTTGTCTTTGAGCTCCAAAATCCTTCGGATATCACCTTCGTTTACTGTGATTAGTTTTAGCTCATCACCAACTTGTACTGTAGAAGAAATTGTCTTCTCGTCAGCGCTCAGGCTTGCGTTCATCCAGAAATGAACAATATGAGAACGATATGATACGGTGCGCTCAGTAATTGCACGACAAATGTGACTATCTTCGAGAAACTTCAAGATACTATCGTATTCTTTAGCGATGGACAAATAGGCTTGTCAAGCGTGATGCATGTATTGTGAGTTTTGGAAAACTCAACTGAGATAACACGCGCTGGAATCTGTGCCTGAAAAATAACGTAAAACAATTAGCATGCTTTTCGAGAAAAAAAAACAAAAAAATTTATAACACTTTAATCAAGTTCGGGCGAACTTGATTAGGTGTTACAACATTCTGTTTTGATCAAGTTCGCCCGAACATGTGATAAACATGTTCAATAGTTTCAAATGCAAGTTCGGGCGAACTTACAACAATTTTTATCGTTCAATTTTATCTAAGTTCGGCCGAACATGTATGAAACACATGTTCCACAATAAAGAACAAGTTCGGTCGAACTTACGATTTAACCAAATCACATTTCAGTAACATAAGTTCGGTCGAACATGTTTCTGGATCATTTAGTTGTGTTTTGGACAAGTCCGGTCGAACTTGACAACAAGTTCGGCCGAACTTGTCGTCTTCTCCAAAAGACCAAACAAGTTCAAACATTTAAACAGTCGTTTTTCTTCAATCAAAACAAGTTATACGGTCGATTTTAGGTGTAGATTCAGAATCTATCTTCAATTTTGTCCAACAACCCCTAAATCTATCAGATTTTAAGTTTTAGATCTGGTTTTGTTTGTTTAACAGTTCAATCAAGGATTATTCTCCAATATCTCACCTCAGCCATAGTAATTGGTGTGTAAATCACCAAAAACAGACTTCAATCGGACATAATAACGTTTCAAAAGTGTCAATTTCGCTTAAGATCTCTAAAAGCTCAAGTTCGCTCAAGTGTTTCTGATAACAGGTAAATGAGTTCGGCCGAACTTGAATGGTATTTAAACCATGTCAAGTTCGGGCGAACTTGCTAAGCCCATCATGAAGGCCTAGTAGTAAGTTCGAGCGAACTTATCTTTTAAAAACAACAACCAGCCATCTGCAAGTTCGGTCGAACTTGCTGATTGTTAAACTTGAATTGTTTAGCAAGTTCGGCCGAACTTGCCAAACCTCAAAATTTCAAACTTTTTCAAATTTTTTAATTTTTCATTTTAACCCCTGAACTTTCCAACCTTTTACCAGTTATGAAAATCCACTCAGTTGACCAAGTCCAAGCTAATGACCTTGGTTAACTGATTTGTCTGCCGAGTCCAAGTTAATGACCCCGGTTTGACTCGTTACGAACAAACTGTTGATATTTTCAAAATCAAAGTTTCAAATTAATGAACTTTTTATCGTTTTATCTTTTCAGATTTAATAGATTAGCTCTCAGCCCGTTGTCAAAGAGATTCCCACCAGTTCTAGCATCTTACCAGACTTCGAAGATCCGTTCTCCAACATTGGTTTGCTGAAAACAATGTAAAAATAAAATCTTTTTGTATTTTTGTAAGTTTATGCTAAAACACACCGAAAATCTTTTTGATTTTAATATGTAATATACAATGAAATAAGCAATGTAAACTATGTACAAACATATTTACAGACATATTTTTGTAAATTTGTGTCTAAGGATCAAATCAGTTGATTGAGACATATCACTAGTACGGTTGACCATTAGATGACTTTAAGTTTTAAACTCGTTTACCTAGATTGTTGATATGTTTGTCCACTTAAGCTTTACCACATTTCTCAACTGTTTCAAGATATGTTAAGATCGAATTCATGAAACTTGACTTATCTATGGTTCCCACTTCTTGAATATACTCCCGTATCCAGATTCCCTAGATTTCATCTTACAGGTGAATATAGCGTAATTGATATCTGTATCTGGGTTGTGCGAGACCTTGAGAGCTCAGGTTAGTACTATCGTACAGACAAAGAGATGAGGCTCGTCTTTAAGGTGTGTTCCACTTAAGGAATCTTTTCAGCATTGCATATGATTATATCTTTTGATACTTTTCATTATTTCATGCTGTTTGGGGGTTTAAAGGAAAATATTATAGAAGTTCTAGGCCATTGCTTCCGCAAAATCAGAAGAACTTGTATAATACCTCATATATCAATTATCTATTAAGACCTCATATCTCAGAATCAGGCAATCTTTCAAACGAAATTTTGGAGTACTAAGTCTATATATCCAAGATGTGTTAATCCACAAGATTAAGCAGTTGTAAAATTTAGTTTATATCTCAAAAACAATTTACTGAATGTGTTAATCCTATCGACACATCCACAGTAAGACTCGTTTATTACTTTTAAACTTTACAATTCTTTAGCATACTGTGATAGTCCGCTGATGTACTATCATTTCCTTTTATGACACAGAACTCTTTTTGTCTTTTTCAATGTTTTTGTATATTTTGAATTTTTATATGTTTTTGGATTTTAAAATTTCTCGAATGCTTTTGTATTTTCTCTAACACTTCTCCCCTAAAATAAAAAACATTTTTTGGATTTTAGTTTTAATAAAATACTAAACTAGAAAGATTTTTACAAACCAATGTGGATCACGCGAACTCGTCGCCCGATCCGTATTCAACCTCAGCATCCGCACCTGTCAGCAAATTTTTCATACCGTTAATTCTCAACAAGTATTTAAATCGTGACAAAGAAAATGGTTTGGTATAAAAATCAGTCTTTTGTTCGTCGGTGTGGATTTTTTCTATTCGTACCAATTTCTTTTCGTAGCAATCACGAATGAAATGATAACGAATTTCATTGTGTTTTGTGCGTGAGTGATGAACCGGATTTTTAGTTATATCAATGGCTGCCTTGTTATCAACATACAATGGAGTGTCTAGAAATTGCAGACCATAGTCTCTCCTCTGCTGTTGAATCCACAGAATCTGTGAACAACAGCTGGAGGCCGAGATATACTCAGCTTCACATGTAGAGAGAGCGACCGTAGTCTGTTTCTTACACTGTCGGGTTACCATTCTTGTTCCGAAGAACTGGCATCCCGCTATAGTTGATTTTGAGTTCAACTTATCTACACTAAAAGCGGAATCAGCATAGCCTGTGAGGTCGAAATTGTCGTTCTTCGGGTACCACAGGCCAGTGCTTGGGCATCCTTTCACATATCTGAAGATACGCTTCATGATCTGCATGTGTAAGATCCCCGGGCTTGGCTGATATCTGGCGCATAGGCAGGTTGGATACATAATATCTCGGTGCGATGCTGTCAGATACATCAGTGACCCAATCATCGATTTGTATAACGTCTTGTCAACTTTGGCTCCAGTCTCGTCAATGCAATTACCATGATTTAGAGCAAGAGGCATAGATAGAGGCTTCAAGCTTTCCATTCCAAACTTCTTCAAGATGTCGTGAACATACTTAGTCTGGTGAATGAAAATGCCATCCGGAAGCTGATCTACTGGCAAACCAAGAAAGAACTTCATTTCGCCCATTGAGGACATTTCGAATTTCTTTTTCATGATTCCCTCAAACTCTTTGCATAGACTATCGTTTGTAGATCCAAAGATAATGTCGTCCACGTAGATTTGAACTATAATCAGATGGCCATCAACTTCTCTGGTGAAAAGAGTACTATCCACAGTTCCTCTGATAAAGCCATTTCCGACGAGATGTTGCGATAACTTCTCGTACCAAGCTCCCGGGGCTGGGTGTAGACCATAAAGAGCTTTATCCAGTACGTACGCTTTCTTCTTGTTAAGTGGATCGACAAACCCCGATGATTGTCCAACATACACTTTTTCGCGTATTTTGCCATACAGAAAAGCCGAATTGACATCCAATTGATAGACCTTAAATCCTTTCCATGATGCAAAAGCTAGAAAAATTCGAATAGATTCCAATCGAGCTACTGGTGCATAGACTTCCGTGTAGTCTATCCCTTCCTGCTGGTGAAATCCCTTGACAACAAGCCTAGCTTTGTTACGAACAATAACCCCTCTATCATCACGTTTACACTTAAAGACCCATTTTGTATCAGTTGGTTTCCGATTTTCTGGTAAGTCTTCAAGCTTCCACACACCCAACTTCTCAAACTGCAATAATTCTTCTTGCATTGCTTGTACCCAGTTTTCATCGGCTAAAGCTTCAGTAACTGTCTTAGGCTCAATCTGAGAGATGAAACATTAATAGAAACAATAGTTCTGGGTTGTAGCACACGTCTGTAGAAACAACTGAGTGCTTTATTAATTTGCCCTCGAGTTCTAACACCAGTTTGAAGTTCTCCGATAATATTTGTTAACGGATGATAGGAATATGATCGCGGCAATTCTTCACTTGGAACATCTACTAAGTTTTGGTGATTTGTGATGTTGAGATCAACAACCAATTCAATGTTTGGAGAGCTTGATGAAGCTTCATTTCTGTCGTTCGGGACTGCAGATTGATTAAGAAGACTTTTTATCTGCTCCACTTCTTCATCTGAAGAAGATGATTCCCAACCAGCATCAAATGTTGGTGCTTCATCTGAATCAGAATCTTGATTCTGAGGCATACTGGGCTCCGTTGTTGTATTCATTGGTTCAGTAGAGGCAATTATTGGAAGATTAGTAGGTGTTGATAATGTTTCATAAACATTTTCAGCCAGAACGCCACTATTGTTTGAACTTGCGCCAGAAGAAGATGGATCCAACGTGGGTTGATTAACCACAATTGGTCGAACAATTTGCTCTTGATTCGCTGACTGGTGAAGATAATATAATGCTGCAACTTCTTCGTGACTTGGTTCTTTGGGCAAGTCAAATGACTTCCAAAGGTCTTGTTAGTTAAACAGCCACGCGTCACCTTTCCTTTGAACATGATCCGTGTAATTGAAACAATCCACGTGTTGTGCTTCAATAACCTTTCGTAATGAAGGAACATATACTCTTCTCAACGGACTCGCATATCCGACAAAGAAACCTTTGAGAGATTTAGCTCCGAATTTGCCATCTTGGTCTATTACGGTACATGGAGCACCGAATGGTTCTAAGAACTTCACATTTGGCTTCCGTCGGTTTATCATCTCAAAACATGTTTTCTTTGTTGGTTTGACAGTGAGAACCCTGTTTAGCGTGTAGCAAGCCGCAACAACCGCTTCACTCCAGAAGCTGATAGGAAGTTTAGAATCTGCAAGCATGGTTCTCGCAGTTTCAATCAAAGTTCGGTTCTTCCGTTCAGCTACTCCCTTTTGCTGTGGAGTATAGGGAGCACTAAACTCGTGCAAAATCTCTTTTGCGTTGCAGAATTCCTTCATTTTGTTATTCTTAAACTCTGTGCCGTTGTCACTTCTAATGCGTCTGACCGGCAGATGATAAATGTTCTCCAATTTCTTGAATAGAATAACCAAGTTCTCGAACGTTTCGTCTTTTGATTCTTGAAAGAATACCCACGAATATCTCAAATAGTCATCTGTCACGACCAAGCAATATAAGTCTCTGGAGATGCTACGAACATTTACAGGACCAAATAAATCCATGTGGAGACGTTCTAAAGGCAACTTGATTGAGTTTAGAATTTTCTTCGGATGCGATTTCTTGATCTGCTTTCCCTTCTTGCATTCCAAGCAATGATCAGACATCTGAAAACTTTGAAGATTTACGCCTTCTACAAGATCATTATGAACCAAGAAATTCATTTTTCGCAAATGAATATGCCCCATCTTACGATGCCAAATAATTGAATCTTTTTTAGTGGCCTTTGATACAAAACATTGTGCTGATTGTGATGAAGTGGTAGCAACACCCATATCAAGAACATATAAATCATTCTCTCGCGGTGCTCACATCAGAATCCACTCATCTGATATTTCGAATCCCGACTTCAAGATATACACTCCTTATCATTGAAATGGACTGTAAATTTCTTGTCACAAATCTGCGATATACTCAGAGGATTGTTCTCAAGCTCTACAATATAGTTCATGCGATCAAATGAAACTACGCCATTGGAGAGTTTTCCCTCGGCAACTATCCTTCCACCTTGATTTCCTGCAAATCCAACATATCCACCATTGATAGCTTTAATGTCGAATAGCAACGCTTTCATTCCCGTCATATGCCTGGATGCTCCACTATCCAAAATCCACTTTGAAAGTACGGATCTTTGGAGCCCCTGCAAAATTCAGAAATTAGGTGAAAAGCTCTACCCAAGCCTTCTTGGTCTTGGGTTTCACTGGATAACCATCATCAAAAGCATATTCAAACTCATCAACATCATCAAAATCAAATTCATCATCTGTTTCAACAATGTTAATGTTTGAAAATTTCACATTTTTCTTGTCTTTTACAGATTTAACATTATCGATCTTGGTTTCTGTTTTAATTTCTTTCACATTCTCACTAGTCTTCACCTGCTCAGACTTAGTGATTTCAAACTTTGATTCTTTTGTGTTGTCAGTCTTTACTAGCTCAGACTTAACAACACCAGATGTTGTTGACCTTTTCTTGGCAATCCAGGTTTGAGATTTGATATTAGCCTTTTTGATGTAAAACTTGTTTTGATAAACCTAGAAGTTTCACCTTTTTTTGAAAATGGAATTTTCAAAAATCTTTTCAGACTTTGGTTTAACTTCTGGTTTTAATTCATTTTGTTTCAAAACCTTTACAGGTTTTGCAAACACTGGTTGCTTTGGTTTCACAACATTTGAATCTTCTTTTCTTTGAAGATAAGCGGGTTTTGATTTCGGACATTGTCGTGCCATATGACCAATTTTATTGCACTTGAAACATGTCCGATTATCAAGTGGATGTCCTTTAATTGGTGGTTTTACCCTACTTGAAGTTTTGACACCACTTGTAACCTTGGCTTTATCTCGAACTTCTTTCTCCTTCTTGAACTCATCATTTGACTATTTAACAATCAAACTCTCTTCATGAACTGTACTCGTCCCATATACAAACTTCATGTTTTTGTTTTTATATTCATGAAATGGTAATGGTTTCTTTACAGATTCGTCAGTATCTTCTTCTAAACCCAACCCCGCTCTCCGGTTTTTTCCGGATGATCACCACAATTTCTTCGGTAATTGTTTCTTTTAGGTTTGGAATAGAATTTTTGTTCATTGATTACCAATTCCTCTGATGTGACTTCAACGAGTTTAAAGAATTTATCAAACAATTCTTCCTTCACATTCTGAATCGGAAAGCTATCATCAAAGTATAGTCTATCCGAATCCTTAATTTTGTACATTACAATACTAGGATCGTCACTTAGACCATCTTCTGACGACTTATCGTCATTTTCAGATTGTGAATCGGAATTTTTTTAACTCGAGTTGTCGCTTTTGAAGCTGCCATCATCAGAACCACTTAAAACATTTTCAACCACTTTTTTAATCACAGCGTTGTTATCATCATCAGATTTAGCATAGACTATATCAATGTTCTCTGGCAACTCGTTTTTCTTTTCAGAAAGTAATTCAACATTGAGTGCCTTGTCCATCCCGTCTGCAGATTTAACACAGTATTTCTCGCAAAGGGGTGGAGGAACATTGCTATATTCTTTGCCCGCTTTCTTTTTAGGTTTTTCTTCCGTTGAGATTGTCAGAAGAATGTGATCGGTAACATACGCGTTGGTGGTATAACTTCTTAACAATTGTCGAACTCTTTCAGTTTTGATTGTCATGTCTTGAAGTTGTTGTTTGATTTCAGCAATGATGTTGATATAAATGTTAATTGCTCTTTGTTTATCCATTACTGTACCACTCAACATTCGTATATTATCATTCTGTTCGATGTTATTTCTGTCGAGTCTGCCATAATCATTTTTCATTTTGTCATACTCTTCTTTCATTGTGCGATAATCATATTTTAACAAATCGTTATGCACACTGTTTTCAGCGATGATCTTTGATTTTTCGGCACATTCGACACAACGTTTAGTACATTTTGTACAAGGTTTCTCAACCTCTACAACTTGTACTTTGACAATTTCTTTCTCGACAACCTTTACCTCCGGACCTACCTTGGTTAGATTCGCCATTAAAGCTTTATCTTCCATGTCCTTGAGGTTTTCATCTTTCATTTCTTGAGTGACATCAATGATCACTTCATCAATCTTTTTCTCCTCAACCACTTGTTCTTTCGTGCTTCCATCAAAGTGATCTGCAAAACTGTCACAAGAATTAGAGGATAAAATTCCTTGTCTCTGCATATGGATATATTCCTCTTCTTCCTGCTGTTGATGCAAGTATTGTTCCAGAATAGCTTGTTCGAAAGCTGTTGCTTTTGCTGCTGCCGCTGCTTCAGCTGCCGCCGCTGCTTCCTCTGCAGAATTATCTTCAACTATCTCCGCCATCAAAGCAACTCCGGTCTTTTTCCCAATGTAAGAATTCCAATCAAAACTGTCATCTTCTGTGGATGCAACCATGGCTTTCTCTGTTGTATTACTGTTTGGCTTTTCTTGGATCTCAACTTGAGTTTTCTTCGGGAACGATTTATATTGAAGTGCCCTCTTGTAATATTCATTCCCTCCTCCGAAAGGACTTTGATTTCCGGTTGCTTCTGTGTTCTTACACTCTCTTTTAAAATGCCCCTTATGTCGGCATTTAAAGCATGTTACTTTGGATTTGTCAAAACCCAATTTGTTGCTGGAGTTTCCTATGTCACGGCCTGTGAGTGCAACGAACTTTGTCACTCTCCTGATGATCGAAGCTAAGGACCATTTGATGTCCATTAGTTCAAGTTCTTCCTCGTCTACCTTGTCATAATCTTCTACGGTCATCTCGGGATTTCTGATTTTACCGGCAACAAGACATTCATAAGACTCTAAGACGGAAGCAAGTAGTGACATATGTTGTTTTGCAACTTCTTATGAAACAACATTGTTCAAATTCACTGCGATATTGCATTTGTATACATTCGGATCAGAACTTTGATGTTGGTTCTGATTTGCTTGGCTTTGAAATGTTGAACTTGAACCAGTGCTTGAGTAAGAACTTTGTGGACTTTGGTCATACTGAGGCTGTCAATGGTTCTGATTTTGTGGAGAAGCATTCATGTTTGCACTAAAAGCAGTTCCAATTTTTGGACTCGAAATATTATCTTGCATTCCGGTTTTGTAGTACAAACCAATGTCTTGAACAACATTAGCGTTCTTTGACTTCGCTATCTTCAAAAGCTCCATTTCGTGGCCTTCGAGTTTATCAATAAAGGTTGACAACTTGAAGAATTCCCACTTATCACTATTCTTCAGAACCATCAAATAAGTTGACCATTCACCCTCTGGTAGTGCATCAGCAAGTTTGTCGATGTATTCTTGTTCCGTCTTCTCAAGACCGTGTCTTCGCATTTGCACTTTGAGATGACAAAAAGGCTCAATCATTTGCCTAATGCTGTCATTCTTTAGCATGCTGAAGATATCGAACTCTTTCAGAATGAGGGCATTCTTGCTTTTGATCATTTGAGCACTGCCTTGATATTTCTTCTGTAATGACAACCAAAGCTCTCTTGCAGTAGTATATTCTGGTAGTAAAATCAGGATATCTTCTTTGACAGACTGTTGGATGAGGCTGATCATCTTTTTCTCTGCAATGTATTCGTCTCTCTGAGCTGTCGAGTAGTTGTACTTCTCAAGAACTTATTGATGTTCATCTACCGGAACAGTGTAGCCTCTTTCGATTGATACCCAGCCAGCAAATTGCATGGCTTGAACCCAGTAGGTAAATTTCTCTTTCCATGCTTTGTATTCATCCATGCTCATCAGCTTGGGCGGTTTGACAGTCGTTCCCATTTCGTTATCAAGATTGACTTGATTAATCACGTTGGCGTTTGACGAACTAGCTCCGAACATAAAAGCTCTTAGTTGATATTCCATTGTGAATCACGAAACGTGTACGCTGAAAATTTTTCAAAAACTTTGAAAACAATTAGTCCTACTACAAGTTCGGTCGAACTTGTAGCAACAAATGAAGAATTCTCTGATTTTCTAACAAGTTCGGTCGAACTTGTTAGAACTACTTTGAAAAATTCCGTTCATCTTCGGTCGAACTTAATACACCAATCAAACAGATCTTCGAGCGAACATTGTCACCACAATTTCGATGAAATACAAGCAAGTTCGGGTGAACTTAATACACCAATCAAACAGAACTTCGAGTGAACTTATCACCACAATTTCGATGAAATACAAGCAAGTTCGGGCGAACTTACTTAAAACTTTCTTGATTTTACACAAGTTCGGTCGAACTTGATGTAAAATTAATGAAATTCAGTATCTTCGAGTGAACTTGACTTAAATTTCCTCAAAAATCACCTAAGTTCGGACGAACTTACTAAAAAATCACTCGAAAAGTGACGTTTTAGTGCAAGTTCGGCTGAACATTGCCAATAAGTTCGTTCCTAAGGGTTTTCGAAAACATGGTTTTTTCAAAATTTTGACATGAATTCGGTTGAATTTGGTCTCCAATCTTTCAAGGGTTTATCTTTGTTGTATTTTACATGATATATTCAAAATTTAAAAGTTTTGACCATGAATTCTTCATTTTGTGATAAAAAGTTAAGAAAAAAGAAGAATGGAGTAGAAATAGAAGTGTTCTTGTCTTGATACTATCAAATCAGGCTGTTCTAGCTCTGATACCACTTGTAGGACCGATCCTCGATTCTTAGGAACCTAAATTTGATATCTAACGTCCATAATAGCGGAAATATTACGTCGTGTTACCAATAGACAAGAATTAATCAGTTAATCGTTAGTTTTATAGATCAAACATTCTGGTTATAGACTGACAGAGCTTCGCCTCTACAATGCCAAAGTTACAAATGAGACACTCAAGCTTGGTATTTATAGCATTACAAGTTCGGCCCAAGTAGGTGCAAGTTCGCCCGAACTTGCCTATGAAAGTTCGGCCGAACATGCATACTTTACATGCTTATGGGCGAACTTGACTAAGACACTTTATAAATACTTCATAACCTAGCATATCTAGCTCTATATAATACAGACTCGATATAAGACTAAGACATAGACATTATGCACCAACACGGTTCCCACACAGTCTTCAGCTCGTTATGTTTATATCGTCCTGCAAACTTTTAATTGATTGCAAGCATACTGATACATTGTTAATAGGGTTACTTATTGTTTAGCTGTTTTAAGTTCAATGATGTTTCGATGAACAGTAACATGATTTTCTCTTTTCTCGCTGAGAAACTCGTTTTTGTTTTTCTCTTCTTTTTTTTGTCTTTTTTGATGTTTTTCATTGTTTTTGTCTTTTTCTGTTTCAAATTTACTCCCCTAAAATTCTAAGTAAATTATATTTTAAAAGCATATATTTGGATTTTCCCAAGAAAAGAATTAAAAAAAACGATTTCCGAATGTGAATTAACTCTTGTTTTACCCTAAGGCCATTTACCAAAAGTAATTAATGAGAACGTGAGTTATCAAAAGCTTTGGTAAAGGAATTGACATGTTGGTAGTCGGTGTAGACCTTAGCAACACAAAAATGCACAGTTTAGAAACAATGCAAGACAACCGGTTTATGTCACTTTCTTCTCTTAAAAATTGTTGATGCATCTTTATATGGATGCGTCTCGTTTCGGTTCGCCCGTGTTACAAATGGAAGACCAAGACTTGATATCCTCCATCGTGTCTCGGTGCGATCTCGCTTGTGTCTACAATTTCTTCATGAAGAAATTGTATGTTTGCAAACTATTTGTTGCTGTGTACTGTTAGTATGTTCTGCATGTTGCAACCCTCCTACGAACAATCATAGGCCACAAAGAACCATACATATGAAACCCACGAAGAAGGTTCTTCGTGGGTCTAGTTGTTTGCAGATCATGGCCTTCATGAAGAACAACAACAGACGAAGAACCAATGCAGGTGACACCCTACGAAGAACATGCATTGGCCGAAGAACCTGAATGGTTCCAACGAAGAACAGTTGTTCGTCGGTTTAGGGTGTTCGCAGGAAGTCCACGAAGAACCGTTCTTCGTGGGTCATCATTTTTCGTGGGCCTAGTACATTCTTCGTGAATGTGCTGGGGTCTTGGCTATATAAGGACTTGCAGCAAATAGATAAGTGAGAGAATATTGAGAGCACATCAGAGAGTTTTGTGAGGTTTTCTTGTTTAAACATTGTACTAAACTCTGCTGAATGAATATACATTTGAACTTTAAACGTTGAATCTCCTTGTGTATTGTGTTCTTTAGCTCGGTTTGCATACCCGTTTGGGTTCCGCACTTGCGAGTGTGTTCGATAACAAGGATAGGTTGTTCTAGATCCTCCTCTAGTGGACCTACAAGTGGTATCAGAGTCTTGGCTTTCATCCTTGTTAAAACCGAGCCGTGTGTCGGGTTTTGGAACATTGTTCTTGAATGTTTTTTCAGAAAGTTATATGAGTTAAATTTTTGAAAAACTTGTTTATTTGTTAAAAATTTTTATAAAAACCTTATTAAAACTCATGGAGAAATTTTGTTTTTCTTAAAATCTTGATAAAATCATGGTCGGATAATTTTCCGGTGAATTGTTTTAACCGGAAAGCAACCGGAATTTTGTTTTAAAAAAAGGATAAGATTCAAATCTTTTCTGCTAAATCTTATCTGTTTGTTCACCAACTTTTCTAAATCTCCATACCTAGGATGTATATAAGTCAACGAAGAACCATTATTGGTTTCACGAAGTATCCATTCCCACGAAGAACTGTTGTTCGTAGCTTACCATTCTTCGTGGGTGATGAGTTTCATTAGACCCATTCTTTGTGGAACTTGATTCTTCGTTGGGATAGTGTTTAGTTCATTCTTCGTTGGGATAGTGTTTGGTTTATTGAGTCAACAACCAATAAAGTCCTTTGTCTTATTCAAGTGAAATACTTTCTTCACTTTTGTTTTCAATCTCACAAAGAATGTTAGGTCAACAAAGAATCTTGTGAGTCAACAAAATACAAAGTCTTTTGTCCTTGTCTATTTTCTCTCAGAAGGTTTTAAAATCATATCAAACTTGTTTAGCTTGGTTTTTCAAGCATTTGTCTTTAAACATCAACCAACTATGAGTTCAGACTGGTGGGGTTGGAAATTTGATCCTAATGCAGAAATGTATACGAGTAAAGGTCTAGTGCCTTCATGGGCCCAGTCTCCCACAACCTCGTCCACATCACAAACTAGTTCTATCACAACAAATCAGTGGGCATTTGTTACTAACCAAAATCAAAGTATACAAAATCTTCTTTTGAGTGACAATGAGACCGGTAGTAACAACCGTCCACCAAAGCTGATGCACATGAACGAGTATCCCAGTTGGGAAGAGAGATTTCATACGTATGTTCTTGGGCAAAACACGGAGCTATGGTTGTCTTTTACAACGGATTTCAATCAAGCACTTGAAGAAGCTGGTTCGAATGCCGCAACGTTTGCTGATCTTTCTGTCGATGATAAAAAGGCATATGATTTAGAAAAGAAAGCATTTTCAATTTTAACTCAAGCCTTAAACAAAGATATTTATCATCAGTTTGTGAGTTTCAAAATGACAAAGTCTATGGGATGCCTTAAAGGCGAGAGGTCAAGGAAATGCGGCGTCACGCAAGCTAAGACATGATCTGCTCGAAAAGGAGTTCGACAGATTCATGTGTATGGAAAGGGAATCACCGGAAGATATGACAAGTCGATATTACCATCTGCTGAGTGAGATGGGTAATTTTGGAGTAGTGACAACTTCAGAAGAGGTAGTTACAAAGCTTGCTGATGCATTGCCAGCTCAATGGAATGGTTTCTTGGAGATTTTAAAGTATAATGGCACTTTGGCAACAACCAACATCTATGATTTCATTCAGTTGTTGGAAAACAAAAATCAAAAAGAAATGAGAAAGGAAAAAAGAGTCCCGGTGCCTCAAAATCCTGAAATGTACTATGGAAATTGTGGAGGTCCTAGCACGTTTGCAAGACCTGCTCAACATGCTCAGCTACCAACGGCTTTTGTCTCAAGCACCGATATGTATGGAACACCACAACCAGCTGCCTCTGAGCAACGCTATCAGCCTCATTTCTTGATCCAAACTACAAAGGTCAACAACAAGCCTGTTATGGAAACACTTCATCAACAGTCAACGCTGGTCAACCAACTAATCCAAACACAGTTCGGCTAGACACTTCAAGTTTCTCAAAAGTAAGTGTTGAGGTGGCAAAGGAACATATGGAGCTGTTAAACACTTTGGTGAGAGCATACTGTGGGTTAGTAGCAGGGCAAATTAGAAACATCAAGTTGACTCAGGAAGATTATCAGCAAATTGATAAGGATGAAATGGATTTGATGGATATCAAGTGGGCATTTGCTAGTGCAGTGAGGCGAGCAAAAGACTTTATGGAAAGAACTAGCAGAACCAGCTTGGAAAGTAAGAAGGACACCAAGTATGGGTTCTATAAGCAAGCGATCAAGTGTTTCAATTGTGGTGAACGAGGTCATTTCAAACGGGAATGCATGAAGCCAGCTCAGCATGGGAACCAGAATCCGTTCAGAAACCAGGGCAATCAACCTAATCAGAATCAAACCAGGAATAATGAGCGTGCCTTGATGCCTACAAACAATTCTCATTAAGTAGGACCATCAAACAACAACCGAGCTCTTGTGGTACAAGTTGATGAAGGCTGTGATTGGTCGCTTCAACTGGGTAGCGGTGATCAGGGTGGAACAGCTTGTTTTGCTGAGATTGTAAAGGATCTAAAATACGCTGGTGGTGAAGAATCTTCAGATGAAGACAGTTCTGGTTATAGTGGAAGCTCAGATGAGGAAACCTCAAGTTCAGGTGAAGACGGTCTGGATGAAGAGTCACATGAGAACATTGATGCAGATGATGAGGAGATTTTGAGTGGAGTTAGAGAAGGGAATGACCGAAGATCAATTCTGGTGGATCAAGTTGTTTATTCTTCTTCTTCTCATCATTTAGCCTTTATGGCTAATGTTGGCGTTTCGTCAAGTCAGGTATGTGTCGATGAACCAAAATCTGATAAATGTGATAATTATGTTGATTTAGGTGCTAGATTATATGACTTACAAAGCAAATATGATGATTTGCAAAGCAAGTATGACGTGACATTTATCCAGAATCAAAATTTGATCGTGGATCTTTCGAAATGCACATAGGCCAACTTGTTCAATAAAAATCATGAAAAGGAATTTAAGAAGGTAATTGATGCATTAAAAGAAGATAAATCCGAGCTAGTAAAAACAGTTTCAAGAAAACAAACTGCTATAAATAATTACATCACTAGGCTCGAGGAAGCACAAAAGGAGTTGGCATGTGTCAAGTGTGAAAATGAGGTGATCCAGCTTAGGTTAGATAGTTATTCAAACTCTAGGTATGTGCTGGATCACATCATTGACATACAGAAAAAGAAGAATGATGTCACGTGTATTGGATATAAGAAGTGTCCTCCACCTGTTAGACACAATTATACCTCAATGCCAGATGAGGAGGATAAACCTCAATTTGAGCCATCTGTTCCACTAGACATTGAGGAATTCGCAGCTGGACTTGGTTTCAAAAAGGAAGTATTTTCAGATTCGGATGAATCAGCAGATGCGAAAGTGTCAATAGCTGAACAAAATCAGGATCCTCTAGTCATCGTTGAGGAAGCCGATTCTTCAGATGATGAATCCGAGGATACTAACTCAGCACAGTCTGATGCAGTGACCAAAGAAGAGGACATACCTCTTGAGAATCATATTCTATGTGATCCTCCTGCAAAACCAGCTAAGACTGTTCTAGTTAAGTCCATTTCTGCACAAGACTCTGAGAGTGTGAATTTGCTATATACTCTTGTTGGTGATGATAAAGTTTATTCAAACAAAGATTTTCCAATTAAGAATGTAAATCAATCTTTAATCAGTAAAGTTTTTGAGGATTCGACAAGTAAGTTTTTGGGAGAGTCGAGTTCATGAATTGTGGTAATATAATGTCCTCCGATTCCAAAAGCTGAAGTTCGAAAACTATATGGCAATCAAGAATTACCAACAAAGAAAAATCAGCAAAACCACACTAAAACAAAAGGTAAATCAACGACTCAAGGTCGAAAGAATCAAAAGATGAACTTTGTGAATTCGAAAGGAACCGATAAACTTGAAACTTTTGAAAACAAATCTAACATAGATTAAGTTAATCAAGTTAAAATTTTGAAAAGAGATGGTCAAAACAATTCAGGACCAAGTACTTCGAAATCACAAAGTTCATCAACGAGACATCAACATGATACTTCGGGGTTTGTTGAACGAAGATCATGTTTTGAGTGTGGTGAATTTGGACATATCATTCGAAACTGTCCATATCTTCATAAGTTAAAGACTAAAGTTGATATTCCCCGTGAGCAAAGTTACCAAAAGCGATCTGTTTCTCTAAAACAAGATCCCTGTCTTGTGAAAGAGAGGGAGAAGAAACAGAAACGCAAGCAAATCAAGGTAATTGAAAAGGCTCTCAAAATTACCAATGTGGTTCCAAAACAACATGTTTCAATCAAACCAGAAATGTCAAAAACTTCTAATAATCACGAAGTTAAATTTTCAAACAATCAAACTGGTAAAACTCAACAGACATGGAAACCTAAATTGGTCACAAATTCAGGGGGAGCATCACTATTTCCAAATTATTGCGAGGTTGAAATAACTTTTATCGATGAAATGGAAGACACAAGTCCACGAAGGCTTGGGTCCCCATCGCCAACTAATCGTTTGAGTACATGTGTAGGGTGTTCCAGGAGGAACTATCAATAGTCTTTGGATTGTAGATAGTGGGGCATCCAGGCACATGACAGGCGACATGAGACTTCTCTACGACGTCAAATCTATTAGAGGAGGTTATGTTGCTTTTGCTGGAGATAAAGGCGGATATATTACTGGTTAAGGCATGGTATCCAACGGGGTTGTGAGTTTTGACAAGATCAACTTTGTTCAACAAGTTGATCATAATCTTCTCAGTGTTTCTCAAATCTGTGATAAGAAGTTTTCGGTGCACTTTGATGCTTATGGATTTATGTGCTGAAGCCCGGTTTCAAGATTCCTAAAGACCGGATTCTCTTATCTGCACCAAGGATTAATGACTTGTATGTCCTCGATATGAGTCAAGCAATTACAACGTTTGCACAAGTTACATGTTTTGTTTCTAAAGCCACATAAAAGGAAACAATCTCTTGGCACAGGCAGATGGGACACATTCACTTGAGGAAAATGAATCATCTAGTGAAGAATGAGTTAGTGAATGGTGTTCCAGCTAAAAACTTTCATTTGCAAGATGTCTGTGTTCCGTGCCAAAAAGGAAAACAAAGTAAGAAATCGCACCTGATAAAGAAGATCAACACGGTAGCAGTGCCGCTTGAACGCTTGCACATGGATTTATTCGGTCCTGTCAAGCATAAAAGCATCAGTAATGACTCGTACTGCCTCGTAGTGACAGATGATTATTCAAGATTTTCTTGGGTGGCATTTATGGCACACAAGAGTGTAACTTTTGAAATTATCAAAAACTTGATCACTACGATTGAGAATTTGTATACTTTGAAAGTGACACGCATACGCAGCGACAATGGAACTGATTTTAAGAATCATGCTATGGAGGAGTTCTGTAGATCCAAGGGTATTCTTCATGAATTCAGTGCTAGATACACTCCTCAACAAAATGGCGTCGCTGAGCGTAAGAACCGCACATTGATCGAAACTGCAAGGACTATGCTGGTAGAGTCACAGTTGCCCATTCCATTCTGGAGTGAAGTTGTGGCCTCTACATATTACACTTTGAACCGAGTCCTTACTGTAAAAAGACACAACAAGACCTGCTTTGAGCTACTACACAAACGGAAACCAGATTTGCAATTTCTTGAACCGTATGGGGCTCCTTGCACTATGATCGATCCAAATGGAAAGTTTGGGGTAAAGGCAATTGAGGGATACTTCCTTGGGTATGCCACCCCAAATTTAAGAGTTTGGAATCTCGAGACAAAAAGGGTCGAGGAATGGTCTGAAGTCAGAGTACAAAGGCACACGTTGCCAGTCAGATGTACGGGTCAGCCGTGGATGTTTGAGTACGATGACTTTTTCAATTCGGTCAATATTGAAGAAGAGGTAGTGGATGTTGCGGCACAGATGTTTTTCGAGAGTGACAACGCAACAGATTCACCGTTGGTTCGTCCAATTATTGTCAATAATCAAGAATCATTCTTCAGTTAACAATAATGCTCTTGATAATGAGGATTTTCACAATGCTACTGATCTGAACAAATCTTCAGAGGATGATGAATTTCTCGATGCAGACCAAGAAGCTCCTATAACAGTGGTACATGGTAATTCTAAGGCTACACCCACTTTGGATTGCCCTAAAACAGCTGAAGCTACTGCATCATCCTCTTCACCAGTTCAGGGTACTGATTTGGTTGTGGATCTCAACTTCAACAATCTGGGTACAAATATTCCAGTTTCGGATAATCCAGAAATGAGAATCCATAATACCCATCCTGAACAAAACATCATTGGTAATGTTCATAGTGGCGTGTAGACGAGGAATCAGTTGAGAAACAACAACAATGCTGGCTTGTATGCAGCGATTAGAGAATCGGGTTTGCAGAATGATTGGTCCTTCGCGTGTTATGTTTCACAAGAAGAACCAAGGTCTTGGAAAGAAGCAATAAAGGATAATTCTTGGGTGGAAGCTATGCAGGAGGAGCTGCAACAATTCCAGAAGCTTGGTGTCTGGAAACTGGTTGAGAAACCTGAGAACTACAAGAAGATTGGCACCCGTTAGGTTTTCAAATGCAAAAAGGATAACTGTGGAGTAGTTGCCCGAAACAAGGCGAGATTAGTTGTTCAAGGTGTTCGTCAGATAGAAGGGATTGACCACAAAGAAGTTTATGCACCAGTCGCGCGTCTTGAAGCTATTCGGATTTTTCTACCTTATGCTTCATTCAAAGGATTCAAGGTTTACCAAATAAACGTGAAAAGTGCATTTCTTCATGGTGTGATTGAAGAAGAGGTGTATGTCGAACAACCTCCGGGTTTTGAAGATCATATTCATCCTGATAGGGTTTGGTTGCTCAACAAAGCTCTCTACGGATTACATCAAGCACCGAGATCTTGGTATGCAACCTTATCTAACTATCTTGTGGAGAATCGTTTTTGCCAAGGTCTTATCGATTGCACTCTTTTCATCAAAGAAAGAGATGGAGATCTTCTGTTGGTTCAGGTATATGTAGATGATATTATTTTTGGTTCAACTAACGATGTTTTGTGTAGGGACTTCGAGCGTGTTATGCAGGAGAAATTCGAGATGAGCGCCATGGGGGAAATGAACTTCTTTTTGGGCCTACAAGTTCAACAAACTGAGTCTGGGATATTTATCCATCAGATAAAATATGTCGGTGACATTTTGAGCCGGTTCCAGATGTCCGAAGCGACGCCCATTGGTACCCCACTTCCGCATAATCATGGGATTACTCCGGACTTGAAGGGTGAAAGCGTTAACTCTTCTTTCTACCGCGCAATGATCGGATCTCTTATGTATCTCACAGCCTTGAGGCCTGACATAATGTACCCTACGTGCCTGATAGCCCGATATCAAGCCAACCCGAAGGCCTCACATCAAGCAGCTGTAAAAAGGATTTTCCGCTATTTGAAGGGTTGCCCGAACACCGGTCTCTGGTACCCTAGGGATGATAGCTTTGACTTGATCGCTTTCAGTGATTCTGATTTTGGTGGCTGCAAGATCGACGGCAAATCCACAACGGCTGGATGTTAGTTTTTAGGAAATCGACTGGTCATATGGCAGTGCAAGAAACAAACTTGTGTTGCTACATCAACTTGTGAAGCTGAATACATTGCTGCCTCAAGCTGTTGCTCCCAAGTTCTATGGATCCAACAACAAATGCGCGACTACGGTTTTGAATTCCTATCTACTCCTATTTTCGTTGATAATTTTGTTGCCTTACAGATCACTAGAAATCCTGTGCAGCATTCAAAGACCAAAGACATCGATATCAAATATCACTTCATACGTGATTGCTTTGATAAACGGCTTATCGATGTTGTTAAGGTCCACACCGATGACCAACGTGCCGACCTTTTTACCAAAGCATTTGACAAATCACGTTTTGACTTTTTGCTTATGGTAAACGGCATTAAGGTCAAGCAAGAGTAAACCAACATCGGAAAATCGTTTTTGTAAATATCCATTTGTGTTTTTAATTTATCGTACTTTTTGCATTTTAGGGGGAGTAAAAAAATACAAAAACATTAAAAATTTCAAAAATACAAAAACATCAAAAAATTTCAAAAACACAAAACAATAGAAAAAGCAAAAATGAGTTTCCTGGTGAGCAAAAGAGAAAATGATAGTACATCGGTAGTCTGTTGAAACCTCTTTGAACTTAAAATGAAAAACGATAAGCAGCTCTATATAAGATGTATCGGTAGGCTCACAATCATTATAAAGTGTGCAGGGCGATATAACCCTAAATCGACTAAAGACCGTGTGGGAACCGCTCATTGGCATATGATCTTGGTACCAAAATTTCGTTTGATAGATTGCCGAGGTTCAGAGATACGTGTTCTTTATGCTGTTTATCATCTGTGTATCATGGTTGTTTCTGTTTCCGAAAACAACGGGGACGCAAGTCTAGAGCTTCCATGATACCATACATACGTGTAAATATCATTCAAACATGTACATAATACATCATGCATACGACCTCAATAAGTGATAAACAATCACATGTCCCAATCAATAAGTGATAATATATCACAGTTTTTATCCGAGAGTCAAGTTCGTCTCTTTGTCGGTACGATGGTACTAACCTATTCACGGACTTGCTCTTGTGCCCTGCATGCATGGAATATCAAGTTCCTCATCAATAAGTGATTTTATCACATAGGGCTTGTATTCATCTTTGAATAAGTGAGTATCTCACATCATATACGTTGAAAACAGATGATAAATGGTATACTCACCAGTAAGATGATCTCTCGTGCATACCTTGATACGGGAATGTGTCATGTGTGGGTGAACACCGGTCGAAAGTAGAAATCATACCTTAATGTATCTCCTAACCGCGAGTAAATCTGATAAGTTGAGCTTAAGTGGACGACAATACCGATAATTGTTATAGGATGCTTATCCAAATATTAACTATTTGAACAACAAGAGTGTTTTGGCATGACCGTACACTGATATGATTCTCTTACCTTCGAAACTCACATAAAGAATGTCCGTAAACATTTATTTACATTTCTCCATTTCTACTTTTCAGTATATATTTATTTACTACTTTACATTTGAAATATGCAAAAATACCAAAAATATTTTAGGTGTGTTTTAATATAAACTTTATAAAAACCAAAAATATTTTATTTTATTTTTGATTGCCTGATGTTGGATCTCGAGTCTTCCCCTTCCTAAAGGCCAGATCGAAACCTAAAGCAATTTCATCTTCATAAACGGTCGAAGTTAACGAGTTTTGAAAGTTAAAATCTAAAATTGATCTCATTTATAAACGTTCAAATTGTTGTCGGTCGTTAGTTGATTGAGAGTTAGTCACATGTGTGTCATCTGTTTATATTGACTATATTCCAAGCGGTTGTTCTCATTACGCGTTTAGCTCTGTTGTATGTGCAGATGCAGCACCCGAATCAGCTAAAGGCGAAGAGAACGTGTTAGTCTTGGAATACAGACACGACATGGATGCACTCAAAGAATCAAGATGATTGATTTGTAGTTGATCACTCATCAACACCACAAGGATCTAAAATTTTAAGGTCAACGTCTCATGAGCTACGTTCAAGGGGGAGTTTGCTGATACACTCCCTGTCCGTGACTTGTGAAGACTTTAAAGATCCGACAACAATGGGAAGAACGAACCATCGCGAGCAGCATCCAAGGGGGAGTTTGTTGATGCATCTTTATGTGGATGCGTCTCGTTTCGGTTCGCCCGTGTTACAAATGGAAGACTGAGACTCGATATCCTCCATCGTGTCTTGGTGCGATCTCGTTGTGTCTACAATTTCTTCATGAAGAAATTGTATGTTTGCAAACTATTTGTTGTTGTGTACTGTTAGTATGTTCTGCATGTCTGCATGTTGCAGCCCTCCTACGAACAATCATAGGCTGTGAAGAACCATACATATGAAACCTATGAAGAAGGTTCTTCGTGGGTCTAGTTGTTTGCTGATCATGGCCTTCACGAAGAACAACAACAGACGAAGAACCAATGCAGGTGACACCTTACGAAGAACATGCATTGGCCGAAGAACCTGAATGGTTCCAACGAAGAACAGTTGTTCGTCGGTTTGGGGTGTTCGCAGGAAGTCCACGAAGAACCCATGTTCTTCGTGGGTCATCATTTTTCGTGGGTCTGGTACATTCTTCGTGAGTGTGCTGGGCTCTTGGCTATATAAGGACTTGTAGCAAATAGACAAGTGAGAGAATATTGAGAGCACATCAAAGAGTTTTGTGAGGTTTTCTTGTTTAAACATTGTACTAAACTCATCTGAATGAATATACATTTGAACTTTAAACGTTGAATCTCCTTGTGTATTGTGTTCTTTAGCTCGGTTTGCATACCCGTTTGGATTCCGCACTTGCGGGTGTGTTCGATAACAAGGATAGGTTGTTCTAGATCCTCCTCTAGTGGACCTACAAAAATATTTTTATAGTATACTCATTTTAAGATAAAAAAACGCTATAGTATACTCATTTGAAATATAAAACACGCTCAGCTTTATAGTTTTATGGTGTAATTTTTTAAAAAAAATACGTATAAAAAATTTGTGGATGTTTAATTATGATTGGAACTGACATACGATTAACATATATGCACCCTATTTGATATGATAAGATACAATTGGATTGGATATGATATGATATTATATGGATATGATATGACATACGATCGTAACGTATCATGTTGTATTATATTATATTATCGTATCGCCTAATGTTATATCATGCTATCACTACTTCCCAAACCAAGGAAAATTGTCGTCATCCCATAACCCAAAAATGGAAAAATAAATTTTAGTTTTTATTAGATAACCACTCAACCAATCCTTGCCCAATAAGTAGTGGTGAAGTGGTTGGGGAAAAACTTGGTGTGCCTTGTGACCCAGGTTCGACTCTCACTCTCCACGTTATTTTATGCGGCATCTAGGTAAAGGGCGAATACGGGTGGCGCCGGTTCATCTTGGATGGGAGGCGATGTTTTACCGATTATTCCACTGTCGTGCCTTTGGGCGGGTGGATGTCGGGTTTCCACGCATCTGGGATAGCCAGGGGCTGGCGGCGGTCGAGTAGTCGACCTTGGTCACAGCGCCCGGTGTCACGGTGGTTGGTACATCGTTCCTTTCCGTTAAAAAAAAAACTCTCAACTAATCCCTAAAATAAATAAATAAATAAATATTTGTTAATTGTTCTTGAATTTTTACCGACGTATTACCTATGTATAAAGAAAACATTTTTATAGGTTTTGTTTTTAAATTTGTCGCACAAGACTTTACTTTGATATTTTATTACTTTTCTTCTAGTGATACAATAATTTTGAACCTATAACAAACGTTTAGATTTGGTTCAATTATACACCATTCTGTTCATTCAATTCGGTTTAACATATATGTACCAAAATACTAAGACTTTACTTAATTACATTAAACTTTTTATAAGAAAATACAAAGATTCAACAAATAATTACTTTAAACTTCTTTCTTTGATCATAATCACAATTATAAAATAACTACAGGTATTAAAAAAAACATAACAAATACTAAACCTTGAATAACTATTTATACAATAAAAATATTACAGGATTCGATTATAAGATTGACATGAAATTATACAAGAGTGTATCTTTCTCAAAAACTTCTAATCCTGAATGAATCATCACAACTAATTAACTCTCGGAATTGCGTTAAAACTAATATTCAAACCCTATTTCCACCACAACGGAGGGAGCATTGCTACCACATGCTAAGTCTTCCTGCTCTCTTATTCTGATTTTCGGCACTTTTACTTGTTGACCAACTCTTTCTGTTAGGCCAAACACCACCATTTGACTTCCTTCTAGTTGATGTGGTCTTTCCCTTTGCAACCTCTTTGGCTGTGGTAACCATGGCATATACAGACCACTTCCGTCTCTAACTTTTGTTTTACTTCTATAACGAACCACAACAATGCCTCCCATCGAGCCGTATCACTTGGCCACGATTAGCCACTCCGACCTTTCGTTGTTGGAGGGCACACTCGATGTGGCAAGATGACCCACATGAACCTGAAAGAAGATATAGTATATATCGTTATGATATAAGCGCAGACATTGAAATAAGGTCTAATAGAAAATATATCTTACAAATTTCAGTTACCTGTATCACCTATGAACTGTCAACATGTTATCAACATTTAACCAAATTCTTCAGATCCCTGCATCATGTATCGGTCAGTATAATTAACAACTCAAAACCATACAAACGAAGTATTAAACCGCAGATACCATTGGATCCTAACGCGCCCTTCGTCCAGCATTGCGACGGAAGCGATGACCAGTGGATAATTAGGGTTTATGGACAGTGACTTATAGGTGCGGCGCTGTAGAGGCGTCAGATAATAATATGAATAAAGTGGGGAGTTAGGGTTTGATTTATAATGGTGCAGTTCATGTCAAATTTTCACTTTACCCCCTCATATTCAAACTTTTTTCTATCTATTAATTGCCCCCTTTACCCGTTTATTTTCTATGTTTATTTGTGTAAGACTAAATTATTTAGTTTTGCAAAGTGTCCAGTTTCTAGTTCTAGATTGCATAACCAAATTTGGAGCTTTTCGACGTTGTTATGATTTTTAGGTACATTTCAGTACAAGCATAATCTGTCAATGATGTGCTTCGACGTAGCGATCCTCTAATCTTAGATCTTCTTGTAAAATATGGAAACATTTAAACGTTTGCATTTTAACGTCTTATTTCACTTACTCTAACGTCTATTTATATCCGTGTAATACAAATACAATGTCTTAATTGGAAGACATGATTTATGATCACATATGTTTGACAATTTTCATAACATACTTAGTAACGACCATGAAATAAGCACTCAGGCGATTACTTTCTTGGTAGATTTTAAGATCTTAGTTTAGATCCACTCAAGGTTTGTGCTTTCATCCTAAGAGTCTCAGTGGGTAAAGCTTGCATAGCTAAGTTTGGAGCTTTGGTTTACATTTCGAGGTAGATATACTTCAAGTTACATATGCTTACGTTAGTTATCATATTACGTAGTCACCTGCCTCTTTGTCACTTTCAGTCAAACTCATTAAAACACACATTGACGTACATAAAGGAGCACATTGTTGTGACAACTGGTTCTCCTGCATGATTTTTTTTCCAAGACACAAATAAATACGTATTTTGTTGTGTAATAATAATATCTCATGGTGCTAGTTGGAGATTGAGGCACTTTATGAAGTGACAACCATGAAATTAAGAAATGCATATCTGACTTTTAGATTCTTTGTAGGTTTGAAGATTGCAACTTAGTTCGGATTAGGATTGGTGCTTTCATTTTAGAGTGATAGCGTGTGAATATTACATAGCCATGTTTGGTGCTTTTTGCATATTTCTCTTTTGTTTTACACACGTTATCAACACACCACTCTATAGAATCTCTCCAATCACATAAACCCAAAAACATGAACATCCTAAGATTCAAGGGAGGTATCGATGAGTTGAGAAGGAAAATAGTGATCACAATTCACAAGGGATTTCAAGATTACCATCATTTTGGAACGTGAAATTAATGGCTTGCCGTTTCACACACACACTGTAAACCAAATAAGAAAATCATAAAGATTTTTTTGGCGAGCAGTAAACTTTACATTACTCTCTTTCTTTCTCACTTTCTTGCCGTTACACATATACACAGTTAGTAAACCAAATTAGAAAATCATCAAGAAATTTTTTTGGCGACCAATAAACTTTGTATTACTCTCTCTCTCTCATTCCTTCATTCCCACAACATCGAGAATCACAGAAAAAAATAATACTCACCATGGTTATTGTCAAATCCTCCTGAATCAAGGCATATTCGCAAAGAGATTTCAGATCGCTGCTATTGGTGATGGTTCGTTAAACGCAGCAGACATGGACAAAGTATGAGGGATTATAAGCAATGTTTGTTTGTAGGTTTAACTTTTTTGTATGAGTCGAGATTATACAACAAGTTTTAGTTAGTAATTTCGAGGATGTTTGGATATATTTGTCCAAACTAGTTATGTTACGACTTAAAGTTATATTAGATTGTTTATATATTTTAAAAGATATTTTCATCGCCAATTAAATATGTCAATATTTTAAATTTAAGAAATTCACCAGTGCTCACTACTCATGTATGCGATTTATCGTAACTATCTTTTGCGAGCTTTGGGTGAGTATTTATTAGGTGATACTTGAACCATTACCCAAAACCATTTCCATACTATAACTATTAACTGCAATATATTATATAATCTTAAAAAATATATTAATTAAGATTTTAAAGTTGGAAACTTGATATTATTCAAGGAAATGTTAGAAGTGTATTGGGTTCTGGATAGTTAAGTTAGCTCTTGGGTGCACTTAGATCGGTTTTCTATTATTCAATTTTAGCGGGTGCCTTTTATCTGTAATATTAACGACTTGTGTACTTATTGTTTCAAAATCTTGTACCGCATATCCTTTGATGTAGGTCCCTCTCAGAGTATCAAGATTAAACCTACTTCCTTGTTGTTTAACGCACACATGAGTGCGAAATCCAAGTGTATATGCAAACCGAAGCAAGAGCACAACCAACACAAGAAATATATAACACTTAAAGCTCAAGTATTGATTTCAGCACAGTAACATTATAAAGTTTACAATATTTGGCCTAACTCTTTGAACTGTGCTCTCTGTCTCATCTGTGAACTGAAATTCTGTTTATATAGGCCAATGACTCAGTAGACATCACGAAAGATGTACTGGGCCACGAAATTCGTCCAAGGCCCACCAAGCATGAGTACTTCGTGGACATCTTACAACGAAGAAGTGTTGGTCACCAATCATCTAGTTCTTCGTGAACACGCATGCATGCTCTTCGCGACAATCAATGACATGCACGGTTCTTCATGAACTTTAGTGACATGCATGTACAATCCAAGTTTCTTCGTGAAGTATTGAATTACATATGTAAGTGAAATCATCAAGGTTCAAGTAAGTGACATCATCTTTTTCTCGAATCACGAATGTCGGGTCGTACGACGGAGGAATGTCTTTGACTTTGGTCTCGAACCGAACAAAACTGAGCCAAGCCGAACCGAACCAAGTCGCATCCACACAAATATGCATCAACAAACTCCCCCTTGGATGTTGCTCGTGATGGTTCGTTCTTCACACTGTCGGACCTTCAAATATCTTCACTTGTCACAGTCAGAAGGTGCATCAGCAGACTCCCCTTGAATGTAGCTTGTGAGACGTTGATCTTAAATCGTTAGATCCTTGTGGTGTTGATGAGTGGTCAGGTACGAATTGACCTTCTTGATTCACAGCTTGCATCACTACAAAAAAATGACATTTAGTGATACACAAAAAGTGCCACAAAAAGTGCCAAAAAAAGTGCCACTAAAGACCCTTGTAAGAATGGGTGGCACACAAAAAAAGTGCCACAAGAAGCGCTGACGTTGAAGCCTTTAAGTGGCACTTTTTTGATATGCCGCACAAAGTTTTTAGATTATTAATGCCACTTTTTTGCCACGATATATTAAAGGATTTTTATGGCACAATTTTTGTGCCCTTAAAAAGTAATCCTAGTTACATATCCATACTAGTTTTTGTGGCATTTTTTGCCACAATATAAAAAAAATTTGTGACACAAATTTTATGTCGGTAATAACTATCTCTAGTTAAATATATGTACTATTTTTAATGACACGTAATTTTATAACTAAAATCACATTATTTACAATATAAACTGTACATGTAGAAATCATAATAACTTCAATGATAAGTTCAATCCGAAACATATTTCAAATGTTAGCAAAACATTGTGTAACAAGTAACAAATTCAAAATTCTAAATGTTTACATGAGGAGTCCAAAAGTTATTTTGAGTGAGAGTTTCATATTATTATAAAACTTTGCTCCAAAGCTTCTCATCATGTCTACCCTGTCATCATCAACCATATAAACAAGCATTAGTATAGAATAAAAAAATCTAATTTTCTTTATTTTATGAAACACAATGTTCTTGATTTAGAAGAAAAAAACATGTATAAGAAAATATCCTGATCACCTAAAGTGAGCTCATTCGACTGTTGAGATATAAAGTATAACACAGATCAACTAAACTCAAAGTAAACGAACAACAACTTGAATCATGAAAACAACAATTATAGAATTAAAAGAAAAAAACCATTCTGTAGGAAAAAGAATACCTACTTTAGCAGGGCTATCTCTAGAGGGAAAGTTGAAATTTGCATCAAACCAGCCCCAACCATTAAAGACCTTTGCATCCTAATGACACAGTTAAGTACATCAACATCTGTAGTGGAAAATTAAAAAAGGTTAGCTGACAGCTTGTGAAGATTTAAAGATAATCAACTCATAAATTGCTCACCAGCCATATGGCTATATAAACATTATTGCTTAAGCAAATAAAGATCCTTGATTTTTTTCTCATTTGTTTACTTCATGTTACCACTTCCTACCCACCAGTTTGTTATCATTAAATCACTCTTAATGTAAATATATATTCCACACAAGAATGACTTGTTATATATTCAATTAAAATCAATACCATCGATCCATCCATCTAGGGGCGGCTCAAACCCTTTGGAGGCCAAAAGAAAATTATAAAATCGGAGCACTCAACAACTCCAAGTCGATGAAATCAATATTACTTCATTGACCCAATAAGGAGTGAAATTACTAAAAAAGTTAATGAAATACCTCTGGTAACCCTCAACAACTCTAGCCATGTTGTCATCATTTGTTTCTAAAGAAACATAGTTATCAAATGCGACATCGATTCTAAAGAAAACCACTCTCTAAATGGTCCAACTCCTTTCACACCTATTCATAGCAAAATAGAAGTAATTCGAGGACACCACACAAACATTTTCCATATTGAATTACTGGATGGAAATGTCATAAGAGAATTCAATAAATAAAAGCCCAGACTATCTAGTTTGCAATCATGAATAACTTTACTGATGTTACTAGATCCAAGAGCAGACTTACAGTCTTCCGCAATTATTTTTCATCCTCCATTGCATCAACCAAGTATATCGTATCCGAAAAAAAAACTAGCTGAAAACTAAAGAAACAGATTGTTAGAATAAAAATTAATAATGAAAATAGGTAATAATAAAATTGATTAAAAGTTAACAATTTTACCATAGATGTATAAGACCATACTGCGTGACATAAAAAAGATTGTTTCAAGAAAATAACTATACTAAAAATGGGTTTACGCTGTTGGATTCTAACCACGTTAAAATACATAAGTAATGAAAATTGAACATTGAGGTGAGTATTGTTTGACTATCACCCAAAACACTTTACCTTGGTATATGGTATAGCAAGCCCTTTGTCCAGCCCCTAAAGAAAACCTTGCTTTTCCCTATATGAAATGCACAAAATTATAGGTAATATGATTAAGTTCTTTTACCTTTTAGAAACACATGTTCAGAAAGACGTGCAAAATGCGGTACAAAAAATTAGAGCGTCACGGATGGACGGAAAGACTCCCATGCAGGCACTGGAAAGCATGTTGCATGACCACCGATTCATTTACGACACCTGACAGGAGCCCAAAACAGATGTCGTTACAGAGCTTTTCTTTGTTCATCCTCATTCAATCACTATGTGGCATGCATTCCCGCACGTGATGTTGATCGACGCGACGTACAAAACAAACATCTACAACATGACATTTGTCCAGGTTGTGGGTTTGACGTCGACCAAGAAGTCTTTTTTATCGCACATGCCGTTATTTGCAAGGAACGAAAGGATAATTACGTGTGGGTTCTTGAGCGGATCAAGGCGCGTAGGTCCGTAACGAGCGCCAAAACTAATATCGTCGTTAAAATATATATTTTTTTATTTAGTCCGAGTCGAACCGTAACGCGCATAGGTCCTTAAAGTTAGTCAAAACTAATATCGTTCGTAAAATATAATTGTTTTATTATGTAGTCGAACCGTAAGGCACGTAGGTTCATAACGAGTGCCGAAACTAAGAGCGTCGTTAAAATATATTTTTTAGTCCGAGTCGAACCATAAGGCGCGTAGGTCCGTAACGAGCGCCGAAACTAATATCGTCGTTAAAATATATATATTTTTTATTTAGTCCGAGTCGAACCATAACGCGCGTAGGTCCTTAACGTTAGTCGAAAATAAGATCGTCGTTAAAATATAATTGTATTATTATGTAGTCGAAGTCGAACCATAAGGCGCGTAGGTCCGTTACGCGCGTCGAAGTCCGTAACGAGTCAAAAGTATATTATCTTTTTATTATTTACTAATTTGTTTTCTTTTGTGTAGGTATCTTCACAAGATGTTATCCACTTCCATCACCGCTCGAAACAAGAGCCGGAAGTGGTGTACCAGCGGTGACCTGTTTTTTTTTGTATTGCCTCCTTTACAAGAGGCTGTGCGCTCTCGCACACGGGTTAGCGCAGTACTTCGCCTCCGCGCATCATGGACAAGAGCACGTTTATTATTCGGCGGCGCCTACGTCATGGTAATAGCCCTTTCCTTTGGCTATCACCCAGAGACTGACCCGCGTGTAGGCCTAGCGATACCGCCAAAGCGGATGGGGATGAACACGATATCAGGGATGCACATCACCAGAAAGTTCACATTCGGGAAGCGTTCAAGGGGTCGGACGGCCAGCCTTACGAGCCTACGCAGCTGCCGGCAAAGTTCGGCCTGATATATCCTTCGCGTGATCCGGCGGTGCCGGAGCATGAGCCGGAGATGTACATTCCGGAGCCACCAAAGCCGCGTGGACCACCCGGGGCGCCTCTGTTTCCGCGACATGTTGCGCCTGGTCCTGCCGCCTCATACGCGGGGTATCAGCAGCTACGTCGCGACGTCGACAGGCTGAACTATGTGATGGAGTGGGTGGTTGCGGAGCTGCAGGAGCTCCGACAGCGTGACGGGTTACCTCCGCGTCACTTTTTGCCGGCTGCGGAATGGCATCAGCAGCAGCAGGATCCGCTGCCATAGTATTATATCTTTTGTTATGTATGCACAAACTTTTGTTGTATATATCAAACTTTTACTGTAGATATAAAACTTTTGCTGCAAACGTTGTAACATATTCGAACAGTACCCGGGTATTTCAAATTATTTTTTACGCTATAATATTTTAACGTTATAGTATTCGAACCGCACGGTATAATATTCAAACAATATAATATATTCGGAGTGTACACGAGTATTTAAAAATAATTAACGGTATAATATTTAAATGTTTTCGGTATTTAAAAATAACTAACGACACTAGACTTGGTATAATATTTTATTTTAAAACCTTGATACGATATTATATATTTGAACCGTATATACGCTTTATAAAAAATGTTAATGTTATACGCTTTTCGAAAAATTTTAACGTTATACACTTTTTGACGCGTGTAACAGACGTAGCATCGTTACCAACGACATTTACTAAATAATAAAAAAACATTATATATTTTTAACTCGTTATATGTTTTAAACGAGTTAGTGTTGCAACCGAGTGAGAATTTTTACCACAATTAAGCGAAATGAACAAAAAAAATTTCTAAAGGTTATACGCTGCGTTTAGACCTATACGCAACGTATATAAACATTGTGGTAAAACTGATACTTCAATCCTACCTAAATGACCCCAAGAAATCTGATGATTTATATACACTGTGAATAGACCTATATGCAGCATATATAAACCCAAGTTTTTTATAAGGAAAAACAAAGATTCAACAAATAATTACTTTAAACTTCTTTCTTTGATCATCATCACAATTATAAAATAACTACAGGTATTAAAAAAACATAACAAATACTAAACCTTGAATAACTATTTATACAACAAAAATATTACAGGATTCGATTATAAGATTGACATGAAATTATACAAGAGTGTATCTTTCTGGAAAAACTTCTAATCCTGAATGAATCATCACAACTAATTAACTCTCGGAATTGCGTTAAAACTAATATTCAAACCCTATTTCCACCACGACGGAGGGAGCATTGCTACCACATGCTAAGTCTTCCTGCTCTCTTATTCTGATTTTCGGCACTTTTACTTGTTGACCAACTCTTTCTGTTAGGCCAAACACCACCATCTGACTTCCTTCTAGTTGATGTGGTCTTTCCCTTTGCAACCTCTTTGGCTGTGGTAACCATGGCATATACAGACCACTTCCGTCTCTAACTTTTGTTTTGCTTCTATAACGAAGCACAACAATGCCTCCCATCGAGCCGCATCACTTGGCCACGATTAGCCACTCCGACCTTTCGTTGTTGGAGGGCACACTGGATGTGGCAAGATGACCCACATGAACCTGAAAGAAGATATAGTATATATCGTTATGATATAAGCGCAGACATTGAAATAAGGTCTAATAGAAAATATATCTTACAAATTTCAGTTACCTGTATCACCTATGAACTGTCAACATGTTATCAACATTTAACCAAATTCTTCAGATCCCTGCATCATGTATCGGTCAGTATAATTAACAACTCAAAACCATACAAACGAAGTATTAAACCGCAGATACCATTGGATCCTAACGCGCCCTTCGTCCAGCATTGCGACGGAAGCGATGACCAGTGGATAATTAGGGTTTATGGATAGTGACTTATAGGTGCGGCGCTGTAGAGGCGTCAGATAATAATATGAATAAAGTGGGGAGTTAGGGTTTGATTTATAATGGTGCAGTTCATGTCAAATTTTCACTTTACCCCCTCATATTCAAACTTTTTTCTATCTATTAATTGCCCCCTTTACCCGTTTATTTTCTATGTTTGTTTGTGTAAGACTAAATTATTTAGTTTTGCAAAGTGTCCAGTTTCTAGTTCTAGATTGCATAACCAAATTTGGAGCTTTTCGACGTTGTTATGATTTTTAGGTACATTTCAGTACAAGCATAATCTGTCAATGATGTGCTTTGACGTAGCGATCCTCTAATCTTAGATCTTCTTGTAAAATATGGAAACATTTAAACGTTTGCATTTTAACGTCTTATTTCACTTACTCTAACGTCTATTTATATCCGTGTAATACAAATACAATGTCTTAATTGGAAGACATGATTTATGATCACATATGTTTGACAATTTTCATAACATACTTAGTAACGACCATGAAATAAGCACTCAGGCGATTACTTTCTTGGTAGATTTTAAGATCTTAGTTTAGATCCACTCAAGGTTTGTGCTTTCATCCTAAGAGTCTCAGTGGGTAAAGCTTGCATAGCTAAGTTTGGAGCTTTGGTTTACATTTCGAGGTAGATATACTTCAAGTTACATATGCTTACGTTAGTTATCATATTACGTAGTCACCTGCCTCTTTGTCACTTTCAGTCAAACTCATTAAAACACACATTGACGTACATAAAGGAGCACATTGTTGTGACAACTGGTTCTCCTGCATGATTTTTTTTCCAAGACACAAATAAATACGTATTTTGTTGTGTAATAATAATATCTCATGGTGCTAGGTGGAGATTGAGGCACTTTATGAAGTGACAACCATGAAATTAAGAAATGTACATCTGACTTTTAGATTCTTTGTAGGTTTGAAGATTGCAACTTAGTTCGGATTAGGATTGGTGCTTTCATTTTATAGTGATAGCGTGTGAATATTACATAGCCATGTTTGGTGCTTTTTGCATATTTCTCTTTTGTTTTACACACGTTATCAACACACCACTCTATAGAATCTCTCCAATAACATAAACCCAAAAACATGAACATCCTAAGATTCAAGGGAGGTATCGATGAGTTGAGAAGGAAAATAGTGATCACAATTCACAAGGGATTTCAAGATTATCATCATTTTGGAATGTGAAATTAATGGCTTGTCGTTAGACACACACACTGTAAACCAAATAAGAAAATCATAAAGATTTTTTTTGGCGAGCAGTAAACTTTACATTACTCTCTCTTTCTTTCTCACTTTCTTGCCGTTACACATATACACAGTTAGTAAACCTAATTAGAAAATCATGAAGAATTGTTTTTGGCGACCATGTAGGACCGATCCTCAATGCTTAGGAACCTAAATTTGATATCTAACGTCCATAATAGCGGAAATATTACGTCGTGTTACCAATAGACAAGATTTAATCAGGTAATCGTCAGTTTCATTGATTAAATGTTCAGATTACAGACTGACAGAGCTTCGCCTCTACAATGCCAAAGTTACCAAAGCTACAAATGAGACACACAAGCTAGGTATTTATAGTTAACAAGTTTGGCCCAAGATGTGCAAGTTCGCCCAAACTTGCCTATGCAAGTTCGGCCGAACATGCTCAAACATATAAACCTATGGGTGAACTTGGCTAAGACTTTTTATAAATACTTCTTAACCTAGCCTATCCAGCTCTATACAATACAGACACAATATAAGACTAAGACATAGACATTCTGCACCAACAGACTCCCCCTTGGATATCGTCTTCGTCTTTTATCAGTCTTCAAACCTCTGTCTTCATATATACATTAACGTACCCGACCAAAGAAGTTCTTGTACGGCTTCTTTCGTCTCTCTTATTTCGGATCCGGCGTTTGATCAGTTGGCGGTAGTCTTTTAACGTTAGCCATCCTGAGCGAACTTTGCCTTACCGCTTTCTCCATCTTCTCTTTAATCGCCTCACTTCTAGTTTCTTCCTTTAAGAATTCAATTCTTTCCAGATCCCTCCACTTTGTCTGCCACATCTTTCCTGAATTCACATTTCGTGCATAGCAAACATTGACAACTTTCTGATACTGCATCGCCTGTACCTTTTCTCTTTCTTCAAAAACAATATTGCTGTAGAAAAGGTATTTTATATCTTCTCTCGAGCAGTTTACCAACCACATAGGATCTAGAATCCTTATCATTCTCCATAATCCTCTCATACCCTGATAACCCATCACTTCAACTCATTCCTTAGCAATATCTAAGTGATCTTCAAACTTTAATACAATCACTACTTCACAAGTAGCTGGATCAATCTGCCACCACTTGAATAAAGGTTAAAAGTTCTATTCGATCGGCATAAGTGGCATATTCATCATGGCTCTAGAACGTTTCATGATTAACGTTATGTCCTTTTCGCCTGTAACCTTGTTAATCTTTATTCTTCGTCTCGGAATAAACGGCTTCCAGTGATTCCAACCTTTTTCAGCTTCATACTTTATCATTTTCCATAACAATTGATCAACTGTCTTCATATGATAAGTAATGTTCACTATTTGCACTAGCTCTTCCATATCCCAATACGGTAAAGTCTTTAAATCAGCAAGATGTTTGAAGTATTGCACTCCAAACTCTCTTTTGAATGCATATACGTTTAGCTCCTTAAACCATCCCCAACTCAATATATCTCCCAAAGAAACATTTTTATCTCTGGTGAAAAATGCTAGTGGACGTTGAAACTTACGTTCACGAGGCATCTCCTTGAACCAGGTCTTTCTCGCTTCAGCTATCTCCTCTTTGGTCATTGGCCTAGGAATTTTTCCTTCATGTAGCTCTTCAGCAATCCTATCTTTCAACATATCTTCATTCACCTGTTTATACATTTCTTCGAATGTAGGAAAGCTTTCTAAATCCTGACCAGCATACTTATCTTTCTTTTCTGTTTCGTCATCTGAGGACCAGTCTTCAACAATCACACGATCATATTCATCAGCTTTAAATCTTCTTTCGTATTGATACTCTTTTGGCTCAAATGTATCGACATTCATTATCTCCTCAAAATCAAAATTCAAGTTTTCAACTTCAGATTCAACTAGCTTCGCCAGTTCTTCTTTCGAATAATTATGTATAAACTCACATTCTTCAACATTGTGTTCCAACATCAGTATCAAAGGCTTTGTAGGTACTGCAGTCATAGGCTTCACAAACCGATCAACATCTATCATATCAATATCATCTGAAGGCCCTTTTTGCCCTGACTCCCCCTGGCTTTTATCTTCCATTTGATTCGATTCATCGTTCATCATATCAGAGAAATCAAATTCATCAGAAACTTTAGCTTCATTGATCTTTAAGCCAGTACCACCCTGATCAAAATCATCATCACCCTGATCAAAATCGTGATCATCCTCCCCTACATTCCAATCTTCATATCCTTCCTCTTCTTCATCCTTATTCTTATCCTCTTTCTCGGCTTCATCATCGTCTTTTTCTTCAGTAACGACAATAGGATCAGAAGGCTTGACAGATTCGTCAACCTTTTGGATATCAGACTCAGAAGCTTTTGAAACATCTTCAGTAGACTTTTCGGGGACATCAGAAGATTTCTCTGTAGTAGTTTTAAGGGCTTCTCCCTCTACTTGCTTCCCTTTACCACCCTCAGCCAATTATTTTTCAGCACGCTCCTTGGCTTCTTGACGATCCAGACGATCGTATTCGGCGATAAAATCAATATTCAGATTATTGGATAACACCTTTTGTAATCTGATGAATCTTCGATCATTCAGAGCTTGAATTTTCTTCATCTGCAATCACTGTTTGTAATTTTTCATTTGCGTCCTGCAGACTTCTATCAACGCTTTGTAATATTCACGTTCATTTTCAAGCACCTTCACTTTATCATCAAGAATTTCCTTTTCGACTTTGCTTTTATTCACCTTCTTTACGAGCTCAGCCTTTTCTAACTCAATCTGCGCAACTTTATCTTCCAAAACCTTCACACGCTTTTCTAACATTTCAATATTCGTTTCAGGGAAAAATTCATCCAAGTCTTCAAGACTTATAGGACCATGTGGCATATCACCAAACATACTTCCCCTCGGTGTCTTTGGTATTGAGTCTTTTGGTGTTGCAGTTTTCGGTGTAGACTTCTTTGGTGTAGAGCTTTCAGGAATATAAGTCTTTTAAGCACTCGACGATTCAACGATCGGAATTTCAACAAACTCAGACACAGGAGGTTCTTTTGTAACTCCTTGCCTTTTGCTTCAGCATGAATGATAACAGGAGGTTCTTGTGTAGGAGGTTCTTGTGTTGCTCCTTTCTCCTGAGCACCAGAAGGTTCTTGTGTAGCTATGTGCTTTGTATCTTGGTTTTGTATCTTTTTCTCACTGCTTTCTGAGCTTTCTTGGCCTTTCGTTTCCCTTTCGTGTGAGGTGACCCTATAGTTTTCTTAGAAATTTCGATTGCAGGAGACTTTGTTCTTTTAGTCTTTTTCTTTGGCCTCTCCTCATCAGAATCTATTTCTGCATTCGGATCAAAATCTGCATCAAGTCTCCTTTCTTTTTCTGCCCTTATTTCAGCCTCTGTCTTTTCAAGCTCTTTATCAAATTCTTCATGTTCAGATGTAGCAGAAATTACTTCTTCTTGAGTCGACTTCATTCTTTCTTGACTCTCAGTAACGACTGCAGGGCTAGATCCAGCCACTGCTTCAACAATCTCAGTCTCCTCCTCATCAACAAGGAAAGTTTCAGCTTTCTTTGATGCTCGCTTCTTCTTTTGTTTATCAGCTTCTTCTTTCAAAAACCATTCACTTCTTGCCTTCGGTTTGAATTCTTTAAACCACTCTCGTTCAACTTTAAGCTCATTCTCATCGTCGCTACCTTCTTTTCTCCATTTATTTCCAGGTGGCGATACATAATCTGAATCTTTAATTGCTCTGAATACTGGTTTGGCAATAGGAGCTGAAGCTTGTTTCTGAAACTTGATAAGCTTCTTCACTGTAGTTTCATCGAGATGAACCAAATAAAGAACGTCTTTCGGATCTCGAGCAATGTTGGGATACTTCTCATCGATCAGCATCTGAATAAATCTAGGATATAAACACAGTCTTGAATCCTCCATATTCTTCGACATGTGAACGAACACCATCTTAGAAACATTAAACGGATTCTTCAAAATAAGCGCCGTTGCCATGCTAGCCAAATAATCTTGAACATCATCTAACCCGGCTTTGCGATGGCTGAACGTGTGAATTAGAGCATGCATCAAAAGTTTATAGGGGTTTGGTACTTCCCCTTTCTTCAGTGTTGGTTTATTCACACTCACTTTATATCCCATGCGGAAGAAACATCCGCGAACCATCTTCTCATCTGGATGAATCGGATCATCTTCTTTATCTTTAAGCTCTAAAATTCTTCGAATATCGCCTTCAGTAACTGTAATCGGCTTTATCTCACCACCAACCTGTACTGTAGAAGAGATTGTCTTCTCATCAGCACTTAGATTCGCGTTCATCCAGAAGTGAATAACATGAGATCGATAAGATACAGTGCGCTCAGTAATTGCACGGCAAATATGACTATCTTCAAGAAACTTCAAAATGCTATCATATTCCTTCAGCAAAGGACAAATAGACTTGTCAAGTGTGATACATGTGTTGTGAGTTTTGGAAAACTCAACTGAGATAACACGCGCTGGAACCTGTGCATGAAAAAGACAAAAAACAATTAGAACGTGTCACACCCCGACCCGCAGCGGAATAAGAGTCGGGGCATAATTGGGTTATCACCAAAGCTCATGACATTTACTATTATGTTTCATATTTAATAAAGTCAAAGTTACATTTTCAAATATCCAAACATGTTCATTCATTACAAAGGAAATAAACCAAACATAACAATCCCAACTCTAAAACGTTTTATTCTTCTAGTCCAAGTCCTATGTGTTCCTAGCTGCTGCTGGTTCACCTGTATCATGTGTAAAATGGGAGTTTTTGGGTCAACATAAGTTGGTGAGTGAACCTTATTAGATAAACATTTATTAATAAATTAATTGTTAGTTTATCAATGAAAATTTGTGCATAATCATAGATGAGCAAATGTAAATAATCAAGCAATGGCAAATAGCAGTCACAACTATAACATACAATAACACATGACAGCATACATGAACATACCAACATCATACTGTAAATAACATAAATGAAACTGTGCGATCAAGGCTCAATCAAACGGAGCCGATAGTATTGCATGTACTGAAAATGAAAAATGTCTGTGCGATCAAGGCTCAATCAAACGGAGCCGATCGTATGTGGGCACGCCAGGTTCAACCGCATAATAAAATGGGGAACATGCTAAACGCTCGTAATGTAATGGGGAGCGGCGGCCTATGAAATTGCATGTACTGAATAATAAATTGCATCCAATAATAACTACTTAACAGCAACAAACTGAATACACAAGTTCATGATATGATGTATGCACAATGGTTTAGTTATAATATATATATACAAAGACACATGATACACCCCAAAACGTGATTAAAACGGGGAATTTGTAAGATTCACTCACCTTGGGTGCGTTGGATTTGAGATGGTGATATGCGCACCAATTAGATGAGCGGAATAACGAGGATTACTAACCTAAATAATAACGGAAAAATATATTAAATGGGTGGATTTTATTAAGGATTTTAATGAAATTTTTAGATATATTTTTGTGAGTTTATGGCTATTTTCTATCTTTAAAAATGTTATTTTTAAGTATTTTTAATTGATTTTTAAATTAAATTAAATAAATAAAAATATAAAAAAAATTTGTTTATTTAGTGTTGACCGTTGACCTTTGACCGTTGACCGGTTCGGTCAGCGTATTAGTTTGCGCCGGGTGAGGCTCGAACCCGAGACCTCCCGTTCGCGTGCACGCAGCTCTACCAACTGAGCTACGTGTCTAACCTGAAATAATCTTGTTTTTAATTATATTTATACACTTATTCAATTTAACCGAATTTCCTTTATTTGCAAAAACATTTTAATTCAATCGGACCGGTGCTCGTGACGGGTTTCGAACGCGCGACGTGTGGTTCATGTTGCACACAGTCCACCGCTGGACTGTGTGTCTAACCTGGTTATTATCTCGGTTTTTATTATACTTAACAACTAACTGGGTTATCCCGATTTAGTTTAAACAAAAAGGCCTTTTATTATACAAGGAGTGCGTATAGCAGGAATCGAACTCGGGACGTGCGTTTGTATTTTGCACACAGTCCACCGCTGGACTGTGTGTCTAACCCGTTTATAATTCCGATTTTAATTAACCTTATGTTATGTTGCGTCTTCATCTTCTTCGTTGATTTTACACAGACAAACATATTCCGACTGTTATGACCGATTTATGACTTATACGCTTTTCAGACATTACAAGTAATTTAAAAGTAAAGAATGGAGAGAGTTTGGGAAAAAAGATGTACCGATTGAGGTTGTTCACAGAATTCCGGCGGAGGTTCGTCGGTACTGAAAGTGAACTCCGGCTGTTGAAACCAATTAACAGCTTTGTTCGATTATTTAAGAAGTTGAGTCACTTAAACAAGGTTTAACAGAAGTTTGGGAGATCATACCCGTTCACGGTGTGTTTCCGGCAGTTTCAGGAGTTTTCCGGCGAAGGTAAAATTTTCGACAAACGTTGACTAGGATCGATTCTGATGGTGGAGTTGTGTTAGTGACTGATTAATCACATGATTGAAACAGAAAGAGTCGGAGGAAATACCGTGTGGATGTGATTCCCGGTTTTCCGGCGACTTGCAGAATTTTTTCGACGGTCTGATTCAAGCTTCTCCGGTGGACTGTAAGGTTGCGGAAATGCAATTGGGAGTCTTGCAAAGTGTTTTGAGTCGCAGGAAAGGTCTAGGATTGAAGTAATCCGAGAATTGAAGACTTTCGGTTATTAAACCGATCCACTTCCGAATTCAAGTTACACTCATGGCAGCATTGATTGGAATCGTCCGTTTATCGGTTATACTCGCTGAATCGTGAGTATCCAAATCGACTTTGGGTGATTGATAACCGGTTTCAGTTACAATGTGTAAAATCGATTGATTTACCTTAGTCCATAAAAACTATTTGTTTCCTAAACATGACAGATAACAAACAAGTGGCAGAGTGGTCTTGTGATTGGGTGATAAGTCGCTGAAGTGTCTTGGCTGACCCGGGTTCGAGTCCCGGCAGCTTCATAATTTTTTTATTTATTTTATTTTAACTTTTTATCAAATATAATTTTTATAGTTTAGTTTATTTATTAATTATGTATCGTTTTAACTCAAAATAATCATAAATATTTAATGTAACTTTTATAACTTGATACTTGATTACAAAACGGAGCGGGTTTTGAAAACCCGATTTTTACAAATGTTACAGAACGCATTTCGAGGAAAAATTACAAAAAAAATTTCTAACACTTTAATCAAGTTCGGGCGAACTTGATTAATGTTAAACACACTGATTTCAACAAGTTCGCCCAAACATGTAACAAACATGTTCAACTTTTTTCTAATGCAAGTTCGGGCGAACTGACAGTTTTTTTTATTAATCAATTTTTCCTAAGTTCGGCCGAACATGTATGAGACACATGTCTTTATTAAAGAACAAGTTCTGTCGAACTTACACTACAAACAAATCATTTTTTTTAACATAAGTTCGGTCGAACATGTTTAGATCAAAAATATTTCAACACTCAAGTTCGGTCGAACATGTTTCTGATTCATTCAGGTGTGTTTTGGACAAGTTCGGCCGAACTTGTCGTCTTCTTCAACAAATTAACCAAAATCAAACATGCAAAAGTGCATTTCAGATCAATCAAAAACAATTTCTCGGCCGATTTTAAATATAGATCAAAGATCTATGTTCAGTTTTGTCCAATAACACCTAAAACTATCAGATTTAAGTTTTTAGATTTGGTTTTGTTTGTTAACAGGTCAATCATAGTTTATTTTCAATTAATTACCTCTGCTATAGTAATTGGTGTGCTAATCACCAAAAACTAACTTCAAGTGGACAGTATAACGGCTTAAAAGTGACAATTTCTCACAAATTCTCTCAAAAAGCTCAAGTTCGCTCAAAACTTCTGATAACAAGTAAATGAGTTCGGCTGAACTTGAATGGTATTTATACCATGTCAAGTTCGGGCGAACTTGTTAAGCCCATCCTGAGGCCCAGAGAAGTTTGGGCGAACTTATCATAAAAACAAACAATCAGCCATCTGAAAGTTTTGTCGAACTTGCTGATTGTTAAACTTGAATTGTTTAGCAAGTTCAGCCGAACTTGCCAAACCTCAAAATTTTCAAACTTTTTCAAATTTTTCATTTTAACCCTGAACTTTCCAACTTTTTACCAGTTATGAAAATCCACTCAGTTGACCAAGTCCAAGCTAATGACCTTGGTTAACCGATTTGTCTACCGAGTCCAAGTTAATGACCCCGGTTTGACCCGTTACGAACAGACTGTTGATATTTTCAAAATCAAAGTTTCAAATTAATAAACTTTTCATCGTTTTGATTTTTCAGATTTTAACAGATTAGCTCCCAGCCCGTTGTCAAAGAGATTCCCACCAGTTCTAGCATCTTACCAGACTTCGAAGATCCATTCTCCAACATTGGTTTGCTAAAAACACTGTAGAAACAAATCTTTTTGTATTTTTGTAATTTTATACTAAAACACACCAAAATCTTTTTAATTTTAATCTGTAAAGCTGAAATATATTGAAATAAGCAATGTAAACTATGTACAAACATATTTACAGTACCGTTGACCTTCAAAGACTTTAAGTTTTAAACTCGTTTACCTAGATTGTCGATATGTTTGTCCACTTAAGCTTTACCACATTTCTCAACTGTTTCAAGATATGTTAAGGTATGATTTATGAAACTTGACTTATCTATGGTTCCCACTTCTTGAATATACTCTCGTATCCAGATTCCCTAGATTTCATCTTACAGGTGAATATAGCGTAATTGATATTCTGTATCTGGGTTGTGCGAGACCTTGAGAGCTCAGGTTAGTACTACCGTACAGACAAAGAGATGAAGGCTCATCTTTAAGGTGTGTTCCACTTAAGGAATCTTTTCAGCATTGATATGATTATATCTTTCGATACTTTTCAATATTGCATGCAATTTGGGGGTTTAAAGCGAAAGTATTATAGAAGTTCTAGGCCATTGCTTCCGCAAAATCAGAACAACTTGTATAATACCCCAGATATCAACTATCTATAAAGACCTCGTATCTCAGAATCAGGCAATCTTTCAAACGAAATTTCGGAGTACTAAGTCCATATATCCAAGATGTGTTAATCCATAAGATTAAGCAGTTGTAAAATTTAATTTACATCTCAAAAACAGTTTACTGAACGAGTTAAGCCTATCGACACATCTACAGTAAGACTCGTTTATTACTTTTGAAATTTTACATTTCTTTAGCATACTGTGATAGTCCACTGATGTACTATCATTTCCTTTTATGACACTGAATTTTTTTTGTCTTTTTCAATGTTTTTGAACATTTTGAGTTTTTATATGTTTTTGGATTTTAAAATTTTTCAAAGTTTTTGTATTTTCTCTAACATTTCTCCCCCTAAAATCAAAAACATCTTTTTTGAATTTTAGTTTTTAATAAAATTCTAAGCTAGAAAAGTATTTACAAACCAATGTGGATCACGCGAACTCGTCGTTCGATTCGTATTCAACCTCAGCGTCCGCACCTGTCAGCAAGTTTTTCATACCGTTAATTCTCAACAAGTATTTAAATCGTGATAATGAAAATGGTTTGGTATAAAAATCAGCCTTTTGTTCGTCGGTGTGGATTTTTTCTATTCGTACCAATTTCTTTTCGTAGCAATCACGAATGAAATGATAACGAATTTCAATGTGTTTTGTGCGTGAGTGATGAACCGGATTTTTAGTTATATCGATGGCTGCCTTGTTATCAACATACAGTGGAGGGTCTAGAAATTGCAGACCATAGTCTCTCATCTGTTGTTGAATCCACAGAATCTGTGAACAATAGCTAGAGGCCGAGATATACTCAGCTTCACAGGTAGAGAGAGCGACTGTAGTCTGTTTATTACACTTCCAGGTTACCATTCTTGTTTCGAAGAACTGGCATCCCGCTATAGTTGATTTAGAATTAAACTTATCTACACAAAAATCGGAATCCGCATAGCCAGTGAGGTCGAAATTGTCGTTCTTCGGGTACCACAAGCCGGTGCTTGGGCATCATTTTAGATATCTGAAGATACGCTTCACAATCTGCATGTGTAAGATCCTCGGGCTTGACTGATATCTGGCGCATAGGCAGGTTGGATACATAATATCTGGGTGCGGAGCCGTCAGATACATCAATGAACCAATCATCGATCTGTATAACATCTCGTCAACTTTGGCTCCAGTCTCGCCAACGCAAATGCCGTGGTTGAGAGCAAGAGGCATAGATAGAGGCTTTAAGCTTTCCATTCCAAACTTCTTCAACATGTCGTGAACATACTTAGTCTGATGAATGAAAATACCATCCGAAAGCTGATCTACTTGCAAACCAAGAAAGAACTTCATTTCGCCCATTGAGGACATTTCGAATTTCTTTTTCATGATTCCCTCAAACTCTTTACAGAGACTATCATTTGTAGATCCAAAGATGATGTCTTCAACGTAGATTTGAACTATAATCAGATGGCCATCAACTTCTCTGGTGAAAAGAGTACTATCCAGAGTCCCTCTGATAAAGCCGTTTCGACGAGATGTTGTGACAACGTCTCGTACCAAGCTCTCGGGGCAGGGTGTAGACCATAAAGTGCTTTATCTAGTAGGTACGCTTTCTTCTTGTTAAGTGGATCGACAAACCCCGGTGGTTGTCCAACGTACACCTTCTCGCGTAATTGCCATACAGAAAAGCTGATTTGACATCTAATTGATAGACCTTAAATCCTTTCCATGATGCGAAAGCTAGAAATATTCGAATAGATTCCAATCGAGCTACTGGTGCATAGACTTCAGTGTAGTCTATCCCTTCCTGCTGGTTAAATCCCTTGACAACAAGCCTAGCTTTGTTACTAACAATAACTCCTCTATCATCACGTTTACACTTAAAGACCCATTTTGTATCAATTGCTTTCTGATTTTCTGGTAGGTCTTCAAACTTCCACACACCCAACTTCTCAAACTGCAATAATTCCTCTTGCATTGCTTGTACCCAGTTTTCATCTGCTAAAGCTTCATTAACTGTCTTAGGCTCAATCTGAGAGATGAAACATGAATGAAAACAATAGTTCTGGGTTGTAGCAACTCGTGTATAGAAACCACTGAGTGCTTTATTAATTTGCCCTCGAGTTCTAACACCAGTTTGAAGTTCTCCGATAATAATTGTTGACGAATGATAGGAATATGATCGCAGAAATTCTTCACTTGGAACATCTACTTAGTTTTGCTGATTAGTGATGTTGAGATCAACAACCAATTCAATGTTTGGAGAGCTTGATGAAGCTTCATTTCTGATGTTCGGGACTGCAGATTGATTAAGAAGACTTGTTATCTGCTCCACTTCTTCATCTGAAGAAGATGATTCCCCATCAGCATCAAATGTTGGTGCTTCATTTGAATCAGAATCTTGATTCTGAGGCATACTGGGCTCCATTGCTGTATTCATTGGTTCAGTAGAGGCATTCATTGGAAGAGTAGTGGGTGATGATAATGTTTCAGAAACATTTTCAGCCGGAACACCACTATTGTTTGAACTTGCGCCAGAAGAAGATGGATCCAACGTGGGTTGATTAACCACAATTGGTCGAACAATTTGCTCTTGATTAGCTGACTGTGAAGATAGTATAACGCTGCAACTTCTTCGTCAGTTGGTTCTTTGGGCAAGTCAAATGACTTCCATAGGTCTTGATAGTTAAATAGCCACGCGTCACCTTTCCGTTGAATAGGATCCGTGTAATTGAAACAATCCACGTGTTGTGCTTCAATAACCTTTCACAATGAAGGAACATATACTCTTTTCAACGGACTCGCATATCCGACAAAGAAACCTTCGAGAGATTTAGCTCCGAATTTGCTATCTTGGTCTATTACGGTACAAGGTGCACCGAATGGTTCTAAGAACTTCAAATTTTGCTTCCGTCGGTTTATCATCTCAAAACATGTTTTCTTTGTTGGTTTGACAGTGAGAACCCTGTTTAGCGTGTAGCAAGCCGCAGCAACTGCTTCACTCCAGAAGCTGATTGGAAGTTTAGAATCTGCAAGCATGGTTCTCGCAGTTTCAATCAAAGTTCGATTCTTCCGTTCAGCAACTCCGTTTTGCTATGGAGTATAGGGAGCACTAAACTCGTGCAGAATCCCTTTTGCGTTGCAGAATTCCTTCATTTTGTTATTATTAAACTCTGTGTCGTTGTCACTTCTAATGCGTCTGACCGGCATATGATAAATGTTCTTCAGTTTCTTGAATAGAATAACCAAGTTCTCGAACATTTATTCTTTCGATTCTTGAAAGAATACCCACGAATATCTCGAATAATCATCTGTCACGACCAAGCGATATAAGTTTCCTGATATGCTTCGAACATTTACAGGACCAAATAAATCCATGTAGAGACGTTCTAAAGGAAACTTGATTGAGTTTAGAATTTTCTTCGGATGAGATTTCTTGATCTGCTTTCCCTTCTTGCATTCCAAGCAATGATCAGACATCTGAAAACTTCGAAGATTTACACCTTCTACAAGATCATTATGAACCAAGAAATTCATTTTTCGCAAATGAATATGCCCCATCTTACGATGCCAAAGAATAGAATCTTTTTCAGTAGCCTTTAATACAAAACGTTGTGCTAATTATGATGAAGTGGTAGCAACACCCATATCAAGAACATATAAATCATTCTCTCATGGTGCTCGCATCAGAATCCACTCATCTAGAATTTTGAATCCCGGCTTCAAGATAATACACTCTCTGTCGTTGAAATGAACTGTAAACTTCTTGTCACAAATCTGCGATATACTCAGAAGATTGTTCTCAAGCTCTGCAATATAGTTGACGCGATCAAAAGAAACTACGCCATTCGAAAGTTTTCCCTCGGCGACTATCCTTACACCTTGATTTCCTGCAAATCCAACATATCCACCATTGATAGCTTTAATGTCGAATTGCAATGCCTTCATTCCTGTCATGTGCCTGGATGCTCCACTATCCAAAATCCACTTTGAAAGTACGGATCTTTGGAGCCCCTGCAAAATTCAGAAATTAGGTGAAAAGCTCTACCCAAGCCTTCTTGGTCTTGGATTTTATAGGATAACCATCAACAAAAGTATATTCAAACTCATCGACATCATCAAAATCAAATTCATCATCTGTTTCAACAATGTTAATGTTTGAAAATTTCACTTGTTTCTTATCTTTTACAGATTTGACATTATCGCTCTTGATTTCTATTTTAACTTCTTTCACATTCTCACTAGTCTTTACCTGCTCTGACTTAGTGATTTCAGACTTTGATTCTTTTGTGCTGTCAGTCTTTACCAGCTCAGACTTAACAACACCAGATGTTGTTGACCTTTTCTTGGCAATCCAGGTTTGAGATTTGATATTAGCCTTTTTGATGTAAAACTTGTTTTCATTAGACCTAGAAGTTTCACCTTTTTCGAAAATGGAATTTTCAAAAATCTTTTCAGACTTTGGTTTAACTTCTGATTTTGATTCATTTCGTTTCAAAATCTTTACAGGTTTTACAAACACTGGTTGTTTTGGTTTCACAACATTAGAATCTCTTCTTCGATGATATGCCGGTTTTGATTTCGGACAATGTCGTGCCACATGACCAATTTCATTGCACTTGAAACATGTCCGATTATCAAGTGGATGTCCTTTAACCGGTGGTTTTACCCTACTAGAGGTTTTGGCACCACTTATAACCTTGGCTTTATCTCGAATTTCTTTCTCCTTTTTGAAATCATCATTTGATTGCTTACCAATCAGATTTTCCTCATGAACTGTATTCGTCCCATATACAAATTCATGTTTTTGTTTTTATATTCTTGAAATGGTGACGATTTCTTTACAGATTCATCAGTTTCTTCTTCTAAACCCAACCCTGCTCTCCGGTTTTCCGGATGATCACCGCCGTTTCTTCGGTAATTGTTTCTTCTAGGTTTGGAATAGAATTTTCGTTCATTGATTACCAATTCCTCTGATATGACTTCCACGAGTTTAAAGAATTTATCAAGCAATTCTTCTTTCACATTCTGAATCGGGAAGCTATCATCAAAGTATAGTCTATCAGAATCCTTAATTTTGTACATTACAATATTAGGATCGTCACTTAGACCATCTTCTGACGACTTATCGTCATTTTCATATTGTGAATCAGAATCTTTGAACTCGAGTTGGCGCTTTTGAAGCTGCCATCATCAGAATCACTTAAAACATTTTCAACAACTTTGTTAACCACATCGTTGTTACCATCATCAGATTTAGCATAGACTATATCAATGTTCTCTGGCAACTCTTTTTTCTTTTCAGAAAGTAACTCAACATTGAGTGCCTTGTCCATCCCTTCTGCAGATTTAATACAATATTTCTCGCAAAGGGGTGGAGGAACATTGCTATATTCTTTACCCGCTTTCTGTTTGGGTTTTTCTTCCGATGAGATTGTTGGAAGAATGTGATCGATAACATACGCGTTAGTGGTATAACTTCTTAACAATTGTCGAACTCTTTCAGTTTCAATTGTCATATCTTGAAGTTGTTGTTTGATTTCAGCAATGGTGTTGATATAAATGTTAATTGCTCTTTGTTTATCCATTACTGTACCACTCAACATTCTTATATGGTCATTTTGTTCGGTGTTATTTCTGTCGAGTCTGCCATAATCATTTTTCATTTTGTCATACGCTTCTTTCATTGTGCGATAATCATATTTTAACAAATCGTTATGCATATTGTTTTCAGCGATGATCTTTGATTTTTCGGCACATTCGACACAAGGTTTAGTACATTTTGTACAAGGTTTCTCAACCTCTACAACTTGTACTTTAACAACTTCTTTCTTGATAATCTTTACCTCTGGACCTACCTTGGTTAGATTTGCCATTAAAGCTTTATCTGCCATGTTCTTGAGGTCATCGACTTTCATTTCTTAAGTGATATCAACAATCACTTCATCAATCTTTTTATCCTCAACCACTTGTTCTTTCGTGCTTCCATCAAAGTGACCTGCAAAACTGTCACAAGAATTAGAGGATAAAATTCCTTGTCTCTGCATATGGATATATTCCTCTTCTTCCTGTTATTGATGCAAATATTGTTCCAGAATTGCTTTTTCAAAAGCTGCTGCTTCTGCTACTGCCGCTGCCTCTTCTGCAGAATTATCTTCAACTATCTCTGCCATCAAAGTAACTCCGGTCTTTTTCCCAATATAAGAGTTCCAGTCAAAATCGTCATCTTCTGTAGATGCAACCATGGCTTTCTCTGTGGTACTACTTTTTGGCTTTTCTTGGATCTCAATCTGAGTATTCTTCGGGAACGGTTTATATTGAAGTGCCTTCTTGTAATATTCATTCCCTCCTCCAAAAGGACTTTGATTTCCTGTTGCCTCGGTGTTCTTATACTCTCTTTTAAAATGTCCCTTCTGTCGACATCTAAAACACGTGACTTTGGATTTGTCAAAACCCAATTTGTTGCTGGAGTTTCCTATGTCACGACACGTGAGTGCAACGAACTTTGTCACTCTCCTGATAATCGAAGCTAAGGACCATTTGATGTCCATTAGTTCGAGCTCTTCCTCGTCTACCTGGTCATAATCTTCTGCGGTCATCTCGGGGTTTCCGATCTTACCGGCAACAAGACATTCATAAGATTCTAAGACGGTAGCGAGTAATGACATATGTTGTTTTGCAACTTCTTCTGAAACAACATTGTTCAAATTCACTGCGATGTTGCACTTGTAAACATTCGGATCAGAACTTTGCTGTTGATTTTGATTTGCTTGACTTTGGAATGTTGAATTTAAACCAGTGCTCGAGTAAGAATTTTGTGGACTTTGGTCATATTGAGGCTGTGAATGATTCTGATTCTGTGGAGAAGCATTCATGTTTGCACTAAAAGCAGTTCCAATTTTTGGACTTGAAATGTTATCTTGCATTCCGGTTTTGTAGTACAAACCAATGTCTTGAACAACATTAGCATTTTTTGACTTTGCTATCTTTAAGCTCCATTTCGTGGCCTTCGAGTTTATCGATAAACGTTGATAATTTGAAGAAATCCCACTTATCACTATTCTTCAGAACCATCAACTACGTTGACCATTCACCCTCTGGTAGTGCGTCAGCAAGTTTGTCGATGTATTCTTGTTCTGTCTTCTCAAGACCGTGTCTTCGCATTTGCACTTTGAGGTGATAGAAACGCTCAATCATTTGCTTAATGGTCTCATTCTTTAGCATGCTGAAGATATCGAATTCTTTCAAAATGAGAGCCTTCTTGCTTTTGATCATTTCGGCACTGCCTTGGTATTTCTTCTGTAACGACAACCAAAGCTCTCTTGCTATAGTATACTCTGGTAGCAAGATCAGAATATCTTCTTTGATTGACTGTTGGATGAGATTGATCATCTTTTTCTCAGCAATGTATTCGTCTCTCTGAGCTGTCGAGTAGTTGTACTTCTCAAGAACATGTTGATGCTCATCTACCGGAATAGTGTAGCCTCTTTCAATTGACACCCAGCCAGCAAAGTGCATGGCTTGAATCCAGTAGGTAAATTTCTCTTTCCATGCTTCGTATTCGTCCATGCTCATCAGCTTGGGCGGTTTGACGGTCGTTCCCATTTCGTTATCAAGATTGACTTGATTCATCACATTGGCATTTGACGAACTAGCTCCGGACATATAAGCTGTTAGTTGATCTTCCATTGTGAATCACGAAACGTGTACGCTAAAAATTTTTCAAAAACTTTGAAAACAGTTAGTCCTACTACAAGTTCGGTCGAACTTGTAGTGACAAATGAAGAATTCTTGAATTTTCTAAAAAGTTCGGTCGAACTTGTTAGGTTTACTTTAAAAAATTTCGTTTATCTTCGGTCGAACTTATAATCCCAATTAAACAGATCTTCAAGCGAACTTGTTCAAAAGAGCTTTGATGAAATACAAGCAAGTTCGGGCGAACTTACTTAAAATCTTCTTGATGTTACACAAGTTCGGTCGAACTTGATGTAAAATTAAAGAAAATTCAGTATCTTCGGGCGAACTTGACTCAAATTTCCTCAAAAATCACCTAAGTTTGGGCGAACTTACTAAAAATCACTTGAAAAGTGATGTTTTAGTGCAAGTTCGGCCGAACATGGCTAACAAGTTCGTTCAGAAAGTTTTCAAAAACATGGTTTTTTCAAAATTTCGACATGAATTCGGTTGAATTTGGTCTCCAATCTTTCAAGGGTTTATCTTTGTTGTATTTTACATGATATATATTTTGACCATGAATTCTTCATTTTGTGATCAAAAGTTAAAGAAAAAGAAGAATGGAGTAGAAATAGAAGTGATCTTGTCTTGATACTCTCAAATCAGGCTGTTCTAGCTCTGATACCACTTGTAGGACTGATCCTCAATGCTTAGGAACCTAAATTTGATATCTAACGTCCATAATAGCGGAAATATTACGTCGTGTTACCAATAGACAAGATTTAATCAGTTAATCTTCAGTTTCATTGATTAAACGTTCAGATTACAGACTGACAGAGCTTCGCCTCCACAATGCCAAAGTTACAAATGAGACACACAAGCTAGGTATTTATAGTTCACCAAGTTCGGCCCAAGATGTGCAAGTTCGCCCAAACTTGCCTATGCAAGTTCAGCCGAACAAGCTCAAACATGTAAACCTATGGGCGAACTTGGCTAAGACTTTTTATAAATACTTCTTAACCTAGCCTATCCAGCTCTATACAATACAGACTCGATATAAGATTAAGACATAGACATTCTGCACCAGTAGACCAATAAACTTTGTATTACTCTCTCTCTCTCTCTCATTCCTTCATTCCCACAACATCGAGAATCATAGAAAAAAATAATACTCACCATGGTTATCGTCAAATCCTCCTGAATCAAGGCATATTCACAAAGAGATTTCAGATCGCTGCTATTGGCGATGGTTCGTTAAACGCAGCAGACATGGTCAAAGTATGAGAGATTATAAGCAATGTTTGTTTGTAGGTTTAACTTTTTTGTATGAGTCGAGATTATACAACAAGTTTTAGTTAGTAATTTCGAGGATGTTTGGATATATTTGTCCAAACTAGTTATGTTACGACTTAAAGTTATAATAGATTATTTATATATTTTAAAAGATATTTTCATCGCCAATTAAATATGTCAATATTTTAAATTTAAGCAATTCACCAGTGCTCACTACTCATGTATGTGATTTATTGTAATTATCTTTTGCGAGCTTTAGGTGAGTATTTATTAGGTGATACTTGAACCATTACCCAAAACCATTTCCATACTATAACTATTAACTGCAATATATTATATAATCTTAAAAAATATATTAATTAAGATTTTAAAGTTGGAAACTTGAAATTATTCAAGGAAATGATAGAAGTGTATTGGGTTCTGGATAGTTAAGTTAGCTCTTGGGTGCACTTAGATCGGTTTTCTATTATTCAATTTTAGCGGGTGGCTTTTATCTTTAATATTAACGACTTGTGTACTTATTGTTTCAAATCTTGTACCGCATATCCTTTGATGTAGGTTCCTCTCAGAGGATCAAGATTAAACTTACTTCCTTGTTGTTTAACGCACACATGAGTGCGAAATCCAAGTGTATATGCAAACCGAAGCAAGAGCACAACCAACACAAGAAATATATAACACTTAAACCTCAAGTATTGATTTCAGCACAGTAACATTACAAAGTTTACAATATTTGGCCTAACTCTCTGAAATGTGCTCTCTGTCTCATCTGTGAACTAAAAGTCTGTTTATATAGGCCAATGACTCAGTAGACATCACGAAAGATGTACTGGGCCACGAAATTCGTCCAAGGCCCACCAAGCATGAGTACTTCATGGACATCTTACAACGAAGAAGTGTTGGTCACCAATCATCTAGTTCTTCGTGAACACGCATGCATGCTCTTCGCGACATTCAATGACATGCACGGTTCTTCGTGAACTTTAGTGACATGCATGTACAATCCAAGTTTCTTCGTGAAGTATTGAATTACATATGTAAGTGACATCATCAAGGTTCAAGTAAGTGACATCATCTTTGTTCTCGAATCGCGAATGTCGGGTCATACGACGGAGGAATGCCGTTGACTTCGGTCTCGAACCGAACCAAACTGAGCCGAGCCGAACCGAACCGAGCCGCATCCACACAAATATGCATCAACAAACTCCTCCTTGGATGTTGCTCGTTATGGTTCGTTCTTCATTCTGTCGATATCTTCACTTATCACAGTCAGGAGGTGCATCAGCAGACTCCCCTTGAATGTAGCTTGTGAGACGTTGATCTTAAATCGTTAGATCCTTGTGGTGTTGATGAGTGGTCAGGTACGAATTGATCTTCTTGATTCACGGCTTGCATCACTACAAAAAAATGTCATTTAGTGATACACAAAAAGTGCCACTAAAGACCCTTGTAAGAATGGGTGGCACACAAAAAAAGTGCCACAAGAAGCGCTGACGCTAAAGACTTAAGTGGCACTTTTTATATGCCGCACAAAGTTTTTAGACTTTTAGAGCCACTTTTTTTTTCCACGATATATTAAAGGATTTTTATGGCACAAGTAATCCTAGTTACATATCCATACTAGTTGTAGTGGCACTTTTTTTGCCACAATATAAAAAAAAATTGTGACACAAATTTTATGTCGGTAATAACTATCTCTAGTTAAATATATGCACTATTTTTAATAACACGTAATTTTATAACTAAAATCACATTATTTACAATATAAACTGTACATGTAGAAATCATAATAACTTCAATGATAAGTTCAATCCGAAACATATTTCAAATGTTAGCAAAACATTGTGTAACAAGTAACAAATTCAAAATTCTAAATGTTTACATGAGGAGTCCAAAAGTTATTTTGAGTGAGAGTTTCATTATTATAAAACTTTGCTCCAAAGCTTCTCATCATGTCTACCCTGTCATCATCAACCATATAAACAAGCATTAGTATAGAATAAAAAAAATCTAATTTTCTTTATTTTATGAAACACAATGTTCTTGATTTAGAAGAAAAAAACATGTATAAGAAAATATCCTGATCACCTAAAGTGAGCTCATTCGACTGTTGAGATATAAAGTATAACACAGATCAACTAAACTAAAAGTAAACGAACAACAAATTGAATCATGAAAACAACAATTATAGAATTAAAAGAAAAAAACCATAATGTAGGAAAAAGAATACCTACTTTAGCAGGGCTATTTCTAGAGGGAAAGTTGAAATTTGCATCAAACCAGCCCCAACCAATAAAGGCCTTTGCATCCTAATGACACAGTTAAGTACGTCAACATCTGTAGTGGAAAATTAAAAAAGGTTAGCTGACAGCTTGTGAAGATTTAAAGATAATCAACTCATAAATTGCTCACCAGCCATATAGCTATATAAACATTATTGCTTAAGCAAATAAAGATCATTAATTTTTTTCTCATTTGTTTACTTCATGTTACCACTTCCTACCCACCAGTTTGTTATCATTAAATCACTCTTAATGTAAATATATATTCCACACAAAAATGACTTGTTATATATTCAATTAAAATCAATACCATCGATCCATCCATCCAGGGGCGGCTCAAACCCTTTGGAGGCCAAGAGAAAATTATAAAATCGGAGCACTCAACAACTCCAAGTCGATGAAATCAATATTACTTGATTGACCCAATTAGGAGTGAAATTACTAAAAAAGTTAATGAAATACCTCTGGTAACCCTCAATAACTCTAGCCATGTTGTCATCATTTGTTTCTAAAGAAACATAGTTATCAAATGCGACATAGATTCTAAAGAAAACCACGCTCTAAATGGTCCAACTCCTTTCACACCTATTCATAGCAAAAAAGAAGTAATTAGAGGACACCACACAAACATTTTCCATTTTGAATTACTGGATGGAAATGTCATAAGAGAATTGAATAAATAAAAGCCCAGACTATCTAGTTTGCAATCATGAATAACTTTACTGATGTTACTAGATCCAAGAGCAGACTTACAGTCTTCCGCAATTATTTTTCATCCTCCATTGCATCAACCAAGTATATCGTATCCGAAAAAAAAACTAGCTGAAAACTAAAGAAACATATTGTTAGAATAAAAATTAATAATGAAAATAGGTAATAATAAGACCATACTGCGTGACATAAAAAAGATTGTTCCAAGAAAATAACTATACTAAAAATGGGTTTAAGCTGTTGGATTCTAACCACGTTAAAATACATAAGTAATGAAAATTGAACATTGAGGTGAGTATTATTTGACTATCACCCAAAACACTTTACCTTGGTATATGGTATAGCAAGCCCTTTGTCCAGCCCCTAAAGAAAACCTTGCTTTTCCCTATATGAAATGCACAAAATTATAGGTAATATGATTAAGTTCTTTTACCTTTTAGAAACACATGTTCAGAAAGACGTGCAAAATGCGGTACAAAAAATTAGAGCGTCAGGGATGGACGGAAAGACTCCCATGCAGGCACTGGAAAGCATGTTGCATGACCACCGATTCATTTACGACACCTGACAGGAGCCCAAAACAGATGTCGTTACAGAGCTTTTCTTTGTTCATCCTCATTCAATCACTATGTGGCGTGCATTCCCGCACGTGATGTTGATCGACGCGACGTACAAAACAAACATCTACAACATGACATTTGTCCAGGTTGTGGGTTTGACGTCGACCAACAAGTCTTTTTTATCGCACATGCCGTTATTTGCAAGGAACGAAAGGATAATTATATGTGGGTTCTTGAGCGGATCAAGGCGCGTAGGTCTGTAACGAGCGCCAAAACTAATATCGCCGTTAAAATATATATTTTTTTATTTAGTCCGAGTCGAACCGTAACGCGCGTAGGTCCTTAAAGTTAGTCAAAACTAATGTTGTCCGTAAAATATAACTGTTTTATTATGTAGTCAAACCGTAAGGCACGTAGGTTCATAACGAGCGCCGAAACTAAGAGCGTCGTTAAAATATATTTTTTTATCCGAGTCGAACCGTAAGGCGCGTAGGTCCGTAACGAGCGCCGAAACTAATATCGTCGTTAAAATATATAATTTTTTTTTATTTAGTCCGAGTCAAACTATAAAGCGCGTAGGGCCTTAACGTTAGTCGAAAATAAGATGGTCGTTAAAATATAATTGTATTATTATGTAGTCGAAGTCGAACCATAAGGCGCGTAGGTCCGTTACGCGCGTCGAAGTCCGTAACGAGTCAAAAGTATATTATCTTTTTATTATTTACTAACTTGTTTTCTTTTGTGCAGGTATCTTCACAAGATGTTATCCACTTCCATCACCGCTCGAAACAAGAGCCAGAAGTCAGCGGTGACCTGTTTTTCCTGTATTGCCTCCTTTACAAGAGGCTGTGCGCTCTCGCACACGGGTTAGCGCAGTCCTTCGCCTCCGCGCATCATCGACAGGAGCACGGTTTATTATTCGGCGGCGCCTACGTAACGGTGATAGCCCTTTCCTTTGGCTATCACCTAGAGACTGACCCGCGTGTAGGCCTAGCGATACCGCCAAAGCGGATGGGGATGAACACGATATCAGGGATGCACATCACTAGAAAGTTCGCATTCGGGAAGCTGTTCAAGGGTGCGGACGGCCAGCCTTACGAGCCTACACAGCTGCCGGCAAAGTTCGGCCTGATATATTCTCCGCGCGATCCGGCGGTGCCGGAGCATGAGCCGGAGATGTACATTCCGGAGCCACCACAGCCGCGTGGACCACCCGGGGCGCCTCAGTTTCTACGACATGTTGCGCCTGGTCCTGCCCCCTCATAAGCGGGGTATCAGCAGCTATGTCGCGACGTCGACAAGCTGAACTATGTGATGGAGTGGGTGGCTGCGGAGCTGCAGGAGCGCCGACAACGTGACGGGTTACCTCCGCGTCACTTCGTGCTGGCTGTGGAATGGCATCAGCAATAGCAGGATCCGCTGCCATAGTATTATATCTTTTATTATGTATGTACAAAATTTTGTTGTATATATCAAACTTTTGTTGTATATATAAAACTTTTGCTGCAAACGTTGTAACATATTCGAACAGTACCCAGGTATTTCAAATTATTTTTGACGCTATAATATTTTAACGTTATAGTATTCGAACCGCATGGTATAATATTCAAACAATATAATATAGTCGGACCGTACACGAGTATTTAAAAATAATTAACGGTATAATATTTAAATGTTTTCAGTATTTAAAAATAACTAACGACACTAGAATTGGTATAATATGTTATTTTAAAACCTCGATAACTATTATATATTTGAATCGTATATACGCTTTTTAAAAAATGTTAACGTTATACGCTTTTCGAAAATTTTTAACGTTATACGCTTTTCGACGCGTGTAACAGACGTAGCATCGTTACCGACGACATTAACTAAATAATAAAAAACTTTATATATTTTTTAACTCGTTATATGTTTTAAACGAGTTAATGTTGCAACCGAGTGAGAATTTTTACCACAATTAAGCGAAATGAACAAAAAAATCTGAAGGTTATACGCTGTGTATAGACCTATACACAGCGTATATAAACATTATGGTAAAACTGATACTTCAACCCTACCTAAATGACCCCAAAAAATCTGATGGTTTATATACGCTGCGTATAGACATATATACAGCATATATAAACCCTAGTTTTATGTGCAATGATTGTTGATCAGGTTATTAATTGCATCCTTTACCTACGCTGCGTATAGACCTATACGCAGTGTAGGTATAGCCTGTTGGTGCATAATGTCTATGTCTTAGTCTTATATCGAGTTTGTATTGTATAGAGCTGGATAGGCTAGGTTAAGAAGTATTTATGAAGAGTCTTAGCCAAGTTCGCCCATGTGATAACATGTCTAAGCATGTTCGGCCGAACTTGCATAGGCAAGTTCTGGCGAACTTACACATATTGGGCCGAACTTGTAAACCTATAAATACCTAGCTTGTGTGTCTCATTTGTAACTTTGGTAACTTTGGCATTGTAGAGGCGAAGCTCTGTCAGTCTGTAATCTGAACGTTTAAGCAATAAAAATGACGATTAACTGATTAATTCTTGTCTATTGGTAACACGACGTAATATTTCCGCTATTATGGATGTTAGATATCAAATTTAGGTTCCTAAGCATCGAGGATCGGTCCTACAAGTGGTATCAGAGCTAGAACAGCCTGATTTGATAGTATCAAGACAAGAACTCTTCTATTTCTACTCCATTCTTCTTTTTCTTTAACTTTTGATCACAAAATGAAGAATTCACGGTCAAAATCTTTTGAATTTTGAATATATCATGTAAAATACAACAAAGATAAACCTTGAAAGATTGGAGACCAAATTCAACCGAACTCATGTCGAAATTTTGAAAAAACCATGTTTTTGAAAACTTTCTGGAACGAACTTGTTGGCCATGTTCGGCCGAACTTGCACTAAAACATCACTTTTTAAGTGATTTTTTAGTAAGTTCGCCCGAACTTAGGTGATTTTTGAGGAAGTTTTAGTCAAGTTCGCTCGAAGATACTGAATTTTTCTTTAATTTTACATAAGTTCGGCAGAATTTGTGTAAAATCAAAATGATTTTAAGTAAGTTCGCCCGAACTTGCTTGTATTTCATCAAAGCTCTTTTGAACAAGTTCGCTTGAAGATCTGTTTAATTGGGATTATAAGTTCGACCGAAGATAAACGAAATTTTTTAAAGTAAACCTAACAAGTTCAACCTAACTTTTTAGAAAATTCAAGAATTCTTCATTTGTCACTAAAAGTTCGACCGAATTTGTAGTAGGACTAATTGTTTTCAAAGTTTTTGAAAGTTTTTTAGCGTATACGTTTCGTGATTCACAATGGAAGATCAACTAAGAGCTTATATGTCCGGAGCTAGTTCGCCAAATGCCAATGTGATTAATCAAGTCAATCTTGATAACGAAATGGGAACGACCGTCAAACTGCCCAAGCTGATGAGCATGGACGAATACGAAGCATGGAAAGAGAAATTTACCTACTGGGTTCAAGCCATGCACTTCGCTGACTGGGTGTCAATTGAAAGAGGCTATACTATTCCGGTAGATGAGCATCAACAAGTTCTTGAGAAGTACAACTACTCGACAGCTCAGAGAGACGAATACATTGCAGAGAAAAAGATGATAAGTCTCATCCAACAGTCTGTCAAAGAAAATATTCTGATCTTACTACCAGAGTATACCACAGCAAGAGAGCTTTGGTTGTCGTTACAGAAGAAAAACCAAGGCAGTGCTGAAATGGTCAAAAGCAAGAAGGCTCTCATTCTGAAAGAGTTCGATATCTTCAGCATGTTAAAGAATGAGACCATTAAGAAAATGATTGAACGTTTTTATCATCTCAAAGTGCAAATGCAAAGACACGGTCTTGAGAAGACGGACCAAGAATACATCGACAAACTTGCTGACGCACTACCAGAGGGTGAATAGACTACGTATTTGATGGTTCTGAAGAATAGCGATAAGTGGGATTTCTTCAAGGTATCAACGTTTATCGATAAACTCGAAGGCCACGAAATGGAGCTTCTGAAGATAGCGAAGTCAAAGAACGCTAATGTAGTTCAAGACATCGGTTTGTACTACAAACCGGAATGCAAGATAACATTTCGAGTCCAAAAATTGGAACTGCTTTTAGTGCAAACATAAATGATTCTCCACAAAACCAGAATCATTCACAACCTCTGTATGACCAAAGTCCACAAAATTCTTACTCGAGCACTGGTTCAAATTCAACATTCCAAAGCCAAGCAAATCAGAACCAACAACAAAGTTCTGATCCGAATGTTTACAAGTGCAACATCACAGTGAATTTGAACAATGTTGTTTCGGAAGAAGTTGTAAAACAACATATGTCACTACTCGCTACCGTCTTAGAGTCTTATGAATGTCTTGTTGCCGGTAAGATCGGAAACCCCGAAATGACCGCAGAAGATTATGACCAGGTTGACGAGGAAGAACTCGAACTAATGGACATCAAATGGTCCTTAGCTTCAATCATCAGGAGAGTGACAAAGTTCGTTGCACTCACAGGCCGTGACATAGGAAACTCCAGCAAAAAATTGGGTTTTGACAAATCCAAAGTTACGTGTTTTAGATGTCGACAGAAGGGACATTTTAAAAGGGAGTGTAAGACCATCGAGGCAACCGAAAATCAAAGTCCTTTCGGAGGAGGGAATGAATATTACAAGAAGGCACTTCAATATATACCTTTTCCCGAAGAATACTCAGATTGAGATCCAATAAAAGCCAAACAGTAGTAACACAGAGAAAGCCATGGTTGCATCCACAGAAGATGACGGTTTTGACTGGAACTCTTATATTGGGAAAAAGACCAGAGTTGCTTTGATGGCAGAGATAGTTGAAGATAATTCTGCAGAGGAAGCAGCGGTAGCATCAGAAGCAGCAGCTTTCGAACAAGCTATTCTGGAACAATATTTGCATTAACAACAGGAAGAAGAGGAATATATCCATATGCAGAGACAAGGAATTTTATCCTCAAATTCTTGTGACAGTTTTGCAGGTCACTTTGACGGAAGCACGAAAGAACAAGTGGTTGAGGAGAAAAAGATTGATGAAGTGATTGATGATATCACTCAAGAAATGAAAGTCGAAGACCTCAAGGACACGGCAGATAAAGATTTAATGGTAAATCTAACCAAGGTAGGTCCAGAGGTAAAGGTTATCGAGAAAGAAGTTGTTAAAGTACAAGTTGTAGAGGTTGAGAAACCTTTTACAAAATGTACTAAACCTTGTGTCGAATGTGCCGAAAAATTAAGATGTTGAAAACAATGTGCATAACGATTTGTTAAAATATGATTATCGCACAATGAAAGAAGCGTATGACAAAATGAAAAATGATTATGGTAGACTCGACAAAAATAACACCGAACAATATGATAATATAAGAATGTTGAGTGGTACAGTAATGGATAAACAAAGAGCAAATAACATTTATATCAACACCATTGCTGAAATCAAACAACAACTTCAAGATATGACAATTGAAACTGAAAGAGTTCGACAATTGTTAAGAAGTTATACCACTAACGCGTGTGTTAACAATCACATTCTTCCAACAATCTCATCTGAAGAAAAACCCAAAAAGAAAGCGGGCAAAGAATATAGCAATGTTCCTCCACCCCTTTGCAAGAAATACTGTGTTAAATCTACAGAAGGGATGGACAAGGCACTCAATGTTGAGTTACTTTCTGAAAAGAAAAACGAGTTGTCAGAGAACATTGATATAGTCTATGCTAAATCTGATGATGATAACAACGTTGTGGTTAATAAAGTTGTTGAAAATGTTTTAAGTGATTCTGATGATGGCAGCTTCAAAAGCGCCAACTCGAGTTCAAAGATTCTGATTCACAATATGAAAATGACGATAAGTCGTCAGAAGATGGTCTAAGTGACGATCCTAATATTGTAATGTACAAAATTAAGGATTCTGATAGACTATACTTTGATGATAGCTTCCCGATTCAGAATGTGAAAGAAGAATTGCTTGATAAATTCTTTAAACTCGTGGAAGTCACATCAGAGGAATTGGTAATCAATGAACAAAAATTCTATTCCAAACCTAAAAGAAACAATTACCGAAGAAACGGCGGTGATCATCCGGAAAACTGGAGAGCAGGTTTGGGTTTAGAAGAAGAAACTGACGAATCTGTAAAGAAACCGTCACCATTTCATGAATATTAAAACAAAACATGAAGTTTGTATATGGGACGAATACAGTTCATGAGGAGAATTTGATTGGTAAGCAATCAAATGATGAGTTCAAGAAGGAGAAAGAACTTCGAGATAAAGCCAAGGTTACAAGTGGTGCCAAAACCTCTAGTAGGGTAAAACCACCAGTTAAAGGACATCCACTTGATAATCGGACATTTTCAAGTGCAATGAAATTGGTCATATGGCACGACATTGTCCGAAATCAAAACCAGCTTATCCTCGAAGAAGAGATTCTGATGTTGTTAAACCAAAGCAACCAGTGTTTGTAAAACCTGTAAAGATTTTGAAATGAAATGAATCAAAACCAGAAGTTAAACCAAAGTCTAAAAAGATTTTCGAAAATTCTATTTTCAAAAAAGGTGAAACTTCTAGGTCGAATGAAAACAAGTTTTATATCAAAAAGGCTAATATCAAATCTCAAACCTGGATTGCAAAGAATAGGTCAATAACATCTGGTGTTGTTAAGTCTGAGCTAGTAAAGACTGATAACACAAAAGAATCAAAGTCTGAACTCACTAAGTCTGAGCAGGTAAAGACTATTGAGAATGTGAAAGAAATTAAAACAGAAATTAAAAACGATAATGTCAAATCTTTAAAAGATAAGAAAAAAGTGAAATATTCAAACATTAACATTGATGAAACAGATGATGAATTTGATTTTGATGATGTTGATGAGTTTGAATATGCTTTTGTTGATGGTTATCCTGTAAAACCCAAGACCAAGAAGGCTTAGGTAGAGCTTTTCACCTAATTTCTGAATTTTGCAGGGGCTCCAAAGATCCGTACTTTTAAAGTGGATTTTGGATAGTGGAGCGTCTAGGCAGATGACAGGAATGAAGGCATTGCTATTCGACATCAAAGCTATCAATGGTGGATATGTTGGATTTGCAGGAAATCAAGGTGGAAGGATAGTCGCCGAGGGAAAACTCTCCAATGGCGTAGTTTCATTTGATCGCGTGAACTATATTGCAGAACTTGAGAACAATCTTCTGAATATATCGCAGATTTGTGACAAGAAGTTTACAGTTCATTTCAACGACAGAGAGTGTATTATCTTGAAGCCGGGATTCAAAATTCCAGATGAGTGGATTCTGATGCGAGCACCACGAGAGAATGATTTATATGTTCTTGATATGGGACTTGCTACCACTTCATCACAATCAGCACAATGTTTTGTATCAAAGGCTACTGAAAAAGATTCTATTCTTTGGCATCGAAAGATGGGGCATATTCATTTCCGAAAAATGAATTTCTTGGTTCATAATGATCTTGTAGAAGGCGTAAATCTTCGAAGTTTTCAGATGTCTGATCATTGCTTGGAATGCAAGAAGGGAAAGCAGATCAAGAAATCACATCCGAAGAAAATTCTAAACTCAATCAAGTTGCCATTAGAACGTCTACACATGGATTTATTTGGTCCTGTAAATGTTCGAAGCATATCAGGAGACTTCTATTGCTTGGTCATGACAGACGACTATTCGAGATATTCGTGGGTATTCTTTCAAGAATCAAAAGACAAAATGTTCGAGAACTTGGTTATTCTATTCAAGAAACTCGAGAACATTTATCATCTGCCGGTCAGACGCATTAGAAGTGACAACGGCACAGAGTTTAAGAATAACAAAATGAAGGATTTCTACAACGCAAAAGGGATTTTGCACGAGTTTAGTGCTCCCTATACTCCACGGCAAAACGGAGTTGCTGAACGGAAGAACCGAACTTTGATTGAAACTGCGAGAACCATGCTTGCAGATTCTAAACTGCCAATCAGTTTCTGGAGTGAAGCAGTTGCTGCGGCTTGCTACACGCTAAACAGGGTTCTCACTGTCAAACCAACAAAGAAAACATGTTTTGAGATTATAAACCGACGGAAGCCAAATTTGAAGTTCTTAGAACCATTCGGTGCACCTTGTACCGTAATAGACCAAGATGGCAAATTCAAAGCTAAATCTCTCGAAGGTTTCTTTGTCGGATATGCGAGTCCGTTGAGAAGAGTATATGTTCCTTCATTGCGAAAGGACACGTGGATTGTTTCAATTACACGGATCCTATTCAAAGGAAAGGTGATGCGTGGCTGTTTAACTATCAAGACCTATGGAAGTCATTTAACTTGCTCAAAGAACCGACTGACGAAGAAGTTGCAGTGTTATATTATCTTCACCAGTCAGCGAATCAAGAGCAAATTGTTCGACCAATTGTGGCTAATCAACCCACATTGGATCCATCTTTTTCTGGCGCAAGTTCAAACAATAGTGGTGTTCTGGCTGAAAATGTTTCTAAAACATTATCATCACCTACTACTTTTCCAACGAATGCCTCTACCGAACCAATGAATACAACAACGGAGCCCAGTATGCCTCAAATCAAGATTCTGATTCAGATGAAGCACTAACATTTGATGCTGATGGGGAATCATCTTCTTCAGATGAAGAAGTGGAGCAGATAACAAGTCTTCTTAATCAATCTGCAGTCCCGAACAATAGAAATAAAGTTTCATCAAGCTCTCCAAACATTGAATTGGTTGTTGATCTCAACATCACTAATCAGCAAAAGTCAGTAGATGTTCCAAGTGAAGAATTGCCGCGATCATATTCCTATCATCTGTCAACAAATATTATCGGAGAACTTCAAACTTGTGTTAGAACTCGAGTGCAAATTAATAAAGCACTCAGTGGTTTCTACACACGTGTTGCTACAACCTAGAACTATTGTTTCCATTCATGTTTCATCTCTCAGATTGAGCCTAAGACAGTTAATGAAGCTTTAGCAGATGAAAACTGGTACAAGCAATGCAAGAAGAATTATTGCAGTTTGAGAAGTTGGGTGTGTGGAAGCTTGAAGACCTACCAGAAAATCAGAAAGCAATTGATACAAAATGGGTCTTTAAGTGTAAACGTGATGATAGAGGAGTTATTGTTCATAACATAGCTAGGCTTGATGTCAAGGGATTTCACCAGCAGGAAGGGATAGACTACACTGAAGTCTATGCACAGTAGCTCGATTGGAATCTATTCGAATATTTCTAGCTTTCGCATCATGGAAAGGATTTAAGGTCTATCAATTGGATGTCAAATCAGCTTTTCTGTATGGCAAATTACGCGAGAAGGTGTACGTTGGACAACCATCGGGGTTTGTCGATCCATAACAAGAAGAAAGCATACCTACTGGATAAAGCACTTTATGGTCTACACCAAGCCCCGAGAGCTTGGTACGAGACGTTGTCGCAACATCTCGTCGGAAACGGCTTTATCAGAGGAACTGTGGATAGTACTCTTTTCACCAGAGAAGTTGATGGCCATCTGATTATAGTTCAAATCTACGTTGATGACATCATCTTTGGATCTACAAATGATAGTCTCTCCAAAGAGTTTGAGGGAATCATTAAAAAGAAATTCGAAATGTCCTTGATGGGCGAAATGAAGTTCTTTCTTGGTTTGCAAGTAGATCAGCTTCCGGATGGTATTTTCATTCACCAGACTAAGTATGTTCACGACATCTTGAAGAAGTTTGGAATGGAAAGCTTGAAGCCTCTATCGACGCCTCTTGCTCCTAATCATGGCATTTGCGTTGACGAGACTTGAGCCAAAGTTGACGAGACGTTATACAGATCGATGATTGGATCGTTGATGTATCTGACGGCATCGCGCCCAGATATTATGTATCCAACCTACCTATGCGCTAGATATCTGTCAAGCCCGAGGATCTTACACATGCAGATCGTGAGGCGTATCTTCAGATATCTGAACGGATGCCCAAGCACCGGCTTGTGGTTCCAGAAGATCGACAATTTCGACCTAACAGGCTATGCTGATTCCGATTTTGGTGTAGATAAGTTAAACTCAAAATCAACTACAGCGGGATGCCAGTTCTTCGGAACAAGAATGGTAACCTGGCAGTGTAAGAAACAGACTACGATCGCTCTCTCTACCTATGAAGCTGAGTATATCTCGGCCTCTAGCTGTTGTTCACAGATTCTGTGGATTCAACAACAGATGAGAGACTATGGTCTGCAATTTCTAGACACTCCGCTGTATGTTGATAACAAGGCAGCCATCGATATAACTAAAAATCTGGTTCATCACTCACGCACAAAAAACATTGAAATTCGTTTATCATTTCATTCGTGATTGCTACGAAAAGAAATTGGTACGAATAGAAAAAATCCACACCGACGAACAAAAGGCTGATTTTTATACCAAACCATTTTAATTATCACGGTTTAAATATTTGTTGAGAATTAACGGTATGAAAAATTTGCTGACAGGTGCGGACGTTGAGGTTAAATACGGATCGGGCGACGAGTTCGCGTGATCCACATTGGTTTGTAAATATCTTTTCTAGTTTAGAATTTTATTAAAAACTAAAATCCAAAAAGATGTTTTTGATTTTAGGGGGAGAAATGTTAGAGAAAATACAAAAACATTCGAAAAATTTTAAAATCCAAAAACATATAAAAATTCAAAATGTTCAAAAACATTGAAAAAGACAAAAAGAATTCAGTGTCATAAAAGGAAATGATAGTACATCAGTAGACTATCACAGTATGCTAAAGAAATGTAAAGTTTTAAAAAGTAATAAACGAGTCTTACTATGGATGTGTCGATAGGCTTAACACGTTCAGTAAACTGTTTTCGAGATATAAACTAAATTTTACAACTGCTTAATCTTGTGTATTAACACATCTTGGATATATGGACTTAGTACTCCGAAATTTTGTTTGAAAGATTGCCTGACTCTGAGATACGAGGTCTTTATAGATAGTTGATATCTGGGGTATTATATAAGTTCTTCTGATTTTGCGGAAGCAATGGCCTAGAACTTCTATAATACTTTCGCTTTAAAACCCCAAATTGCATGCAGTATTGAAAAGTATCGAAAGATATAATCATGTGCAATGCCGAAAAGATTCCTTAAGTGGAACACACCTTAAAGACGAGCCTTCATCTCTTTGTCTGTACGGTAGTACTAACCTGAGCTCTCAAGGTCTCGCACAACCCAGATACATATATTAATTACGCTATATTCACCTGTAAGATGAAATCTAGGGAATCTAGATACGGTAGTATATTCAAGAAGTGGGAACCATAGATAAGTCAAGCTTCATGAATTCTATCTTAACATATCTTGAAACAGTTGAGAAATGTGGTAAAGTTTAAATGGACAAACATATCGACAATCTAGGTAAACGAGTTTAAAACTTAAAGTCATTTAAAGGTCAACGGTACGGGTGATATGTCTCAATCAACTGATATGATCCTTAGACACGAATTCACAAAAATATGTCTGTAAATATGTTTGTACATAGTTTACATTGCTTATTTCATTGTATTTCAGCTTTACAGATTAAAATCAAAAAGATTTTCGTGTGTTTTAGCATAAACTTACAAAAATACAAAAAGTTTTTGTTTCTACATTGTTTTCAGCAAACCAATGTTGGAAAACGGATCTTCGAAGTCTGGTAAGATGCTAGAACTGGTGGGAATCTCTTTGACAACAGGCTGGGAGCTAATCAGTTAATCTGAAAAGATAAAACGATAAAAAGTTCATTAATTTGAAACTTTGATTTTGAAAATATCAGCAGTTTGTTCGTAACGGGTCAAACCAGGGTCATTAACTTGGACTCGGCAGACAAATCGGTTAACCAAGGTCATTAGCTTGGACTTGGTCAACAGAGTGGATTTTCATAACTGGTAAAAAGTTGGAAAGTTCAGGGTAAAAAATGAAAAATTGAAAAAAGTTAAAATTGTGAGGTTTGGCAAGTTCGCCCGAACTTGCTAAACAATATCAAGTTTTCACAAACAGCAAGTTCGACCGAACTTGCAAATGATTGTTTGTTTTTACAATAAGTTCGCTCGAACTTCTCTGGGCCTCATGTTGGGCTTAACAAGTTCGCCGAACTTGACATAGTGTAAATACCATTCAAGTTCGGCCGAACTCATTCACTTGTTATCAGAACCGTTTTGAGCGAACTTGAGCTTTTTGAGAGAATTTGTGAGAAATTGGCACTTTTAAGCCGTTATACTATCCGATTGAAGTTAGCTTTTGGTGATTAGCATACCAATCACTATGGCAGAGGTACTTAATTAAGAATAAATCATGTTTGAACTAATAAAGAAACAAAACCAAATCTAAAAACTTAAAATCTGATAGTTTTAAGTGTTATTGGACAAAATTGAACATAGATCTTTGATCTATACTTAAAATCGACTGTGAAATTGTTCTTGATTGAACAGAAATGCACTTTTGCATGTTTGAATTTGGTTGATCTGTTGAAGAAGACGACAAGTTCGGCCTAACTTGTTGTCAAGTTCGACCGGACTTGTCCAAAACACAACTAAATGAACCAGAAACATGTTCACCCGAACTTGATTGTTGAAATATTTTTGATCCAAACATGTTCGACCGAACTTATGTTAACCAAAAGTGTTTTGTTTATATTGTAAGTTCGCCCGAACTTGTTCTTGAATGTGTAACATGTGTCTCATATATGTTCGGCCGAACTTAGGAAAAATTGATTAATAAAAACTGTAAGTTCGCCCGAACTTGCATTAAGAAAAAATTGAACATGTGTGTTACATGTTCGGGCGACTTGTTAAAATCAGTGTGTTTAACACTAATCAAGTTCGCCCGAACTTGATTAAAGTGTTAGAAATTTTTTTTTGTGATTTTCCTCGAAAAACGTGCTAATTGTTTTATGTCGTTTTTATGCACAGTTTCCAGCGCATGTTATCTCAGTTGAGTTTTCCAAAACTCACAATACATGTATCAGGCTTGACAAGTCTATTTGTCCATCGCTGAAAGAATATGACAGCATTTTGAAGTTACTTGAAGATAGTCACATTCGCCGTGCAATTACTAAGCGCACCATTTCTTATCGATCTCATATTGTTCACTTCTGGATGAACGCGAGTCTAAACGCTGACGAGAAGGCAATCTCTTCTACAGTACAGGTTGGTGATGAGATAAAGCCGACCACAGTTACTGAAGGCGATATCCGAAGGATTTTGGAGCTTAAGGATAAAGAAGATGATCCGATTCATCTAGATGAGAAGATGGTTCGCGGATGCTTTTTTCGCATGGGTTATAAGGGGAGTGTGAATAAACCAACGCTGAAGAAGGGAAGTGCCAAACCCCTATAAACTTTTGATGCATGCTCTAATTCACACGTTCAGCCATCACAAAGCCGGTTTGGATGATGTTCAAGATTATTTGGCTAGCATGGCAACGACGCTTATTTTGAAGAAGCCATTCAATGTTTCTAAGATGGTGTTCATTCACATGTCAAAGAATATGGAGGATTCAAGATTGTGTTTATATCCAAGATTTATTCAGATGCTGATCGATGAGAAGTATCCCAACATTGCTCGAGATCCGAATGACGTTCTTTATTAGGTTCATCTCTGTCACACCCCGACCCGCAGCGGAAATAAGAGTCGGGGCATAATTGGGTTATCACCAAAGCACATGACATTTACTATTATGTTTCATAATTAAATGAAGTCAAAGTTACATTTTTCAAACATCCAAACATGTTCATTCAATACAAGGGAAAATAACCAAACATAACAATCCAAAAACCAAATCGTTTTATTCTTCTAATCCAGGTCCTATGTGTTCCTAGCTGCTGCTGGTTCACCTGTATCATGTGTAAAAATGGGAGATTTTGGGTCAACATAAGTTGGCGAGTGAACCTTATTAGATAAACATTTGATAATAATTTTATGGTTAGTTTATCAATAAAATATTGTGCATAATCATAAAAGAGCACATGTAAGTAATCAAACATTGGCAAATAGCAGTTACAATTATAACATACATTAACACTTGATAGCATACATGAATATACCAATATCATACGATAACTAACATAAATGAACTGTGCGATCAAGGCTCAATCAAACGGAGCCGATCGTATTGCATGAACTGGAAATGTAAATTGAACTGTGCGCTCAAGGCTCAATCAAACGGAGCCGAACGTATTGCGTGAACTGGAAATGTAAATTGAACTGTGCACTCAAGGCTCAATCAAACGGAGCCGAGCGTATTGCATGTATTGAAATGTAAAATGAAATGACCGATCAACGCTCAATCAAACGGAGCCGATCGTGCGGGCACGCCACAGATCAACCACATAATAAAATGGGGATCAAGCTCAACCTCGATGGATGGGGAGCTGCGGCCTCGGCAAATGCATGTACTGAAATAATAATTTGCATCCAATAATAACTACTTAACAGCAACAAACTAATACACATGTCATGATATGATGTATGCACAATAATTTCGTTATAATATGTAAATAAACAAAGACACATGATACACCCCAAAAATGTGATTAAAACGGGGAATTTGAAAGGTTCACTCACATTGGGTGCGTTGAATTTGAGATGGTGAGATGCGCACGATTTAGATAAGCGAGTCGACGAGGAAAACTAACCTAAATAATAATGGAAAAATATATTAAGTGGATGAATGTTATTAAGGATTTTAATGAAATTTTAGATATATTTTTATGAGTTTATGGCTATTTTCTATCTTTAAAAATGTTATTTTTAATTATTTTTAATTGATTTTTAAATTAAATTAAATAAATAAATATATAAAAAAAATATTATTTTTTACTGTCGACCGTTGACCGTTGACCGGTTCGGTCAGCGGTAAATTCCTGCGCCGGGCGGGATTCGAACCGGCGACCTTCCGTTCACGTGCACGTAGCTCTACCAACTGAGCTACGTGACTAACCCGCTATAAACCCGGTTTTAATTATATTTATATACTTATTTGAATTAACCGAAAATTCCTTTATTTTGCAAAAACGTTTTAATTCCATGGACCGGTGCTCGTGACAGGATTCGAACGCGCGACGTGAAGTTTATCTTGCACACAGTCCACCGCTGGACTGTGTGTCTAACCCGGTTATATTCTTGATTTTTATTATACTTAACAATTACTTGTTTTAACCCGGGTTAGTTCATGATTAAAAAGGAATATTATTACACAAAACGTGCGCGTAGCAAGGATCGAACTCGGGACGTGTATATGAACTTTGCACACAGTCCACCGCTGGACTGTGTGTCTAACCCGTTTATAATCCGGATTTTAATTACTCTTATCTCATTATTAAGTTCGTCTTCTTCATTACGATCACAGACTTTACTCAAACATCTGGTTCGTGATTAATCTAATTAATAAACATGACGACTAGCTTGAACGAACTAAACCGAACAGTTTGGGGAAAGGAGATACCGGACAGGTTGTCTTCCTCAGAGAGTCCGGCGAGAATTTGACGGCTCTGTTTTTGAACCTTCGGCTGAGAGGGTCTATCAACAGAATTAAGGAATTAGATATGAAATTGAACTAGTGTGTATTTATTATTAGTACGTTTGAATGTGCATACCGATAACTAGCGAGTTTCCGGCAAATCCAGAAATTTTCCGGCGGACACAGAAAATCCAGCAAAGTCGTCTGTGGCTGATTTTGAGTGATGGGTTAATGTTAGTAAAGCTCTAACAATAGATTGAAAACGCAAAGAAGGAGTATCTTACCGGTTTGTGTTGAATACGGTTTTCCGGCGTCTTCTGCAGAGAATTCCGGCGAACTGTTTTAGGTGCTCAAATGATTTGAAAACGCGACGAAAAGGAAATGGAGTGTTGCTGCGATAGTTCTGAATCGTGCAAATGATCGGAACTTGAATTAAATCAGAGTTTGATAAATTTTCGGTTTCAAATACCGAAAATGATGAAACTTTAAGTTCATTCATTACTGACTTAATTAGAAACCGAAATACATCGGTTATAAGTTGGCCAGATGAACTCGAAATGATTTGGCGATCGGTTTGCCGATTTCCGTTATTCAGATGGCATCAACGGTTGGTTTGAGTTTGCGTATAAGACCCAATTGTTTGCCTAGTGTTAACAGAAAACACATTGTGGCGGAGTGGTTTAGTGAAAGGAGGTTAAGTTGCTTTGAAGGCTTGGCTGACCCGGGTTCGAGTCCCGGCAGCTACAAATGTTTTTTATTTATTTTATTTTAACTTTTTATCACATATAATTTTTATAGTTTAGTTTATTTATTAATTATGTAACGTTTAAGCTCAAAATAATCATAAATAATTAACGAATCTTTTATAACATGGTACAAGATTACAAAACGGAGCAGGTTTTGGAGACCCGATTTTTACAAATGTTACAATCTCGATGAAACCACAATGAAGAAGCTTATCAAGTTTCAGAAACAAGCTTCAGCTCCTATTGCCAAACCAGTATTCAGAGCAATTAAAGATTCAGATTATGTATCGCCACCTGGAAACAAATGGAGAAAAGAAGGTAGCGACGATGAGAATGAGCTTAAAGCTGAACGAGAGTGGTTTAAAGAATTCAAACCGAAGGCAAGGAGTGAATGGATTTTGTAAGATGAAGCTGATAAACCAAAGAAGAAGCGAGCATCAAAGAAAGCTGAAACTTTGCTTGTTGATGAGGAGGAGACTGAGAATGTTGAGGCAGTGGCTGGATCTAGCGCTGCAGTCGTTAATGAAAGTCAAGAAATGGTGAAAACAACTCAAGAAGAAGTAATTTCTGCTAGTCTGAACATGAAGAATCTGATAAAGAGCCTGAAAAGACAGAGGCTGAAATAAGAGCAGAAAAAGAAAGGAGACTTGATGCAGATTTTGATCCGAATGTAGAAATAGAATCTGATGAGGAGAGGCCAAAGAAAAAGACTAAAAGAACAAAGTCTCCTGCAATCGAAATATCTAAGAAAACTACAGGGTCACCTCACACTAAAGGGAAAGGAAAGGCCAAGAAAGCTCAGAAAGCTGTGAGTAAAAGATACAAAAGCAAGATGCAAAGCACAGAAGCCACACAAGAACCTTCTGGTGCTCAGGAGAAAGGAGTAACACAAGAACCTCCTCCACAAGAACCTCCTGTTATCATTCATGCTGAAGTAGAAAGTCAAGGAGTTATACAAGAACCTCCTGTGTCTGAATTTATTGAAGTTCCGATCGCTGAATCGCCGAGTGCTCAAAAGACTTCTATTCCTGAAAGCTCTACGCCAAAGAAGTCTACACCGAAAGCTGCAACACCAAAAGATTCAACACCCAAGACACCGAGGGGAAGTATGTTTGGTGATATGCCACATGGTCCTATAAGTCTTGAAGACTTGGATGAATTTTTCCTTAAAACGAATGCTGAAATGTTAGAAAAGCGTGTGAAGGTATTAGAAGATAAAGTTGAGCAGATTGAGTTAGAAAAGGCGGAGCTCGTAAAGAAGGTGAATAAAAGCGAAGTCGAAAAAGAAATTCTTGATGATAAAGTGAAGGTGCTCGAGAATGAACGAGAATATTACAAGGCATTGATAGAAAGTCTGCAGGACGCCAATGAAAAATTACAAACAGAGATTGCAGAATTGAAGAAAATTCAAGCTCTGAATGATCGAAGATTCATCAGATTACAAAAGGTGTTATCCAATAATCTGAATATTGATTTTATCGCCGAATACGATCGTCTGGATCGTCAAGAAGCCAAGGAACATGCTGAAAGAGAATTGGCTGAGGGTGGTAAAGGGAAGCAGGTAGAGGGAGAAGCCCCTAAATCTACTACAGAGAAATCTTACGATGTCCACGAGAAGCCTACTGAAGATGTTTCAAAAGCTTCTGAGTCTGATATCCAAAAGGTTGACTAATCTGTCAAGCCTTCTGATCCTATTGTCGTTACTGAAGAAAAAGACGATGATGAAGCCGAGAAAGAGGATAAGAATGACGAAGAGGAAGAAGGATATGAAGATTGGAATGTTGGGGATGACGATGATGATTTTGATCAAGGAGATGATGATTTTTATCAGGGTGGTACAGGCTTAAAGATCAATGAAGCTAAAGTTTCGGATGAATTTGATATTTCTGATCTGATGGACGATGAATCTAATCGAATGGAAGATAAAAGCCAGGGGGAGTCAGGGCAAAAAGGGCCTTCAGATGATATTGATATGTTAGATGTTGATCGTTTTGTGAAGCCTGTGACTGCAGTACCTACGAAGCCTTTGATATTGATGTTGGAACATAATGTTGAAGAAGGTGGGTTTGTACATAATTATTCGAAAGAAGATCTGGCGAAGCTAGTTGAAGCTGAAGTTGAGAATTTAGAGTTTGATTTTGAAGAGATAATGAATGTCAATACATTTTAGCCAAAAGAGTATCAGTACGAAAGAAGGTTTGAGGCCGATGAGTATAATCGTGTGATTGTTGAAGACTGGTCCTTAGATGATGAAAAAGAACAGAAAGATAAGTATGTTGGTCAGGATTCAGAAAGTTTTCCTACATTTGAAGAATTGTATAAACAACTGAATGAAGATATGTTAAAAGATAGAATTGCTGAAGAGCTACGTGAAGGAAAAATTCCTAGGCCAATGACCAAAGAGGAGATAGCTGAAGCGAGAAAGACCTGGTTCAAGGAGATGCCTCGTGAACGTAATTTTCAACATCCACTAGCATCCTTCACCAGAGATAAAAATGTTTCTTTGGGAGATATATTGAGTTGGGGATGGTTTATGGAGCTCAACATATATGCAATCAAAAGAGAGTTTGGAGTGCAGTACTTCAAATATCTTGCTGATTTAAAGACATTGCCGTATTGGGATATGGAAGAGCTAGTGCAAACAGTGAAAGTTACTTATCAAATGAAGACAGTTGATCAATTGTTATGGAAAATGATAAAGTACGAAGCTGAAAAAGGTTGGAATCACTGGAAGCCATTTATTCCGAGATGAAGAATAAAGATTAACAAGGTAACAGGGGAAAGGGACATAACGTTGATTATGAAACGTCCTAGAGCCATGAGGAATATGCCACTTATGCCGATCAAACAGAACTTTTATCCTTTATTCAAGTGGTGGCAGATTGATCCAGCTACATGCGAAGCAGTGATTGTATTAAAGTTTGAAGATCATCTGGATATTGCTTAGGAACGAGTTGAAGTGATGGGTTATCAAGGTATGAGAGGATTGTGGAGGACGATAAGGATTCAGGATCCCATGTGGTTGGTTAACTGCTCGAGAGAAGATATAAAATGCCTTTTCTACAGCAAGATTGTTTTTTAAGAAAGAGAAAATGTACAAGCGATGCAGTATCAGAAAGTTGTTAACGTTTTCTATGCACATGAAGTGAATTCAGGGAAGATGTGTGTCTCATTTATAACTTTGGTAACTTTGGCATTGTAGAGGCGAAGCTCTGTCAGTCTGTAATCTGTACGTTTAATCAATGAAACTGACGATTAACTGATTAATTCTTGTCTATTGGTAACACGACGTAATATTTCCGCTATTATGGACGTTAGATATCAAATTTAGGTTCCTAAGCATCGAGGATCGGTCCTACAAAGCCAGGTTTGATTAGGTTTTGGTGTGCCAATAGGTACACCCTAAACTAAATTGTATTGGGCATTGCTTTTTAGTCCTTGAAGAGATTAGTTAGGGATTATAAATGCATCTTAGGGACTGAATTAAAATTATATTGGTAACTATTTTTCAGTATGTAAAAGAACTACGTTGGAATTGAGACATAGTATTAAGAACTAAAAAATAGTCATTGAAAAAGATGCTAGGGACTAGTTTAGAAGACCGATAATTAGACCGTAAATAAAGATTATTGTAAGTCCATGTTTCGGATCGAAACCGTGATTAGTGTGTGATTAAGATTCAAAGATGGAAGATTAGAGAAGGATAAATAACTTTCTTGTATAAATTAGGACATCATAACATTATAAACCGACACTTAATACATCATCCTAACGATACCGAAAGAGCATACATCCAGGAGAGACCAAGTGGTGATCTCTCCCCACAACTCTAGAACCTTACCTTCACAAATGACCAGGAGTGGTATTTATAGTACCACCACTTCCTTTGGAAATCCGCCTTCACGTGGATGGTCACTTGCAAACGCACAAAGTCAAACGAAAGTTTCGTTTGACCACTTCAAACGAACTGTTCTAAACACATTCGTTTGCCCGTTTACAAACTATTACATTATCAACATAGAACACTATCTAAACTATTCGTACAGCAGCGGACACAAAATCTACACCAACAAATTCCCTCTTGTACGCTGCTATCGAATGCTGAAAATGCAACTGCAATCAATCATCAATCAAGTATCTGTTGACGTGAGTTTCTTCGAACAGATCCCCCTTGACCGATGATCCAGGCACGCAGATCCTTGACTTGAGTCTTCACATCCAAACCAAACCCTTGAAGCTTCTCGTATCACATTTCCCCCTCAAAGTACGCGTATCCGTTGTAACATTTGTCAAAAACGGGTTTTCCAAACCCGCTCCGTTTGTAATCGAATATCAAGTTATAAATGTCTCGTTGCGTATTTATGTCCAATTTACTTTTTAATGATGCATAATTAATAAACAAACTAAACTATAAAAGTTATAATTGATAAAAAGTAAAAATAAAACAATTAAAAAGAAAATGAGGCTGCCGGGACTCGAACCCGGGCCAGCCGGAAAAGAACTCAAAGCTTTATCACACACACATATCACCACTCCGCCACTTGTTGTTTTCTGTAAACATTAGGAAACAATTAAATTTTATTATCTATCACAAATTAATCCGGTTACGCCAACTGTAACCGAAATCGGTCACCAAACGTCCAAAAACGTTTGATAATACGCGGTTTACCGATTATAACCGCTACACCGACGTCTCCAATCAATTGATCTTTGAATGAACTTAAATTCGAGAATGGATCTGTTTTAATAACAGAAAACTTTCAATTCCTGAATTACTTCAATCAAAGACCCCTCTCGCGACTCAAACACACTCTGCAAACTTCCAATTACATTTTCGCACAACTTTCAGTCCGCCGGAGAAGCTTTTTGGACTCGCCGGACTTTCGCCGGAAAACCGTATTTTCCATCAAATCAGTAAGTCTCGCAATTCTTTCGTTGTCTATCAATTGCTAAGCTATTGCCAACTCAAACCCTTCAATCGGAATCAATTTCAGACGTCGTTATCGGATAATTCTCGCTCGCCGGAAAACTTCTGAAAATCCTTATCTTCAGCTGTAAAACGGTATAGACATTCAAACCTTCTGATAACTCTTGTTTAGTACTTCAATTCCACGATTAGCTAATCAAAACGGTTAATGTGTTCGCTCAGTTGAGGTTCATAAAAACAGAGCCGACGCCTTGCCGGAATCCTGAGATAAATCATTCCTCCGGTATGTTTACTTCCATCACCGTCTCTGTCATTTCATTTTAGTCTTATGAATGTTGTTAATCGTTTTAAAACAAGAAACAGTTGAGTAAATTGCTGTCTGTAAAAATTAGCGAAGAAGATGAAGTGTGTTAACATTATAAGATTAATTAAAATCGGTATTATAAACGGGTTAGACACACAGTCCAGTGGTGGACTGTGTGCACATACAAAAAATACGCCGCGAGTTCGATCCTTGACACACGTATGCTCTGTAATTAAAATGTTCTTTTTCTAAATGAACCGGATCCTTTTCGCAATTAGATGTTAAGTATAATAAAAATCTGTATATTAAACAAGTTAGACACACAGTCCAGCGGTGGACTGTGTGTAACGTTAAAGCACAGGTCCCGGGTTCGAGACCTGTTGGTGACACCGGTTCGATGATTTAAAACATTTTTGAAAATAAAAGAATTTTGAATAAACTGAGTTAGTATATAAACATAATTAAAAACAGAATTATTTCGGGTTAGACACGTAGCTCAGTTGGTTGAGCTGCGTGCACGCGTACGGGAGGTCACGAGTTCGAACCTCACTCAGTGCAAACATTATAAACGACCGAACCGGCCAACAAGTCAAAGTCCAAAAGTCAACGGTCAACCCAAAAAGTCAACATATTTTTATATTTTTATTTATTTATTTAATTTAAAAATCAATTAAAAATACTTAAAAATAATGTTTTTAAAGATAGGAAATAGCCTTAAACCCACAAAAATATATCAAAAAATCCTCATTAAAATTATCAATAAAATCCACTCATTTACTATATTTTTCGTTATTATTTAGGTTAGTTAATTCTCGTTGTTCAATTCTTCCAACTCGTGCGCATCTCACCATCTCCAACCAAACGCACCCAATGTGAGTGAATCTTTACAAATTCCCCGTTTTAATCACGTTTTTGGGGTGTATCATGTGTCTTATCATTTATTATATTTAAATCATTGTGCATACATCATATCATGAACAAATGTGTATTCAGCCTGTATCAACTGTTGTGTGGTTATTGCTTAGATTTAATTTATTATTTTCAGTACATGCAATTTCATAGGCCGCCGCTCCCCATTACATTATGAGCGTGAACCTGGCGTGCCAACATACGATCGGCTCCGTTTGATTGAGCCTTGATCGCACAGACATTTATCATTTTTCAGTACATGCAATACGATCGGCTCCGTTTGATTGAGCCTTGATAGCACAGACATTTATCATTTTCAGTACATACATTTATCATAGGCCGTTCATTCCCCATTTATGTTATTGTATGATATTGTATGTTATTGTATGTTACAGTTTGTGGTTGTTATTGCTACTGTTTGATTATTTACATTTGCTCACTTATGATCATTGCACAATTTTTCCTTGAAAAAATAACAAGAAAATCCATAATAAATGTTTATCTAACAAGGTTCACTCGCCAACTTATGTTGACCCAAAAACCCCCATTTTTACACATGATACAGGTGAACCAGCTGCAGCAAGAAACACATAGGATTGGCTTAGAAGAATAAACTAGTTTAGAGCTTGGATTGTTTAGTTGGTTAATTTTCTTTGTATTGTATGGACATGTTTGGATTATTGAGAATGTAATTTTGACTTTATTAAATATGAAACATATTAGTAAATATCATGAGCTTTGGTGATAACCCAATTATGCCCCGACTCTTATTCCGCTGCGGGTCGGGGTGTGACAGATTGGTATCAGAGCCATGACTATAGGGATATAGGATAGGTTATTAGACCTTTAGAGCCTATACTATAGTTGATTAGAAATTTTTAAGATTTTTGTGTGTTACATGCCAAATTTCATGATGTTTATATGTTTTATGTTAAATGTTACATTCAATGTTATGCAAGCATGTTCATAAGTATATATTATCATATAATGCCTATCATGAATCATATTCTCATAACATATCATATCCATGAAAGCACACATCACATCATTTTCATGATTATTTTTACAATGATTTTTGTATTTTCAAATCTCATCAAAGTGAGTTCTCATGACGGGCATGTAGTAACTGGAAGGGTACAAGTACCGGTAGTCGGAACGTCCTGTCTAGGTTGGCATTCGTATAAATCCAAAATAAAGGACCAGTTTGCCTACCTGGGGACTAACGATGAGAGTATGAAGTACCTATTAGGCCAAAGCATGCTATACCAAACGTCGTGTGAGCTAACCCCACTTTGAGTTGTCATTGTGTCTACACCTGGACATATTCCGACCATACATCTTGTAAACATATTTTGTGGTTTTCATTCGGGTGATGCGAGTGTTAAATCGCCAATACTAATGTGAATCCTACCAAGCCAATAGTCATGGGGGCCCACATGACTATACAGGTGAAGGTATGGGGACATTTGAGGCCCAATATGAGCAAACCCAAGACATCCTATGGATGTAGTTGCATTATTGATATTTATGTTATTTTCATTTTCTTTAAGACACATGACACCTAAAAGACTCCATAAACTCACAATCTTCTTATGTATGTTCCTGTAGATGTCGGCTAGACAACAACGAGGGGGTAAAAGATCAGGAAGGTCTCACGAACGTTTGGCCGCACAAATAGCGAAACAAATGGCCGCGGTGCTTCCTGACATTGTGGTTCAAGTACCACAAGCTCTCGCCACAAATCCCACTAATCCTCCCCAGCAAGACGACCAGAACATCGGCAACCCTCCTACCAGCAAGTGTTCATATAAACATTTCAAGTCTTGCAATCCTCCTAAATTTGAAGGGACCGAAGGTGTCACTGCTCTCCTCCACTGGTTTGAGGAGATGGAAAACACCTTTCTCAACTGCGATTGTCCCGAAGATCGCAAGGTACGATACGCAACTGGGAGACTATTTGGGGTAGCTCTTACCTGGTGGAATACTGAAAAGGGGAAAAGGGGAATTGATGATGCAATGGCCTTAACGTGGGAGGAGTTAAGGGAAATTATGACGAGGCGATTCTGTCCTAGAAGTGAGATTAAGAAGCTAGAGGACGAATTTTATTCTTTGAAGCAAAAGGAGGGAGATCATACTTCCTATAACAAGAGGTTCTTAGAGTTGAACCAAATGGTCCCTAACTTGTTTACCCCAGTTTACCGCTTAATTGAGCATTATATTCGAGGTCTTCCCTCGAAAATTCAAGATCAGTTCTCAGCACTTCACCAGCAACACTTGAAGCTGCTATGGAACTAGCGACTTAACTGACCGAGAATCGAATTCGCAACAGTAAGTTTAAAGAGGAGAAGAAGAAAGCCCCCGTTGAGGGCCAAACATCAAACCATTCCACCTCCTCCTCTAAGTTTGCTAACAAGAGGAAGCGTAACACCAGAAACTTCGCTGTTACACAAACCAACTTCCCTATTCCTGGTGCACCCATTACCCAAGTTGCCCCTTCACCTGCACCATACAAAAGGCCATACTCTGGCCCGTTACCAAAATGCAACCGTTGCCAATACCACCACTTTCCCGATCATCCCTGCCAACATTGCACCGGCTGTGGTCGCGCAGGTCATACTGTTCAAACCTGTCGCAGACCTCAGCGAACGAACCGCCACCAGCCTTCAACCCAAACCCACCAACAATTAATGGGTCAAGCCCAACAACCCCTACTATTACCACCTACCCAACATTTAGCCCAAACATACTACCAACCCAACTATCCCATGGTACAACCTATGCGGGCTTGCTACAATTGTGAAGACCCAAGCCATTTTAGAAACACTTGTCCAAGGTTGGTGAACATTGTTCATGCTCAAGCCCAAGCCAATCCGGTGAATCAAGCTAACCAAGCTCCTCCACCTGCAAGAGGAAGAGCTTTCAACATCAACGCTAATCAGGCTAGAGCTGACAGCAATGTGGTTAACGGTACGTTCCTTATCAATAGTAGTTATGCATCCATGTTGTTTGATACTGGCGCGGATAAAAGTTTTGTGTCTTTAGAGTTTGAACTCATCCTAAACCAAAATCGTGATAAGCTCTTGGAATCCATAACAGTGGAAGTTGCTGACGGGAAACCGGTCTCATTAAACTCTATTATACGCAACTGTACACTCACCTTAAACGACCACGACTTTCCAGTTGACCTTATTCCTATGAAGTTGGGAAGTTTTGATATTATAATTGGTATGGACTGGCTCAGTCAACATCAGGCAGAAGTTGTATGCCGCGAAAAGTTTATACGCATTCCTCTTCCAAACGGTCAGATTCTACGAATCTTTGGAGAAACCTCGTCGAAAGGGCTCAGATTAATGTCCTGTCTTCAAGCTCAAAAATATCTTCGCAAGAAATATGTCGCATTTTTAACCCATGTCGTCAAAAAGGGAACTATGGAGAAGAAACTTGAAGACATCCCAGTAGTAAAAGATTTCCCGCAAGTTTTTCCTGACGACATTTCAGGACTTCGTCCAGTAAGAGAAGTCGAATTCCGTATTGATCTTATACCTGGTGCTACACCAGTTGCAAAGTCTCCTTATAGGTTAGCCCCCTCTGAAATGCAAGAGCTAGCCAGTCAATTGCAAGAGTTGACTGACAAGGGATTCATACGTCCTAGCTCCTCGCCTTGGGGTGCACCTGTCCTTTTTGTGAAAAAGAAAGATGGATCGTTTCGCATGTGCATCGACTACAGAGAACTCAACAAGTTAACAATCAAAAATCGTTATCCATTACCTCGCATTGATGATCTTCTTGACCAACTTCAAGGCGCCAGCTGTTTTTCAAAAATCGACCTTCGATCTGGTTATCATCAACTTAGAGTACATGAAGAAGACGTTCCAAAGACTGCTTTCCGAACTCGTTATGGTCATTATGAATTCATGGTCATGCCATTTGGTTTAACCAACGCTCCAGCTGTCTTCATGGATCTAATGAACAGAGTCTGCAAACCCTATCTCGATCGTTTTGTTATAGTCTTCATCGACGACATCCTCATTTATTCAAAGTCTAAGTCTGATCATGAGCGACATATTCGACTCATCCTTACACTTCTAGAGAATGAAAAGCTTTATGCCAAATTCTCCAAATGCGAATTCTGGTTAAAAGAGGTACAATTCCTTGGACATGTAGTCAATGACAAGGGAATACATGTCGACCCCTCAAAGATCAAAGCGGTACAAGAATGGCAAGCGCCACGTACACCAACTGAAGTAAGATCTTTTCTTGGTTTGGCTGGTTATTATCGTCGTTTCATTTCAAACTTCTCACGTATTGCTGTACCACTCACGGCTTTAACTCATAAGGGAAAACCTTTCATATGGGGACCCAAACAAGAAGAAGCCTTCCAAACCCTTAAACAAAAACTCTGTGATGCACCAATCCTCACTATGCCTGAAGGTTGTGATGACTTCGTGGTTTATTGCGACGCGTCAGGGCAAGGACTAGGCTGTGTTCTAATGCAAAGAGGAAAGGTTATAGCTTATGCTTCGAGACAACTCAAGACTCATGAGAAGAACTACACCACCCATGATCTAGAACTTGGAGCCGTTGTGTTCGCTCTTAAGATATGGAGACATTATCTCTACGGTACTAAGTGTGAAATATACACTGACCACAAGAGTCTTCAACATATCTTCAATCAAAAGGAGTTAAACATGAACTTCTAAATGACTACGACTGTGAAATTCGGTACCACCCTGGCAAAGCAAATGTGGTGGCTGATGCACTCAGTCGAAAGGGTTATGCGAACTCCATTCGTCTTCTATGTTCGCAAATCAAAACTGACATTAAAGATCAAATTCGAGAAGTCCAACATGTTTCAGTAACGGAGGATAATGTACGAAGGGAGCTGTCCTGTGGAGCTGAACTTAAAATTGAAACTAAATCTGACGGTATTCTGTACTATCTAGATCGCATATGGATTCCTGACCACAACAACCTTCGTGAAATTCTTATGAACGAGGCTCACAAAACACGATACTCTATACACCCAGGAGCCGATAAGATGTATCAAGACCTTCGATACACCTATTGGTGGCCTGGAATTAAAAAGGATATCGCTGTTTTTGTTTCCAAGTGCCTTACATGTTCCAAGGTGAAAGCTGAACACCAAAGACCCTCAGGACTTCTGGTCCAACCTGAAATACCTGTATGGAAGTGGGAAAACATAACCATGGACTTCATTACCGGGTTACCTCGCACTTCTGGTGGGTATGACACTATTTGGGTAATCATTGATCGACTTACAAAATCAGCTCACTTTATTCCTATCCGCGAAGATTTCAAGAACGAAAAGCTAGCTCGTATTTATATCAGCGAAATCGTAAGCCGTCATGGTGTACCGTTAAGCATTATTTCAGATCGTGATGGTCGTTTCACTTCACGAACATGGCAAGCAGTACAAGCCGCCTTGGGTACGCGATTAGATCTCAGTACCGCCTACCATCCTCAAACTGATGGACAATCTGAACGCACCATTCAAACTCTTGAAGATATGCTTCGAGCATGTGTCATAGACTTCAAGGGAAATTGGGACGCTCATCTACCATTACTTGAATTTTCGTACAACAACAGCTATCATTCAAGCATCGGCATGGCACCTTTTGAAGCTTTATATGGTCGTAAGTGTCGATCTCCAGTATGTTGGCATGAAATTGGAGAAGCTCAAATCACTGGTCCAGAATTAATTCAAGAAACCACAGACAAGATTCATCAGATTCGAAACAATCTTCTAGCGGCTCAAAGTCGTCAAAAGAGTTATGCAGATAAACGACGGAAGCCTTTGGAGTTTAACATTGGTGATCATGTACTTTTAAAAGTATCACCGTGGAAGGGAGTAGTTCGTTTTGGTCAAAAAGGCAAGCTAGCACCACGCTACGTAGGACCTTTCAAGATACTCGAAAGAGTAGGACCTGTAGCAGACAAGCTTGATCTACCAGAAGAACTCAACAGGATTCATCCCACGTTCCACGTATCAAACTTGAAGAAGTGCCTCGCTGATGAAAACCTCCACATTCCTCTGGAAGATATTCAGATTGATGAATCTATGCATTTTATTGAAAGACCTGTAGAGATCATGGATTTCGGAAAAAACGTCTTCGACGAAGTCGCATTCCAATTGTTAGAGTACGCTGGGAGTCGAAACGGGGACCTGAGTTTACTTGGGAACGTGAAGACTCGATGCGCGAAAAATACCCGCATCTTTTTCCTACTACTACCACTTAAATTTCGGGACGAAATTCCTAAAAGTAGGGGATACTGTAACATTTGTCAAAAACGGGTTTTCCAAACTTGCTCCGTTTGTAATCGAATATCAAGTTATAAATGTCTCGTTGCGTATTTATGTCCAATTTACTTTTTAATGATGCATAATTAATAAACAAACTAAACTATAAAAGTTATAATTGATAAAAAGTAAAAATAAAATAATTAAAAAGAAAATGAGGCTGCCGGACTCGAACCCGGTTCAGCCAGAAAAGAACTCAAAACTTTATCACACACACATATCACCACTCCGCCACTTGTTGTTTTCTGTAAACATTAGGAAACAATTAAATTTTATTATCTATCACAAATTAATCCGGTTACGCCAACTGTAACCAAAATCGGTCACCAAACGTCCAAAAACGTTTGATAATACGCGGTTTACCGATTATAACCGCTACACCGATGTCTCCAATCAATTGAGCTTTGAATGAACTTAAATTCGAGAATGGATCGGTTTTAATAACCGAAAACTTTCAATTCCTGAATTACTTCAATCAAAGACCCCTCTCGCGACTCAAGCAGACTCTGCAAACTTCCAATTACATTTTCGCACAACTTTCAGTCCGCGGGAGAAGCTTTTTGGACTCGCCGGACTTTCGCCGGAAAACCGTATTTTCCATCAAATCAGTAAGTCTCGCAATTCTTTCGTTGTCTATCAATTGTTAAGCTATTGCCAACTCAAACCCTTCAATCGGAATCAATTTCAGACGTCGTTATCGGATAATTCTCGCTCGCCAGAAAACTTCTGAAAATCCTTATCTTCAGCTGTAAAACGGTATAGACATTCAAACCTTCTGATAACTCTTGTTTAGTACTTCAATTCCACGATTAGCTAATCAAAACGGTTAATGTGTTCGCTCAGTTGAGGTTCATAAAAACAGAGCCGACGCCTTGCCAGAATCCTGAGATAAATCATTCCTCCGGTATGTTTACTTCCATCACCGTCTCTGTCATTTCATTTTAGTCTTATGAATGTTGTTAATCGTTTTAAAACAAGAAACAGTTGAGTAAATTGCTGTCTGTAAAAATTAGCGAAGAAGATGAAGTGTGTTAACATTATAAGATTAATTAAAATCGGTATTATAAACGGGTTAGACACACAGTCCAGCGGTGGACTGTGTGCACATACAAAAAATACGCCGCGAGTTCGATCCTTGACACACGTATGCTCTGTAATTAAAATGTTCTTTTTCTAAATGAACCGGATCCTTTTCGCAATTAGATGTTAAGTATAATAAAAATCTGTATATTAAACAAGTTAGACACACAGTCCAGCGGTGGACTGTGTGTAACGTTAAAGCACAGGTCCCGGGTTCGAGACCTGTTGGTGACACCGGTTCGATGATTTAAAACATTTTTGAAAATAAAAGAATTTTGAATAAACTGAGTTAGTATATAAACATAATTAAAAACAGAATTATTTCGGGTTAGACACGTAGCTCAGTTGGTTGAGCTGCGTGCACGCGTACGGGAGGTCACGAGTTCGAACCTCACTCAGTGCAAACATTATAAACGACCGAACCGGCCAACAAGTCAAAGTCAAAAAGTCAACGGTCAACCCAAAAAGTCAACATATTTTTATATTTTATTTATTTAATTTAATTTAAAAATCAATTAAAAATACTTAAAAATAATGTTTTTAAAGATAGGAAATAGCCTTAAACCCACAAAAATATATCTAAAAATCCTCATTAAAATTATCAATAAAATCCACTCATTTACTATATTTTCCGTTATTATTTAGGTTAGTTAATTCTCGTTGTTCAATTCTTCCAACTCGTGCGCATCTCACCATCTCCAACCAAACGCACCCAATGTGAGTGAATCTTTACAAATTCCCCGTTTTAATCACATTTTTGGGGTGTATCATGTGTCTTATCATTTATTATATTTAAATCATTGTGCATACATCATATCATGAACAAATGTGTATTCAGCCTGTATCAACTGTTGTGTGGTTATTGCTTAGATTTAATTTATTATTTTCAGTACATGCAATTTCATAGGCCGCCGCTCCCCATTACATTATGAGCGTGAACCTGGCGTGCCAACATACGATCGGCTCCGTTTGATTGAGCCTTGATCGCACAGACATTTATCATTTTTCAGTACATGCAATACGATCGGCTCCGTTTGATTGAGCCTTGATAGCACAGACATTTATCATTTTCAGTACATACATTTATCATAGGCCGTTCATTCCCCATTTATGTTATTGTATGATATTGTATGTTATTGTATGTTACAGTTTGTGGTTGTTATTGCTACTGTTTGATTATTTACATTTGCTCACTTATGATCATTGCACAATTTTTCCTTGATAAAATAACAAGAAAATCCATAATAAATGTTTATCTAACAAGGTTCACTCGCCAACTTACGTTGACCCAAAAACCCCCATTTTTACACATGATACAGGTGAACCAGCTGCAGCAAGAAACACATAGGATTGGCTTAGAAGAATAAACTGGTTTAGAGCTTAGATTGTTTAGTTGGTTAATTTTCTTTGTATTGTATGGACATGTTTGGATTATTGAGAATGTAATTTTGACTTTATTAAATATGAAACATATTAGTAAATATCATGAGCTTTGGTGATAAACCAATTATGCCCCGACTCTTATTCCGCTGCGGGTCGGGGTGTGACATCCGTGTTGGGTGTTGTGCAATGTCCTCGCAAGGAAAAATTGACCGATCTCCCGTTGATCTTCCAATACTCCAACCCGCATTAGATATAAGGGTTCCATTCGTTAACAAACTGCATCAGGTCTTGATCTTGTCATAAAAACTCAAATCCATTTCAAGGCATACTGCATTAGTAAAGTCTTCTGGTGAACTATCTTCTGTAAACCATCTTTGTGGAATCGACCAAGTAATGCACTACGGATCTTCAGCATCAGTACTCAGGATGTCAGCTTGATCAAGTACATCGTTTGCGAATTCAGCTAATTGAATTACACCCAGATCCCTGTAAAATCCAAATGAAAACATCAAACCGAAAACCGGATCCTGTAAATTCCCACTCAACTATAACTTCATCCGCATTAAGTTCCAGCAATCTCCTTCCGCAAGTTATCATTGCTTTGATCCACTCGATCCAAAAACCTAATCGGCATCTGATAGAGTCGGAATCCACACTTGCCAAACTTGAACTTTCAGTTCTCATAAGCATTCCCCAGGTGTTCAGTTAACAGCTTTTTGGAACTACTGTCGACTTTAGATACCTGTATGTTTCCGTGCAAAACATTCCACGCAGACCCTAGATATCACCAGAAAATCACAAACTTTACCACCTGTGATTGTGTTTAAAATTTACTGAAGAAATCCACAAATATGAACAATGTTTATCCCCCCATTTCTTTGGTGAAATCTCTAAACCTTAACAAATTCGCTTCACAAAGCAGAATTTTTCAGATCTCGGTTTTTCAAAAGATCAGGAAATCTGCTTTCTTCTTTGCATATTCTAGTTGATAAAGAAAGTCCCCTGGCCCCGTAGGATCCGACTAGTATCCCCCCAAAGTTCTGCTAACACCCAATCCGTAAACTTCCATCATATGCATAACTCTTCGACCTTGTGAACTCGTTAGGACCGTTCTTGGCACTCCAAGTTCCTTCAATCGTTACCAAATGCGAGAATATGACAACTAACAAACACTTCCGAACATTTAAGAATACCGATAACACTTAAATTTCACTTGCGGAAATAAATATAGCGTTTTTGGCCCAAAATAGTCAAGTCACCAAATTTGACGATTAAACCGGTAACTGTGACTACCCACACATTTTTTTAATCAATTGTTTTCATCGTCCCAAACAGATCTGGTGCGTTCCCGAACTTATACAACTTTGACGTTGAAATTTCAAAGCACGGTTTAAATAAACCTCACGAACACCCGGTCCACTTTGCAAAACACTTGAAATTCTTGGCCCATTTAATAATCTTGTACTTGCGGTCCAAAACTGATCCATACTCTAGGCCCCAGAAATATCCTTCTAAGAACCGACTCAATCAATCGTCGAACAAGTCAATTAAAATAGGTTTGTCCAATTATTATAAATAATGAACGGCCCATTTGAACTGAATTGATTGTATATAGGGGTGTGAATTTCTGACACGACCCGAAAACCCGACACGAACCTAACATGAAATTCGCGGGTTTAGGTTTCGTCTAAACGGGTTCGAGTCAGTTTCAGGATGAACCCACGAACCCGTTTAGGTTAACGGGTCAGGTTCGGGTCAACCTGGTCGGGTTGGCAGGTTGACCCGTTTAACACATTTATACTATATTGTATTTTTTATAATATATTTTATGTCATAAACTAAATGAGGCGTGTATTTTATGTCATGATTATAACTTACAAAAAGAAATTAACATAGATTTTATAATTTAAATATGATAATATTATATACATTTGTGTTTTTTTAAGTAATTTTTAATTTTAATATATTAATTTCAGAATAAAAATTAAAAAAATCGGGTTAAACGGGTCGTGTTCGGGTCAACCCACGAAACTTCGGGTCGTGTTCGGTTCATATATATGATACGATTTTCGGGTTCGGGTCGGGTTCATGTAAAATTTTCGGGTTCAGGTCGGGTTGAACCCGCCAACCCACGAACACGACCCGTTTAGCACCCCTAATTGTATATGTGTTTTTTTATTAAAGAAGCAGCTCACATGAATATTTGTTTTAATATATGAATTCCATCCATTTATTAGAACAAATAATTCACCCACTATGTGAAAGAATTGTTGGTATCAACGTTCTTTGGATTAATTTTGAAATTGATTTCAAATGTGAGGTCACTAAAGTTGACTTTTCAACATAGCTTTCATTTTAATGTCTAGTGCCTTCAACGAATTATCTAACTTGCTGGTAAAAGAAACAGCCATGATACCTAGATGATAAACAGCATAAAGACCACGTGTCTCTGAACCTCGGCAATCTATCAAACGGAATTTCGGTACCAAGACCATATGCCAATGATTCGTGCTTTCATTTTAGAGTGATAGTGTGTAAATATTACATAGCCATGTTTAGTGCTCTTTGCATATTTCTCTCCTTTGTACACACGTTATCAATACACCGCTCTATAAAATCTCTCCAATCACATAAACCCTAATAAATGAACATCCGAAGATTCTAGGGAGGTACCGATGAGTTGAATGGGAAAATAGTGATCACAATTCACAAGGGATTTCAAGATTATAACCATTTTGGAACAGGAAATTACTGGCTTGCCGTTACACATACACACACTTAGTAAACCAAAACAGAAAATCATAAAGATTTTTTGGGCGACTAGTAAACTTTATTTTACTCTCTCCTTCTTTCTCACTCTCTTGTCGTTACACATACACACAGTGAGTAAAGAAAATTAGAAAATCATAAAGAATTTTTTGGCGACCAGTAAACTTTGTTTTACTCTCTCTCTCTCTCTTTCTTTTTCTCTCTCTCTCTCTCTCATCCCTTCACTTTCACAACATCGAGAATCATACAAAAAAATAATACTCACCATGGTTATCGGCAGAAATCGTGAATAAAGGCATATTCGCAAGGAGATTTCATATGGCCGCTGTCGGTGATGGTTCGTTAAATGCAACATACATAGTAAAAGAAAGAGCGATTATAAGCAATATTTATTTGTAGGTTTAAGTTTTTTGTATGAGTCAAGATTATCCAACAAGTTTTAGTTAGTAATTACGAGGATGTTTAGATATATTTGTCCAAACTAGTTATGTTACGACTTAAATTTGTAATAGATTGTTTATATATTTTAAAAAATATTTTCATCGCCTATTCAATATGTCAATATTTTAAATTTAAGCAATTCATCGGTACTCACTACTGAGTACTCAGGTATGTGATTTATTGTAATTATCTTTTGCGAGCTTTGGGCGAGTATTTATCAGGTGATACTTGATGGTACCCAAAACCATTTCCATACTATTAACTGCAATATATTATATAATCATAAAAAAAAATATATTAGTTAAGATTTTAAAGTTGGGAACTTGAAATATATCAACTAAGGTACTTAATCATGGCTAGGAGGACAGCATGACATTTTAAACTATTTTTGGTGTTTGCATAAATATATCACTTATGTTGATTTTGAGCTTTGTCACGTGTCTCGTGGTAAAACACCATAGGTGGAAATTTGAGGGTGTGACATACTCACTTATTTGGATGATAAAAACAAGCCCAATGTGATAAAATCAATTATTTGTGAGGAACTTGGTTTTCGGATGCATACAGTGAGAGCAAGACCGTAAACATGTTAGGGTTATCACTTATCGATGGTCGTATGCAGTATGTACACGTATGTATATCATCCTGGAAGTTATAGACTTGCGTCTCCATTGTTTTCGGTAAAAGAAGCAACCATGACACCACGTTATATATAATATAAAGACCCTATATCTCAGAACCTCGACAATCCATCAAACCAAATTTCGGTTCCAAGACCATATGCCAATGATTGGTTCCCACACAATCTTTAGTCTGTTATGTTTATATCACCTTGCACATTAAATTGATTTCGTGATTGCAAGCCTACTGATACATCGTTAATAGAGTTACTTATTTACCTGTTCTAAGTATGATGTTGGTGTAATGTTTTGCATTGCTATACTTTCCTTATTTAGAAAGTTTTAATCGTATTTCTATATTTGGAAACTTGCAATCTTATGGTATTCTTTATTCACTTCCACACTTGTAATCCCAGACCTCGATCATAATGAAATTCATCTTTTATACTTACATTGTTATACTTATAATTATACGCAATTAATCTTTGGATACATGTTTTGTGCAAATTGGGACCTATTATACGCACAATTCTCATTTATATTCACATGATTTGTAAAGAATACATGCATACTTGTTTCGTACTCAACAACTTGTTAAAAATATAATTTATAGCATAAAATGTTAAACACACTTGGACATGAAAATGGGCTTCTCGCAGCTAGCGAGCCAATTGCCCTTTCAGCTCGCGGGTGGCGAGAAAGCCTAATCCGCAAAAAGTTGCTTCTTGCATACGGGTTGGCTAATTTTCCACCTCTATTCTCACCCAATCACCTTCTAACTCTTTTAAAACTCAAACCCTACTTCACCATTATAAAACCAAGCCTCCTACACCTACATTTCATTTTTCCAAACCTTCAAACACTCTCTAATCAGTTGAAATTACAAGTTGGAGGAATAATTCTCTAAGTACAAAAGTGAGCCTTTACCTCACTTTCTTCCACATTTCTTCATCTTCTCTTCTTCTTGAAAGCTTGGAACACCTCTAGGAGTGTTTTCACAAGTTTACCATGATAAACTAAGGTGGAACATCACCATTATGAGGTCCAACTTTCTGTTTGGAAGAAAACTTTACGTAATTCTTTATAAACATGTTCAAACTTGTGAAACTTGAACCTACCTTGTTTCTAACCAAGCCTATGGTTATGGAGCTTGAGTATGGCTGATTTCTATAAGTTTAGAGGTGCAAACACCCTCTACACTTTCTATTTTGACAAGGTTTTAGACAACCTACAAGTGTTGATGCCATCCAAGTGCACATATTCCATATGGTGAGACTTGTTTCTTGGTGAAAGTGTGAACCGTGGCTCTCCAAACTTGTTCCACTACCTCAGTAAATGATTTACTATGTCCATACCACTAAAACTCGAACAATTTCCATTAAAGGGACAAGACTACAACACGTCCCTAAACGCTTTCCATGTTTGGGATACGCGCATCTAGCTTGCTCACTTGGTTGTTTGTAGAATTAGTAGTTTTAGTCTTATTATTTGCATATTCATGACCAACCAAATCATCAACAAAGTTCTTGATTTTGTGCTTTGGTGAATCATATAATGAGGTTTAATGGATGGAAATCATCCTACCTCCTCGCATGACCTACGTTTATACGTTTATGCTTACTTTGGCATTTATAATATGTTAACTCTAAATTCTAATCTAATCAATTGAAAAAAAAACCACAACTCACACACCTCCATTTCCCTTTAGGGTAACTTTGATTTTCCATAAACGCATTACTCTTCAACTCAATTTCGTGGAAATATCTACGCAAACCGTGAGTGTACATGACCCCCTTTTTCGTTTTATCACTTTTGGGTGCAATATATATATAACATATTAAAACTCACATAAACACGTATACACGAATACATTAATCATGCAAGCGAATCCGACATACATGCTTTATTCTTTTATACTCTAGAAATACATATATGCTAGAAATTCATTCTTGCACAATACTTTGTCATTAACTTCGTACAAGCCTCAATTAACATTATAGCGCTATAGGAGTAGCACACCGCCCGTATTCTTGTGGTCATGTTAAGTTTATACATACAAAACGGTATTGTTGTTGCAACAACAAGATTACGTTAGTGGAATCTTCGGGTTGACAAGTAATTGTTTCATGCTAATTTATGTTATGTTATGCTTTAGTATACGTTATTGCCATATGAATTTCATAGATTTGTTTTTACACATATGTTAGTACACCAAACTTGTATGCTCGTCAATGCTTTTGTGTTGACGTGTTACTTTAATATATATTGCAGGAGGATGATGATGCGTTGAAAGAATCTAGTAGGATGGCTAGAAACACACTTAGTTTAAATTAATATTTTGTTGCTAAAATTGTTATGTCCTACTTGTTTAAATTTTTTCCATTCAAACAATGTATTACGTCTAGAAATGAAATGAAATTCGAGTTATTTAAATATTGTTACAAATAGTCGTTATGAAGTCTTTTACAATCATGTTTTTGTCTCACTCTGATATTTCCGTCATGGGTTGGGGTGTGACAGTTTATATCATTTTCTCTTTTCTCGCCAGAAAACTCACTTTTCGTTTTTCTCTTGTTTTATGATTTTTGACGTTTTTCAATGTTTTTGTATTTTTCTGGTTGAAATTTACTTCCCCTAAAATTCAAAAAAGTAAATTAAATTTTAAAAACATGTTTTTGGATTTCTCAAGAAAAGGATTTACAAAAAAAATGATTTGATAATGTGGATTAACTCTTCTTTTACATTAATGCCATTTACGAAAAGTAATTAATCAGAATCTTGGTTATCAAAAGCTTTGATAAATGAGTCGACATGTCGATAGTCCGTGTGGACCTTATGGATAGATAAATGCATAGTTTAGAAAAATGCAATACAAAACCACATTCATAAACAACCTTTTTTCGTAAAAAAAATAATGCTACAGTATACTCATTTGAAAGATAAAAGATGCTCTGATTTATAGTTTTATGGAGTAATTTAAAAAAAAAAGAATCGCGTATAAAAAACTTGTGGACGTTTAAATATGATGGGCAAATGGCACGTAATTAACATATGCACTATATGATATCATACAATATACTACAATACTACATAAATGTTACCATACGATTGGATACCATATCATATTAATTGATATGATATGAAATTTGATCGTAATGTATCATATCATATCGTATTATATCACATTAAAACATATCACATAACATTATATCATCCTATCCTACTTCCCAGACAGGTATAATAGAAGGAAAATCATCATCGCAGAAATAAAAAATTGAAAAATACATTTTAGGTTTTATTAGATAACCTACCAACTAGTACCTAAAATAAAAAAAAACAAAATTGTTAATTGTTGTTGAATTTTTACAGACGTGATTTATAAAAAAAACATACTTTTATATTACGTCAATACTCAATTATAGATTACCCATAGACAGAAATTCAAGAAAAAAAGAGAATATTTATTTATATGTTTTGTTTTTATATTTGTGTCACAATAGTTCAGTCAGATATTTGGTTTTTCGTTCTCATAAAGTTTTTTTTATTTGGTATGATACCATAATTTCAAACCTATGACGAATTGATTAGCTTCAATTATAATATATAGTTTTTTTCTTTCTCACAGTTTTTTTACATGGTATGATACAATAATTTCGAACCTATAACCATAGATTCAGTTCAATTATACACAATTCGGTTAAGTTAATTTGGTCTAACAAGATCTATATCTTTTTATACTAATAAATGAAAATCTTTTATATTACATAACATTATATTATCTCACATTATATTTTAAAAATTTACACATTAACATATCATATCATACATCATTACATTTACATTATGACACAACGTATTTTAAAAATTTTACACCATATCGTATCATCATGCATCATTAGATTACATTATGACCCAACATTACCATTACGTAATTTAAAATTTAATGAAAACTAATTTTCTTTTTAATTTTTTTCTTTTAAAATTCAAATTGGGCTTGTACCTAACTAGGGCTCAATTCGACTCGCTAACAAACCGACATGTTTATCAAATTGATCGGAATACAAAAATAGGAAGACTTTACGTAATTAGTTTAAACCTTTTATAAGAAAACTAGTTTAAGAACTCTTGATTTTCACCGGTTGCTAAAAGAAAATATCTTCATTGTCATCGTTGACATAATTGTTATGATTTTATACACGTTAAAACACAAATGAATACATTAGAGTTAAACGAACAATTGAAATACATAAATATGCAACGATCACAATTCGTTGAAAATCTCTTTATGAACCACATTGGTTGTTTTATATGGTAACTTCATATATCATGAACACGTTCAACAGAAGAGATCATGGCATGATTGGCATCAATATGACCGATGCATTCAACACTCCTATCAACTATGTCAGTCTGTCATATATGTAATCACTTCTTGCATTGGTTACTTAAAGTAAATTATATAATATTTAACAATGTTGACATAAAATTTGAAATGAAAAAAACATTCCCTTACTTGTTAAATATTGAATTACAATGAACTGGAAAAATTGAAAATGAAAAAAAAAACACAAATCGTTAAAGATTTCTTTATCCACTACATTTGTTGTTTTATTTGAAGGTTTTTCTTTTGTCTAATAATAGTAATTTGACTCCATCTTTGGTTTTAATTTTGATAAAGCGACATACAAATGACCATGGATGAACACCGACTGTTTGAAGTACAAAATACATTGATCTATAATTATGTATCATAAATGAAATTGCATATTACCTTGCATTGTACATAATAAAGAAAAAATAATAAGATACAACAATTGTTTATAAACCTCAAAAAAATTTCTTTCTTTAGCAGTGAACTTGATTAGAAAAATACACCGACCCAAACCGGGCTGTCCACAAAACATGAGTAAAAATTTACACTAATTGTCCCAAGATAATTCTTTAAACTTCAATCTACTTCTAAATCATAAGAAGCCAACCGACTTTACTTCGCTAATAATGTCTTTAACCCGAACCGGTTTATTCGAGAACTTCAAGTTATTTGTCACCCTCCGCAAGCTCCAACACCCCACCATTACAATACCCATGGAAAGCAATGCTAGCCCCTTCCAATAACCCCACCACAATATGCATTTCGAGGAGATCTGTAAAGGAGACAAACTAAAAAGATTGGATCAAAATATTTCCTTGTACAAAACTTTTTCTTGTGTGGTATACAATAAGTGACAAAAGAAAAAGTTAAAAATAACGGAAAATGTAAAAGAAATATAATTAAGTTTTAACCACTCATATTCAAGTGAGTTTTCTCATTAGCTTAAAAGATGTGCTATAAAAGTAATGTAAATATAAGCTTAAACTAAATACTAAGGGGTTGTTTGTTTACCTCTTAATGAGGTCAGACCTCTTACTGGTTCAGCACTTAATGGTTCAGACTGTTTGTTTCGCGAGCAAATGTCTGAATGATTAAAACATTTTCCTCTGAATGGTTAAGCATTATTACTAAGGGGCTGTTTGTTTTGTAGGACCGATCCTCGATGCTTAGGAACCTAAATTTGATATCTAACGTCCATAATAGCGGAAATATTACGTCGTGTTACCAATAGACAAGAATTAATCAGTTAAACGTCAATTTTATAGATCAAACGTTCTGATTACAGACTGACAGAGCTTCGCCTCTGAAGTGCCAAAGTTACAAATGAGACTCTCAACCTAGGTATTTATAGGATTACAAGTTCGGCCCAGGAGGACACAAGTTCGCCCGAACTTGCCTATGCAAGTTCGGCCGAACATGCATACATTACATGACATGGGAGAACTTGACTACAACATACATAAATACTTCGTATACCTATCCTATTCAGCTCTATACAATACAGACTCGATAATAGACTAAGACATAGATATTATGCACCAACAGACTCCCCCTTGTATATCGTCTTCGTCTTTTATCAGTCTTCAAAACTCTGTCTTCATATAAACGTTAACGGACCCGTCCAAAGAAGTTCTTGAAAGGCCTCTTTCGTCTCTCTTGTTTCGGATCCGGCGTCTGATCAGTTGGCGATGGTCTTTTAAAGTTAGCCATCTTTAGCGAACTTTGCCTTACCGCTTTTTCCATTCTTTCTTTGTTCGCCTCACTTCTGGTTTCTTCTTTAAGAAATTCAACTCTCTCCAGATCCCTCCACTTCGTTTGCCACATTTTACCAGAATTTACATCACATGCATAGCAAATGTTAACAACTTTCTGATACTGCATTGCTTGTACCTTTTCTCTTTCTTCAAAAATAATCTTGCTGTAGAAAAGACATTTTATATCTTCTCTCGAGCAGTTAACAAACCACATAGGATCTAGAATCCTTATCGTCCTCCACAAACCTCTCATACCCTGATGACCCATCATTTCAACTTTTTCTTTAGCAATATCCAAGTGATCTTCAAACTTTAACACAATCACTGCTTCACAAGTAGCTGGATCAATCTGCCACCACTTGAATAAAGGATAAAAGTTCTGTTCGATCGGCATAAGTGGCATATTTCTCATAGCTCTAGGACGTCTCATAATTAACGTTATGTCCTTTTCCCCTGATCTTATTGATCTTAACTCTTCGTCTTGGAATAAACGGCTTCCAGTGATTCCAACCTTTATCAGCTTCGTACTTAATCATCTTCCACAACAACTGATCAACTGTCTTCATATGATAAGTAACATTCACTGTTTGTACCATCTCTTCCATATCCCAATACGGCAATGTCTTTAAATCAACAAGACATTTGAAGTATTGCACTCCAAATTCTCTTTTGATTGCATATACATTGAGCTCTTTAAACCATCCCCAACTAAGTATATCCCCCAAAGAAACATCTTTATCTCTGGTGAAGAATGCTAGTGGACGTCGAAACTTACGTTCACGAGGCCTCTCCTTGAACCAGGACTTTTTCACTTCAGCTATCTCTTCTTTGGTCATTGGCTTAGGAATCTTTCCTTCTCATAGCTTTTCAGCAATCCTATCTTTCAACATATCTTCATTAAGTTGTTTATACATCTCTTCAAATGTAGGAAAACTTTCTGAATCCTAACCAACGTACTTAGCTTTCTGATCTGACTCATCATCTGAGGACCACTCTTCAACTATCACACGATTGTATTCATCAGCTTCAAACCTTCTTTCATACTGATACTCTTAGGTTCAAATGTGTTGACATTTAAGACTTCTTCAAAATCAAACTCTAAGTTCTCAACTTCAACTAGTTTCGCTAGATCTTCTTTCGAGTAATTATGTACAAACTCACCTTCTTTAACATTGTGTTCCAACATTAGTATCAAAGGCTTCGTAGGTACTGCAGTCACAGGCTTCGCAGAACGATTAACATCTAACAAATCAATATCATCTGACGGACCTTTCTCCCCTGACTCCCCCTGGCTTTTATCTTCCATTCGATTCGATTCATCGTCCATGAGATCAGAAAAATCAAACTCATCAGATACTTTTGCTTCATTGATCTTTGAACCTGTACCTCCCTAATCAAAATCATCATCACCTTGATCAAAATCATCATCATCATCCCCAACATTCCAATCTTCATAACCTTCTTCCTCTTCGTCTTCATTTTTATCCTCTTTCTCGGCTTCATCATTGTCTTTTTCTTCAGTAGCAATGATAGGATCAGAAGGCTTGACAGATTCGTCAACCTTTTGGATATCAGACTCAGAAGCTCTCGAACTATCTTCAATTGGTTTCTCAGGAATATAAGAAGATTTCTCAGCAGTAGATTTAGGGGCTTCACCCTCAACCTGCTTCCCTTTATCACTCTCGGCCAATTCTTTCTAAGCACGTTCCTTGGCTTCTTGACGATCCAGACGATCGTATTCAACAATAAAATCAATATTTAGATTGTTAGATAACACCTTCTGTAATCTGATGAATCTTCGATCGTTCAAAGCTTGAATCTTCTTTAATTCTGCAATCTCTGTCTGTAGTTTTTCATTTGCATCCTGCAGACTTTCTATCAACGCCTTGAGATATTCATGTTCATTCTCAAACACCTTCACTTTATCGTCAAGAATTTCTTTTTCGACTTCGCTCTGATTCATTTTCTTTACAAGCTCAGCCTTTTCTATCTCAATCTGTGCAACTTTATCTTCCAATACCTTCACACGTTTTTCTAACATCTCAGCATTAGTCTCTGGGAAAAATTCATCCAAGTCTTCAAGACTGATTGGACCGTGTGGCATATCACCAAACATACTTCCCCTTGGTGTCTTTGGTGTTGAATCTTTTGGTGTTGCAGTTTTCGGTGTTGACTTCTTCGGCGTAGAACTTTCAGGAACAGAAGTCTTTGGAGCACTAGGCGATTCAGCCATAGGAACTTCAACAAATTCAGACACAGGAGGTCCTTGTGTAACTCCTGGCCTTTCAGCTTCAACATGAACAATAACAGGAGGTTCTTGTGGAGGAGGTTCTTGTGTGGCTCCTTTCTCCTGAGCACCAGAAGGTTCTAGTGTGGCTTCTGTGCCTTCACCTTGCTTTTATATCTCTTGCTCACCGCTTTCTGAGCTTTCTTTGCTTTTCATTTTCCTTTTGTATGAGGTGACCCTGTAGTCTTCTTTGATATTTCAATTGCTAGAGACTTTGTACGATTTGACTTTTTCTTTGGTCTCTCCTCGTCAGATTCTTTTTCAGCATTAGGATCAAAATCTGCATCCAATTTCCTTTCTTTTTCTGCTCTAATTTCTGCTTCTGTCTTTTCAGGCTCTTTATCAGATTCTTCATTTTCGGAAGTAGCAGAAATCACATCTTCTTGAGTCGACTTAACTTTCTCTTGGCTTTCAATTACAACAGCAGCGCTCGATCCAGCAATTGCTTCAACATTTTCAGGTTCCTCCTCATCGACAAGCAAAGTTTCAACTTTTTTGCACCATGTTTCTTTTTCGGCTTATCAGCTTCAGCCTTCAAAAACCATTCACTCCTTGCCTTTGGTTTGAATTCTTTAAACCATTCTTGTTCAGCTTTAAGCTCTTTCTCGTCATCGCTACAATCTTTTCTCCACTTGTTATTAGGCGGCGATACATAATCCGAGTCTTTAATCGCTCTGAATACTGGCTTGGCAATAGGAGCTGAAGCTTGTTTCTGGAACTTGATAAGCTTCTTCACTGTAGTCTCATCGAGATGAACTAGATAAAGAACGTCATTCGGATCTCGAGCAATATTGGCATACTTCTCGTCAATCAACATCTGAATAAACCTTGGATATAAACACAATCTCGAATCCTCCATGTTCTTCGACATGTGAGTAAAAACCAACTTCGAAACGTTGAACGAATTTTTCAAAATAAGCGCCGTTGCCATGCTAGCCAAATAATCATGTACATCATCCAAACCGGCTTTGCGATGGCTAAATGTATGAATCAACGCATGAATCAGAAGCTTGTAGGGGTTAGGCACTTCCCCTTTCTTCAGCGTCGGCTTGTTTACGCTTCCTTTATAGCCCATACGAAAAAAAGCATCCGTGAACCATCTTTTCGTCTAAACGAATCGGATCGTCTTCTTTGTCTTTGAGTTCCAAAATCCTTCGGATATCACCTTCGGTTACTGTGATCGGCTTTAGCTCATCACCAACTTTACTGTCGAAGAAATTGTCTTCCCGTCAGCGCTCAGGCTTGCGTTCATCCAGAAATGAACAATATGAGAACGATACGATACGGTGCGCTCAGTAATTGCATGACGAATATGACTATCTTCGAGAAACTTCAAAATACTGTCATATTCTTTCAGCGACGGACAGATCGTCTTATCAAGCGTGATGCACGAATTGTGGGTTTTGGAAAACTCAACAGAAATAACACGCGCTGGAGCCTGTGCCTGAAAAATGACGCAAAACAATTAGCACGCTTATCAAGAAAAATCACCAAAAATTTTCTAACACTTTTAATCAAGTTCGGGCGAACTTAATTAGTGTTAAACATTCTGATTTTAACAAGTTCGCCCTAACATGTGACAAACATATTCAACTTTTTCAAATGTAAGTTCGGGCGAACTTATAATTTTTTATCATTCAATTTTATCTAAGTTCGGCCGTACATGTATGAAACACATGTTTCACATTAAAGAACAAGTTCGGGTGAACTTACAAATTAAATACATCAAAGTTTCAAAAACCTAAGTTCGGCTGAAGATATCATGTAAACCTTTTTATTGACAAGTTTTAACACAAGCTCGGTCTAACTTGACAACAAGTTCGACCGAATTTGTCGTCTTCTCCAAAAAATCTAACTTGTTCAAACATTTAAACAGCCGTTTCAGACCAATCAAAACAAGTTACCCGGTCGATTTTATGTGTGGATTAAGAATTTATTTTCAATTTTGTCCAACAACACCTAAATCTATCAGTTTTAAAGTTTTAGATCCGGTTTTCTTTGTTAACCGTTCAATCATGGATTAATCTCAATTCTATACCTCTACCATTGTGATTGGTGTGCAAATCACCAAAAACAATCTCGATTTGGACAACGTAACGGTATACAAATGTCAATTTCACACAAATGCTCTCAATGCTCAGGTTCGCTCAAAGTATCGGTTTGTGCAGAAGTGAGTTCGGCCGAACTTACTTAGGTATTTATACCAAGGTAAGTTCGGGCGAACTTGCAAAGCCCATTACTAAAACCCATAATAAGTTCGAGCGAACTTATTAGTTAAACACAAACACAGCCAACAGCAAGTTCGGTCGAACTTGCTGATTGTTAACCATTGAGTTGTTTAGCAAGTTCGGCCGAACTTGCCAAACCACAAACTTCAAATTTTCATTTTTAACCCTAAATTTTTTAACTTTTTACCAGTTATGAAAATCTACTCAATTGACCAAGTCCAAGTTAATGACCTTGGTTAACCGATTTGTCTGTCGAGTTCAAGTTAATGACCCCGGTTTGACCCGTTACGAACAAACTGTTGATATTTCAAAATCAAAGTTTCAAATTAATGGTCTTTTTATCGTTTTAACTTTTCAGATTAATAGATTAGCTCCCAGCCCGTGTCAAAGAGATTCCCACCAGTTCTAGCACCTTACCAGACTTCGAAGATCCGTTCTCCAACATTGGTTTTCTGAAAACAAATGTAGAAATAAAATCTTTTTGAATTTTTGAAAGTTTATGCTAAAACACACTGAAAATCTTTTTTGATTTTAATCTGCAAAACTGAAATATTATGAAATAAGCAATGTAAACTATGTACAAACATATTTACAGACATATTTTTGTGAATTCGTGTCTAAGGATCATATCAGTTGATTGAGACATATCACCAGTACCGTTGACCTTTAAATGACTTTAAGTTTTAAACTCGTTTACCTAGATTGTCGATATGTTTGTCCTCTTAAGCTTTGCCACATTTCTCAACTGTTTCAAGATATGTTAAGGTATGATTTATGAAACTTGACTTATCTGTGGCTCCCACTTCTTGAATATACTTCCGTATCCAGATTCCCTAGATTTCATCTTACAGGTGAATATAGCGTAATAGATATATGTATCTGGGTTGTGCGAAACCTTGAGAGCTCAGGTTAGTACTACCGTACAGACAAAGAGAGGAAGGCTCGACTTTAAGGTGTGTTCCACTTAAGGAATCTTTTCAGCATTGCAAATGATTATATCTTTCGATACTTTTCAATATTGCATGCAATTTGGGGGTTTAAAACGAAAGTATTATAGAAGTTCTAGGCCATTGCTTCCGCAAAATCAGAAGAACTTGTATAATACCCCAGATATCAACTATCTATAAAGACCTCGTATCTCAGAATCAGGCAATCTTTCAAACGAAATTTCGGAGTACTAAGTCCATATATCCAAGATGTGTTAATCCACAAGATTAAGCAGTTGTAAAATTTAGTTTGTATCTCGAAAACAGTTTACTGAACGTGTTAAGCCTATCGACACATCCACAGTAAGACTCGTTTATCACTTTTAAAACTTTACATTTCTTTAGCATACTGTGATAGTCCACTGATGTACTATCATTTCATTTTACGACACTGAACTCTTTTTTTCTTTTTTAATGTTTTTGTACATTTTGAATTTTTATATGTTTTTGGATTTTAAAATTTTCAAATGTTTTTGTATTTTCTCTAACATTCTCCCCTAAAATCAAAAACATCTTTTTGGATTTTAGTTTTTAATAAAATTCTAAACTAGAAAGATATTTACAAACCAATGTAGATCACGCGAACTCGTCGTCCGATCTGTATTCAACCTCAGCATCCGCACCTGTCAGCAAATTTTTCATACAATTAATTCTCAGCAAGTATTTAAATCGTGACAAAGAAAATGGTTTGGTATAAAATCAGCCTTTTGTTCGTCGGTGTGGATTTTTCTATTCATACCAATTTCTTTTCGTAGCAATCACGAATGAAATGATAACGAATTTCAATGTGTTTTGTGTGTGAGTGATGAACCGGATTTTTAGTTATATCGATGGTTGCCTTGTTATCAACAAACAACAGAGTGTCTAGAAATTGCAGACCATAGTCTCTCATCTGCTGTTGAATCCACAAAATCTGTGAACAACAGCTGGAGGCCGAGATATACTCAGCTTCACAGGTAGAGAGAACGACCGTAGTCTGTTTCTTACACTGCCAGGTTACCATTCTTGTTCCAAAGAACTGGCATCCCCCTGTAGTTGATTTTGAGTTCAACTTATCTACACCAAAATTGGAATCAGCATAGCCTGTGAGGTCGAAATTGTCGTTCTTCGGGTACCACAAGCCGGTGCTTGGGCATCCTTTCAGATATCTGAAGATACGCTTCATGATCTACATGTGTAAGATCCTCGGACTTGACTGATATATGGCGCATTGGCAGGTTGGATACATAATATCTGGGCGCTATGCCGTCAGATACATCAGTGATCCAATCATCAATCTGTATAACGTCTCGTCAACTTTGGCTCCAGTCTCGTCAACGCAAATACCATGATTTAGAGCAAGAGGCGTAGATAGAGGCTTCAAGTTTTCCATTCCAAACTTCTTCAAGATGTCGTGAACATACTTAGTCTGATGAAGGAAAATACCATCCGGAAGCTGATCTACTTGCAAACCAAGAAAGAACTTCATTTCGCCCATCGAGGACATTTCGAATTTCTTTTTCATGATTGCCTCAAACTCCTTGCAGAGATTATCGTTTGTAGATCCAAAGATGATGTCGTCAACGTAGATTTGGACTATAATTAGATGGCCATCAACTTCTCTGGTGAAAAGAGTACTATCCACAATTCCTCTGATAAAACCGTTTCCGACGAGATGTTGCGACAACGTCTCGTACCAAGCTCTCGGGGCTTGGTGCAGTCCGTAGAGTGCTTTATCCAGCAGGTACGCTTTCTTCTTGTTGAGTGGATCGACAAACCCTGGTGGTTGTCCAACGTACACCTTTTCGCGTAATTTTCCATACAGAAAAGCCGATTTGACATCCAATTGATAGACCTTAAATCCTTTCCATGATGCGAAAGCTAGAAAAATTCGAATAGATTCCAATCGAGCCACTGGTGTATAGAATTCCGTGTAGTCTATCCCTTCCTGCTAGTGAAATCCCTTGACAACAGCCCTAGCTTTGTTACGAACAATAACCCCTCTATCATCGCGTTTACACTTAAAAACCCATTTTGTATCAATGGCTTTCTGATTTTCTGGTAGGTCTTCAAGCTTCCACACACCCAACTTCTCAAACTGCAATAATTCTTCTTGCATTGCTTGTACCCAGTTTTCATCTACTAAAGCTTCATTAACTGTCTGAGGCTCAATATGAGAGATGAAACATGAATAGAAACAATAGTTTTGGGTTGTAGCAACGCGTGTGTAGAAACAACTGAATGCTTTATTAATTTGCCCTCGAGTTCTAACACCAGTTTGAAGTTCTCCGATAATATTTGTTGACGGATGATAGGAATATCATCGCGGCAATTCTTCACTTGGAACATCTACTGAGTTTTGCTGATTCATGATGTTGAGATCAACAACCAATTCAATGTTTGGAGAGCTTGATGAAGCTTCATTTCTGTTGTTCTGGGCTGCAGCTTGATTAAGAAGATGGAATTTTCAAAAATCTTTTCAGACTTTGGTTTAACTTCTGGTTTTGATTCATTTCGTTTCAAAATCTTTACAGGTTTTACAAACACTGGTTGCTTTGGTTTAACAACATTTGAATCTTCTTTTCTTTGAAGATAAGCCGGTTTTGATTTCGGACATTGTCGTGCCATATGACCAATTTCATTGCACTTGAAACATGTCTGATTATCAAGTGGATGTCCTTTAACAGTTAGTTTTACCTTACTTGAAGTTTTAACACCACTTGTAACCTTGGCTTTATCTCGAATTTCTTTATCCTTCTTGAACTCATCATTTGACTGTTTACCAATCTAAATCTCCTCATGAACTGTACTCGTCCCATATACAAACTTCATGTTTTTATTTTTATATTCATGAAATAGTGACGGTTTCTTTACAGATTCATCAGTTTCTTCTTCTAAACCCAGCCCCGCTCTCCGGTTTTCCGGATGACCACCACGGTTTCTTCGGTAATTGTTTCTTTTAGGTTTGGAATAGAATTTTCATTCATTAATTACCAATTCCTCTGATGTGACTTCCACGAGTTTAAAGAATTTGTCTAGCAATTCTTCCTTCACATTCTGAATAGGGAAGCTATCATCAAAGTATAGTCTATCCGAATCCTTAATTTTGTACATTACAATATTAGGATCGTCACTTAAACCATCCTCTGACGACTTATCATCATTTTCAGACTGTGAATCGGAATTCTTTGAACTCGAGTTGACGCTTTTGAAGCTGCCGTCATCAGAATCACTTAAAACATTTTCAACCACTTTGTTAACCACAGTGTTGTTATCATCATCAGATTTAGCATAGACTATATCAATGTTCTCTGGCAACTCGTTTTTCTTTTCAGAAAGTAATTCAACATTGAGTGCCTAGTCCATCCCGCCTGCAGATTTAACACAGTATTTCTCGCAAAGGGGTGGAAGAACATTGCTATATTCTTTGCCAGTTTTCTTTTTAGGTTTTTCTTCCGTTGAGATTGTTGGAAGAATGTGATCGATAACATACGCGTTGGTGGTATAACTTCTTAATAATTGTTGAACTCTTTCAGTTTCGATTGTCATGTCTTGAAGTTGTTGTTTGATTTCAGCAATGGTGTTGATATAAGTGTTAATTGCTCTTTGTTTATCCATTACTGTCACTCAACATTCTTATATTATCATGTTGTTCGATGTTATTTCTATCGAGTCTGCCATAATCATTTTGCATTTTGTCATACGATTCTTTCATTGTGCGATAATCATATTTTAACAAATCGTTATGCACATTGTTTTCAGCGATGATCTTTGATTTTTCGGCACATTCGACACAAGGTTCAGTATATTTTGTACAAGGTTTCTCAACCTCAACAACTTGTACTTTGACAACTTCTTTCACGACAACCTTTACCTCTGGACCTACCTTGGTTAGATTCGCCATTAAAGTTTTATCTGCCATGTCCTTGAGGTATTCGACTTTCATTTCTTGAGTGACATCAATGATCACTTCATCAATCTTTTTCTACTCAACCACTTGTTCTTTCGAGCTTCCAGCAAAATGTCCTGCAAAACTGTCACAAGAATTAGAAGATAAAATTCCTTGTCTCTGCATATGGATATATTCCTCTTCTTCCTGCTGTTGATGCAAGTATTGTTCCAGAATAGCTTGTTCGAAAGCTGCTGCTTCTTCTGTTGCCGCCGCTGCTTCCTCTGCCGAATTATCTTCAACTATCTCCGCCATCAAAGCAACTCCGGTCTTTTTCCCAATATAAGAGTTCCAATGGATGCAACCATGGCTTTCTCTGTGGTACTACTGTTTGGCTTTTCTTGGATCTCAACTTGGGTTTTCTTCGGGAACGGTTTATATTGAAGTGCCCTCTTGTAATATTCATTCCCTCTCTGAAAGGACTTTAATTTCCGGTTGCCTCGGTGTTCTTACACTCTCTTTTAAAATGTCCCTTTTGATGACATCTAAAGCACGTGACTTTGGTTTTCTAAAACCCAATTTGTTGCTGGAGTTTCCTATGTTACGGCCTGTGAGTGCAACGAACTTTGTCACTCTCATGATGACCGAAGCTAAGGACCATTTGATGTCCATTATTTCGAGTTCTTCCTCGTCTACCTGGTCATAATCTTCTGCGGTCATCTCGGGATTTCCGGTTTTACCGGCAACAAGGCATTCATAAGACTCTAAGACGGTAGCAAGTAGTGACATATGTTGTTTTGCAACTTTTTATGAAACAACATTGTTCAAATTCACTGGGATGTTGCATTTGTAAACATTCGGATCAGAACTTTGCTGTTGGTTCTGATTTGTGACTTGAAATGTTGAATTTGAACCAGTGCTCGAATAAGAACTTTGTGGACTTTGGTCATACTGAGGCTTTGAAAGATTCTGATTTTGTGGAGAAGCATTCATGTTTGCACTAAAAGCAGTTCCAATTTTTGGACTCGAAATGTTATCTTGCATTCCGGTTTTGTAGTACAAACCGATGTCTTGAACAACATTAGCGTTCTTTGACTTCGCTATCTTCAGAAGCTCCATTTCGTGGCCTTCGGGTTTATCGATAAAGGTTTACAACTTGAAGAATTCGCACTTATCACTATTCTTCAGAACCATCAAATAAGTTGACCATTCACCCTCTGGTAGTGCATCAGCAAGTTCGTCGATGTATTCTTGTTCCGTTTTCTCAAGACCGTGTCTTCGCATTTGCACTTTGAGATGACAGAAACGCTCAATCATTTGCTTAATGGTCTCATTCTTTAGCATGCTGAAGATATCAAACTCTTTCAGAATGAGAGCCTTCTTGCTTTTGATCATTTCAGCACTGCCTTGATATTTCTTCTGTAACGACAACCAAAGTTCTCTTGCTGTAGTATACTCTGGTAACAGAATCAGAATATCTTCTTTTACTGACTGTTGGATGAGACTGATCATATTTTTCTCTGCAATATATTCGTTTCTCTGAACTGTCGAGTAGTTGTACTTCTCAAGAACTTGTTGATGTTCATCTACCGGAACAATGTAGCCTCTTTCGATTGACACCCAGCCAGCAAAGTGCATGGCTTGAACCCAGTAGGTAAATTTCTCTTTCCATGCTTCGTATTCGTCCATGCTCATCAGCTGGGCCGGTTTGACGGTCGTTCCCATTTCGTTATCAAGATTGACTTGATTAATCACGTTAGCGTTTGACGAACTAGCTCTGGACATATAAGCTCTTTGTTGATCTTCCATTGTGAATCACGAAACGTGTACGCTGAAAATTTTTCAAAAACTTTGAAAACAGTTAGTCCTACTACAAGTTCGGTCGAACTTGTAGTGACAAATGAAGAATTCTTGAAGTTTCTAACAAGTTCGGTCGAACTTGTTAGATTGGTTTTGAAAAGATTTGATTATTTTCGGTCGAACTTATAACACCAATCAATCAGATCTTCGAGCGAACTTGTCAACACAATTTTGATGAAATACAAGCAAGTTCGGGCGAACTTACTTAAAACCTTCTTGATTTTACACAAGTTCGGTCGAACTTGATGTAAAATTAATGAAAATTCAGTATCTTCGAGCGAATTTGACTTAAATTTCCTCAAAAACCACCTAAGTTCGGGCGAACTTACTAAAAAATCACTTGAAAATGTGTTTTAGGGCAAGTTCGGCCGAACATGGCCAATAGAGGGTTTTCAGAAACATAGTTTTTTCAAAATTTCGACATGAATTCGGTTGAATTTGGTCTCCAATCTTTCAAGGGTTTATCTTTGTTGTATTTTACATGATATATTCAAAATTCAAAAGATTTTGACCGTGAATTCTTCATTTTGTGATCAAAAGTTAAGAAAAAAGAAGAATAGAGTAGAAATAGAAGTGTTCTTGTCTTGATACTATCAAATCAGGCTGTTCTAGCTCTGATACCACTTGTAGGACCGATCTTCGATGCTTAGGAACCTAAATTTGATATGTAACATCCATAATAGCGGAAATATTACGTTGTGTTACCAATAGACAAGAATTAATCAGTTAAACGTCAATTTTATAGATCAAACGTTCTGATTACAGACTGACAGAGCTTCGTTTCTGAAGTGCCAAAGTTACAAATGAGACTCTCAAGCTAGGTATTTATAGGATTATAAGTTCGGCCCAGGAGGACACAGGTTCGCCCTAACTTGCCTATGCAAGTTCGACCGAACATGCATACATTACATGATATGGGCGAACTTGGCTACAACATACATAAATACTTCATATACCTAGCCTATTCAGCTCTATACAATACAGACTCGATAATAGACTAAGACATAAACATTATGCACCAACATGTTTACCTCTTAATGAGGCTCTAAATGGTTCAGACCTCTTACTGATTCATCACTTAATGGTTCAGACTGTTTGTTTCAGGAACAAATGTCTGAATGGTTAAGACATTTGCCTCTGAATGGTTAAACATTATACTAAGTCTGAATGGTTAAGACCTCTAATCTAAATTGGTCAGACATTTGACTCTTAACGGTTAAACATTATCTGGCTCTTAATGGTTCAGACCTCTTACTGGTTCAGCACTTAATGGTTCAAACCTCTTAATGGTTCAGCACTTAATCATTCAGAAGTTGCCAAATAGCCCCTAAGTTTGAATGGTTAAGACCTCTAATCTGAATTGGTCAGACATTTGCCTGTTAACGGTTATACATTATACTGGCTCTTAATGGTTCAGACCTTTTGCTGATTCAGCACTTAACGATTCAGACCTCTTAATGGTTCAACACTTAACCATTCAGAAATTGAGAAATAACCCCTAAGACTTCATCTATCATCTTTTCGAATAATTGGTATGCTAGTATATGAACTTCAAACTCCATAGTCCCAGCTGCCAGTATATGGTTATGATATACAAATTTAAACCACGATACAATTGGTATGCTACCTACTACACGGGACGCTAAAGTAGCAAAACTCAAATATGTAAAAATGCACAAAAAATAAAAATTCATCAGCAGTAGTGCGTCTAGTCAATCACACTTTCAAGAATCCTATGAACGACATACGTATCCCCAATAGATTTAAAATATCCGGAGCAACAAAAAAAACTTGCAAATCAATCACACTGCATTCTAGATATTTGACCAAAACGTAAATGATTTATTACAAAGAACACGTAATTAACTATTCAATACAAATTAGAACTGACTGAAGATCAACTTCACTTCAAATTAGATTTCATGCAAAGAAAAGATGGAACATAGACTAAGATCGGGAAGCATACCTGTGTGTGTGGGTGTGTTGTTGGAACCCGTCTTGCATGAAGCCAATAATTGTCTACTTTCCCGGGTGACCCATTTGGATCCCCTAGATGGACCTGCAATTGGAAATGACATGTTAATTAACTGCGTCAGGCAGTTCAATTATACCATCAGTCCAGCAGGAGTATGTTAGTTCATGCCTTTGCTAACACAAACACAACACACACACACACAAAACGCACATAAATACACCAATTGTGTTCTTTTATTTTATATTGAATCAAAGGGTTACATTAAAACAAAGCCCACTTATAAATACCTATAGAAACAAAACAAAGATGTTAATTCCCGCGTAAACTCCTGATTCATGATATCTATCATGCACATCTTACCACATATTCTAAAATTACTAATATACAATGTCCATAGAGCCTTGCAGGATAACTCATTAATCAAAAGTATCTCAACAACAAAAGATCATATGTATGTTTCTGACCAAAAAGCTAAAACTACAGCTAACTGAGGTGATTCAATGTAGAGGTCATGTAACAAAGAAACAGAATAACAGATACTCTATAATTAGAAAATCTCAGCTTGAACTCATGCAACATTTTGTCGAAATGACTGAGTTACATCAGCTTTCTGGCTAGCTTTCAGCCCTCAATTTGTTCCTAGGGCAGGATCGTTGGACTTAAATAGAGATCCTTGTGTAATCCACTAAAGAGTGATGCTTTACCTTAGCCTAATTAAGACATATATATAGTATCATTCAAAGTAGTTGTAGCAAAATATATAGCATGCATCTAGATAATATGTGTGGCCTCTTTTATCCCCTTTTCACAATATATATATATATATATATATATAATATCCCATTAACTTTAGTATAAAGATTTGGAATGAAAAGGAGCACATAACATGTTTGACCAGTAAGATATTATTTTGTTAATAATTAGCGTGGTAAAAAGTATAGTATCATTTGCTAAAGTTTTTCTTGGATCTAACCTCCGAACCAATTCAATACCCATACGTAGATAAAAATAGATATGCGCCAGAAAGTGGTCATTTAAAAAAAGTGCAAATGACCAAATTCAACTTGAATGAATGCCTATTAAAGCCAAGGACAACCATACCTCGCACAAAGTAACATCAGATAACAATAAAAATACATACTTGCAAACAAATACCTTAGATTTGGCTTCCAACGTGTGGCCAAATTCTACAGTAGTTATGGGGCACGTATCCTCCTGCAGTCTCTAGTATTATCATGGGAAGCTTAATCCCTAAGACCATCATATCAATAAAAATAATTATTCTTCAATCTTAGTTTAACATATTAGCCATTTGGGTACATTAATCGGTAGGCTATGTTAAATCGCTATGTAGACCCGTGTGATAGTCGAAACTTCTAATACGTCTTTGTGAATTAAATTTAAATTAAATAGGCCAGATTTGAGAAACATATTCTAAAAGTAGACATATCAACAACATATAAATAAAAAAGGCCCTACTGTTGTGTCTGTCGCTTGTTCTTAGCGTTTGGTAGTCTGTACGGTCTTTATTGTACGTGTCTGTATGTTTTGGTCGAACCGGCCAAGTCAAGATATCCTCCTATCTTGACTTAGCACGATGTTTACTTTGTATGTTTTGTTAAACAGCTGCATGTTGCAGTCTGTATGTTTGTTTGTGATCTTGGTAATCTGATTGAAGTGTCTGTGGTATGGGCACCCACGAAGAACTGGGATTCTTTGTGGGATTTACTCTTCAACGAACAACCTTGTTCGTCGATGTAATCCCAACGAAAAACCATTGTTCGTATCCTCGATGTTGTTCGTAGGGCTGTCCAACGAAGAGCCATTCTTCGTTGGTTTACAGGTTGTTCGTAGTACCCTGCATGTTCTTCGTAGCATGCAGGTTCCTTGGCCTATATATACAGAACTCTTCTTCACAGTTTAACTAAGAGAGCACCCTGAGTCTGTATGAGCATTGTGTGTATGTGTTTGTACAAGTTCTCTTCACTTTAATCTAAGATACTGAATCTTTGGTTACTTTGTGTTTGTGTTTGCTTACATTTCGTTACGGTTGCATACTCACGAGGATTCCGCACTCGTAAGTGTGTTCAAAACAAACAAGGAAGTAGGTAACTTGATCCTCCAAGTGGACCTACAAGTGGTATCAGAGCTTTAGCTCTCTTTCATGTTTGAAACCAGGCGAAATCGTATGTTTAAACAAGTTGTGAAGCATTTTTAAAAGTGTTCTTAAGTTTGAAACAAGAAAAGTTAAGTTTTTGCAGAAAAATCAACAAAAAGCTTAGCTTAAACTTGTTAGTTGAAGATAATTTTACAAAAACCTTATTAAAATGCATGTAGACATGTTAGGATTCGGTTTTTATTGAAATTTCTCACAAAACTTAAGTTCGACTAAATTTCCGGGAAGTGTGTTCACCGGAAAAGTGACCGGAATAGTTTGGTAGGGATAAGATCTTGAAAAGATTTGGTGCTTGTTTTCTAACTGAACTTGGCAAACCAGCTACCACCTTTCAAAAATTCAGAAAAAGTTAGTTTTATTTTTAGAGGAATCTCACCTACTTTCTGTTCCTGCGAACAACCCAGGCGAAGAATCAAACTAATGAACAACCCTGATCAACGAACAACCTTGGATGAACAATCATCAGACGAAGAACCCATTCTTCGTCGGTTATACACCTGACGAAGAACCTTCGTTCTTCATTGACCAAGTCTTCCACGAAGAATCAGTTCTTCGTGGACACTGGTTGTTTGTAGACACTATTGTTCGTTGAAATTAGAGTTCTTCGTAGAACCTTTCTTCGTCGAGGCAGTTTGAAAATTTTCACAGAACACTCATAATTTTCTTAACTTCAACAAATTTGCATTTCAAAGTTAATATTCCATTTTAATCAGTTAAAATGAGTTCTAGTCCTTGGGATTGGAACACGGATGCGAGTTCAAATCAAGATGCTTCACAATGGGTAAAATCCTCATGCCTCATCAAGCTACAACGATTACCGCTAATCAATCATCCTGTGTGGCAAATCAAAATCAAAACATTCAAAGCTTGTTAATTAGTGAGAGTGAAACCGGTAGTACAAATCGTCCACCTAAACTTAACCACATGAACGGATATCCATCATGGAAAGGACGTTTCAACACTTATGTTCTTGGGGTTAACACGGAATTTTGGCCATGTTTTACTACACCATACAATGTTGCTCTTGAAGAAGTCGGACCGAATCCAACCACCTTGGCAAACATGTCCGAATAAGACAAGAAAGCATATGATCTTGAGAAAAAGGCTTTCTCTATCCTTACGCAAGCTCTTCACAAGACATATATCATCAGTTCATCTATGCTTTCTTTGGAGGTGAAGGAAACGCAGCTACGAGAAGAATTCGTCAAGAACTTCTAAAGAAAGAATTCGAAGGATTCATGTTTATGGAAAATGAGACATTGAATGACATGATAACTCGATTTTATCATCTAATGAGTGAACATTTTTCATACAATGTAATCGCATCTCAGCAAGAGATCATTAAGCGTTTTGCAGATGGTCTACCGCCGAAGTGGAGTTAATTTGTTGATCTGTTAAAACACACAGGGGCACTAGATACAATGAGCATTTATGAATTTATTCAGAAATTGGAAAACAAGGATGAAGAAGAAATTCGTAAAGCAAAACGGGTTCCCGTTCCACAGAATCCTGAGATGTACTTTGGAGGTGTAAACACAGATGTCAGCACTACTTCACAAGAAAAAATTAAACAGCCTTCATGTCAAATTCAAATCCTTTCTTACCACCACCAAAACCAAGTCAACCGTCCCAAACCTACAATCCGGGTTTTGATCCAAATTCCTTTTTGCCTCAATCCAAAGATATTGCCTCTCAATCTCAACAAGCTTCTCAACAGGCTTGTTATGGCAATAACTTTCAACCTCAACCAGCAAACCCTAATACTGTGAGATTTGATACCTCACATCTATCCAAGGTCAGTGTGGAAGTTGCAAAAGAACATATGGAACTTCTAAACACAATGGTGAGTGCATACTGTGGCCTAGTCGCAGGTCAAATTGGAAACATCAATTTGACAAATGAAGATTATCAACAAATCGACAAGGATGAGATGGATCTTATGGATATTAAGTGGGCTTTTGCAAGTGCGGTGAGACGGGCAAAAGATTACATGGCGAGGACTGGTAGAACAAGCTTGGAAAGCAAGCGTGATACGAAGTATGGATTTGATAAGGATGCTGTGACCTGTTTCAATTGTGGTGAAAAAGGTCATTTCAAGCGTGAATGCACTAGACCTGCAAAGCAAGGAAATCAGAATCCCTTCCGAAATCAAACCAATTCTTCCAACACGACCCAAGCTAACACAGAACGGGGTATAGTAGCAGTTAACAACACTAACCAAACTGGACCGTCAAACACAACCAGAGCTCTAGTAGTTCAAGGAGATGAAGGATGTGACTGGTCAGTTCAGTTGGGTGATGGAAACCAAGGAGGAACAGCATGCTATGCAAAGATAATTAATCATATCAAGCATGTTCATAGAGAAGAGTTTTCTGATGATGATAGTTCTGGGGATAGTGGTAATTCTGATGAAGAAAGCGTGAGTATGGGTGATTGTGGATCAGATATTGATGCTGAGGTTGACAGCTTGTTGAAAGAAGCTGAAGAGATGACCATTCAAAGATCCGTGCTGATCAAGAAAGCAGATTCTACATCTAAAGAGATGGAAAAGTTCTTCACTGCTGATGGAGCTATTTCATGCAATACTGCATTTATGGCAAATGTTGCCCCATCTTCCAGTTAGGTACAAAATAATACTCCTGTAGGATGTAAGGATTGTGCTGAGTTAAAACAAACATTTGAGGGAACACATCTCCACAATCAGAGTTTAATTGTTGAACTTTCAAAATGCAAAGAAGCAAACATGGCTTTAACTCGAAATAAAAAAGAATTTAAAACTATGATCGATACTCTTAAGAAAAGCGTTTTTGAGCTAACGAAAACAGTTTTAAATAAACAAACTGGTATTAATAACTACATTAATATCATTGAAGAAACGAAAAAGGAGTTAGCCATAGCAAAATGCGAGCATGAGGCGATCAAACTCAAATTGGAGAGTTATTCCAACTCCCGATATGTGCTTGATCACATTATTGAAGTTCAAAAATTGAAGGGAGATGTCAAGTGCATTGGGTATAAGTCGTGTCCACCCCCAATTAGACACAACTATACCAAAATGCCCGATGAAGAAGAAATTCCAAGGTTTGAGCCATCTGTACCTTTAAATCCTGATGAGTTTGTAGCAGGATTAGAGTTCAAGTTGGATGGGCCTTCAAATGAAACTGATAATACTTCGTCAGTTGTAGATCACAATCCTCCTACTGTTGAGGATGATTGTTCATCAGATGATGAATCAAATGTGATTGATCAAGATAAATCCCTTGATGGTAAAAAGGAAGTGGAAATTCCAGTTGAGAATCACCTCTTATGTGATCCTCCTACTCCTGCTGTAAAAGCCATCAAACATCAAGAGATTAATCTTGGAAAGTCAATTGAGGCACTTGTTGAAACGTTTGAAAGTGATAACTTGTTGTATACTTTGACTGGTGACGAAAAGATTTATTTAAACAAGGACTTTCCTATTAGAAAAGTCAATCCAGCTTTGATTGACCAAGTTTTTGAAAATTCCACTAACAAATTTTTAGGAAAGAAAAGTCCAAATGTTATTGTCACACAATGTCAACCTGAACCATTGAAGTCACAACAACCTATCACTTACAAAAATCTGCAAGGAAAACGAGCTGCAACATCAAAGGCTCGTAACAAGAAAAAGGGAAAAGATGTTAAGTTTGTAGCCTCAAGTGGAACGGATAAAATTGAGACTTTTGAAAATACATCTAACACAACCTTCGTAAATCAAGTCAAGATTTTAAAACAAAATGATCAAAACAACTATTCACAACACACGAATGGTTGTGATGATGAGCCTAGTACCTCGAGGCCTACAAGTTCAACGTCAAGTCGACAAAATGGATCTCTAGAGTTTGTTGAAAGGAGATCATGTTTTAGATGTGGGGAGTTTGGACATATTATCAAAAATTGTTCAAACCCGCCCAAGCCAAAATTTGTTGATGCTGCTCCACCTGAAAAACATGACCAACGCCGCTCTGTGTCTCCTAAACAAGACAAACATAATGCTAAGGAACAAGAGGCGAACAAAAACGGAAAAATATAAAGGTCATTGAAAAGGCTTTAAAATCAGAAGTTGTTGAAAAGGAACCAAACTCATCAAATGTATCCAGACCAGAAAGTTCTAAAACTGTAAATAATAATAAAACTCAATCTGGTAAATGATCACAAACTTGGAAACCTATTTCGGGTAAAGCTTCAGGGGAGCTTCACAATTTCCAAATCATCAAGAAATAGAAATCACATTTCTTAATGATCAAGGTAGACCCAAGACCACTAAGGCTTGGGTCCCCATCTCCAACTAATTTTTAGTTGCATGTGCAGGGTGCTTCAGGAGGAACTGTTAATAGTCATTGGATTGTTGACAGTGGGGCATCCAGGCACATGACGGGCGACTTAAGGCTCCTTTTCGATGTGAAAAGCATTAGGGGAGGCTATGTTGCCTTTGTAGGAGATAAAGGCGGATACATCACTGGAGAAGGAATGATCTCCAATGGTGTTGTGAGTTTTGACAAGATCAATTACGTGCAACAAATTGATCACAATCTTCTTAGTGTTTCTCAAATCTGCGACAAGAAGTTCACCGTGCATTTCGATGATGCTGGTTGTTATGTGCTGAAGCCTGGATTCAAGATTCCCAAAAATGGATTCTCTTATCGGCTCCAAGAATTAATGATCTGTATATTCTTGATATGAGCCAAGCAATTACAACTTCTGCACAAGTTACGTGTTTTGTCTCAAAAGCAACCGAGAAGGAATCTATCTCTTGGCGCAGACGAATGGGACACATTCACTTGAGGAAGATGAACCATTTGGTGAAAAATAATCTTGTGAATGGTGTGCCAGTTAAGAATTTTCATCTTCAAGACGTCTGTGTTTCGTGCCAAAAAGGAAAACAAACAAAGAAATCACATCCTATTAAGAAAGTCAACACTGTAAACATGCCACTTGAACGTCTTCATATGGACCTCTTTGGACCTATGAAACACAAGACTACATTTGGTGACTCTTATTGTTTAGTTGTTATGGATGACTACTCAAGATTTTCTTGGATAGCAGTGATGGCACACAAGAATGAACCTCCAGAAATTCTCAAGAATCTTTTTACTCTTCTTGAAAATTTATATAAGTTGAAGATTAGAAGAATTAGAAGCGACAATGGAACAGAATTCAAGAATCATGTTATGGAGGAGTTCTGTACTTCTAAGGCTCCGCAACAAAATGGTGTTGCTGAGAGAAAGAATCGGACGCTTATAGAAACTGCAAGAACAATGTTGGTGGAATCACAACTACCCGTTCAATTTTGGGGGGAGGCTGTGGCAACTGCTTGTTACACCTTGAACAGAGTCTTGACAGCGAAGAGACATGGGAAAACGTGCTTTGAACTGCTCCAACGAAGGAAACCTGATGTGTCCTATTTAGAACCTTTTGGAGCTCTATGTACTATGATTGACCCAAATGGAAAGTTTGGTGCAAAGGATCGAAGGCTTTTTCCTTGGGTATCATCATCATGTATAAAATAATTACAAGGTATTCAAAAAACCACAACAAATGATAAACGTTTGAATAATTATTTATACGATAAAAATATTATAGGAATCGGTTACAAGATAGACATGAAATTATACAAAACTGTATCTTTCTAGAAAACTGCTAATCACCGTGACTAACTCTCTGAATTGCGTTAAAACTATTAAAACCCTTTTTCCACCACGACTGAGGCTCTGCTACCACATGCTAAGTCTTCCTGCTCTCTTTTTCTGATTTTTGGCACTTTTACCTGTTGACCGATTGGACAACTCTCTCTCTTAGGCCAAACACCACCGTTTGACTTCCTTCTAGTTGAAGTGGTCTTTCCCTTTGAAACCTCTTTGGTTCATATACAGACCACTTCTGTCTCTAAATTTTGTTTTGCTTCTATAACGAAGCAAAACGATAACTCCCATCGAGCCGCATCACTTGGCCACGATTAACCACTCCGACCTTTTGTCGTTGGAGGGCACACTCAATGTGGCAAGATGACCCACATGAACCTGAAAGAAGATAGTATATATCGTTAATTACGATATAAGATTAGACATTGAAATAAGATCGAACAGAAAATACATCTTACAAATTTTTGTTACCTGTATCGCCTATGAACCGGCAACATGTTATCAACATTTAACACAAATTCTTCAGATCCCTGCATTAGGTATCGGTCAGTATAATTAACAGCTCAAAACCAGACAAACGAAGTATTAAAGAGCAGATACCATTGGATCCTAACGTGATTTCGTCCAGCATTGGAACAGAAGTGATGACCAGTGAATAATTAGGGTTTATGGACAACGATAGATGCGGCGCTGTAGAGGTGTCGGATAATAATATGAATAAAGTGGAGAATTAGGGTTTGATTTATAATGGTGCTTTCATGTGAGATTTTCATTTTAACCCCTCGTTTTTATACTATTTTCTATCAATTAATTGTCCTTTTTACCCTTTCATTTTCTATGTTTATCTGTGTACGACTAAATTAATTAGTTGTGCAAAGTGTCCAGTTTCTTGTTCTAGATTGCATAGTCAAATTTGGAGCTTTTTGACGTTTTTACGATTTTGAGGTACATTTTAGTATTAGAGTAATCTCTCCATGATGTGCTTCGACATAGCAATAACTAATCTTAGATCTTTTTGTAAAATATGAAAACACTTAAACGTTCGCATTTTTAACAACTTATTTCCCTTACTCTAAAGTCTATTTATAACCATGTAATACAAATATAATGTCTTAATTGGAAGACGTGATTTATGATCACATATATTTGATGATTTTCATAACATACCTAGTAACGATGAGGAAGTAAGCACTCAGGAGATTACTTTCTTCGTAGATTTTAAGATTTCATTTTGGATATACTCAAGGTTTGTTCTTTCATCGTATGAGTGATCGTGGGCAAAGCTTGCATAGTTAAGTTTGGAGCTTTTCCCTTTGGTTTAGATTTTGAGGTTTATACACTTCAAGTTACATATGCTTCCGCTAGTTTTCATATTACGTAGTCACCTACCTCTTTCTCACTTTTAGCCAACTCATTAAAACACACATTCACGTACATAAAGGAACACATTGTTGTGATAACTGCTTCTCCCACGTGATTTTTCCCAACACACAAAGAAATACGTATTTTGTAATGTAATAATTTATCACATGGTGGTAGGTGGAGATTGAGGCATTTTCTATAGTGATAACCATGAAATTAAGAAATGCACAAGTGATTTTTTAGATTCTTCATAAATTTGAAGATTGCAATTTAGATCCGGTTTTGATTGGTGCTTTCATTTTAGAGTGATGGTGCGTAAATATTACATAGCCATGTTTAGTGCTCTTTGCATATTTCTCTCTTTTTTTACACACGTTATCAACACACCACTCTATAAAATCTCTCCATCACATAAACCCTAAAACATGAACATCGAAAGATTCTAGGGAGGTGAGTTGAGTAGGAAAATAGTGATTACGATTCACAAGGGATTTAAATATTATAAACCATTTTGGAATGTGAAATTAATAGCTTGTCGTTACACATACACACACTTAATAAACCGAATCAGGAAATCATAAAGATTTTTTGGGCGACTAGTAAACTTTATATTACTCTCTCCTTCTTTCTCGCTCTCTTGCCGTTACACATACACACAGTGAATAAACCAAATTAGAAAATCATAAAGAATTTTTTGGCAACCTGTAAACTTTGTATTACTCTCTTTCTCTCTCTCTCTCTCTCTCTCTCTCTTTCTCTCTCCCTCTCATCCCTTCACTCTCACAGTATCGAGAATCATACAAAAAAAAATACTCACTATGGTTATCAGATTGGTATCAGAGCCATGACTATAGGGATATAGGATAGGTTATTAGACCTTTAGAGCCTATACTATAGTTGATTAGAAACTTATAAGATTTTTGTGTGTTACATGCCAAATTTCATGATGTTTATATGTTTTATGTTAAATGTTACATTCAAAATTATGCAAGCATGTTCATAAGTATGTATTATCATATAATGCCTATCATGAATCATATACTCATAACATATCACATCCATGAAAGCACACACCACATCATGATTGCTTTTACAATGATTTTTTTTTGTTTTCAAATCTCATCAAAGTGAGTTCGCATGACGGGCATGTAGTAACTGGAAGGGTACCAGTACCGGTAGTCGGAACGTCCTGTCTAGGCTGGCATTCGTATAAATCCAAAATAAAGGACCAGTTTGCCTACCTGGGGACTAACGATGAGAGTACGAAGTACCTATTAGGCCAAAGCATGCTATACCAAACGTCGTGTGAGCTAACCCCACTTTGAGTTGTCATTGTGTCTACACCTGGACACGTTCCGACCAAACATCTCATGAACATATTTTGTGGTTTGCATTCGGGGGATGCGAGTGTTAAATTGCCAATACTAATGTGAATCCTACCAAGCCAATAGCCATGGGGGCCCACATGACTATGTAGGTGAAGGTATGGGGGACATTTGAGGCCCAACATGAGCGAACCCAAGACATCCTGTGGATGTAGTTGCATTATTGATATTTATGTTATTTTCATTTTCTTAAAGACACATGACACCTAAAAAGACACCATAAACTCACAATCTTCTCATTGTATGATCCTGTAGATGTCATCTAGACAGCAACGAAGGGGTAAAAGATCAGGAAGGTCTCAGGAACGTTTGGCCACACAGATCGCGAAACAAATGGCCACGATACTGCCTGACATTGTGGTCCAAGTACAACAAGCCCTTGCTACAAATCCTACTAACCCTCCCCAACAACAGGACCAGAACATCGACAACCCTCCTACCAGCAAGTGCTCTTACAAACATTTTAAGTCTTGTGATCCTCCTAAATTTGAAGGGACCGAGGGTGTCACTGCTCTCCTATATTGGTTCGAGGAGATGGAAAACACCTTTCTAAACTGCGATTGTCCTGAGGATCGCAAAGTTCGATACGCCACCGGGAGACTATTTGGGGTAGCTCTCACTTGGTGGAATACTGAGAAAGGGAAGAGGGGAACTGAAGATGCGATGGCCTTAACTTGGGAGGAGTTAAGGGAAATCATGACTAGGCGTTTCTGTCCTAGAAGTGAAATTAAAAAGCTGGAGGACGAATTTCATTCTCTAAAGCAAAAGGAGGGTGATCACACTACCTATAACAAGAGGTTCTTGGAGTTGAACCAAATAGTTCCAAATTTGTTCACCCCAACCTATCGTCTGATCGAGCATTATATTAGAGGACTTCCCTCGAAAATCCAAGATTCAGTTCTCAGCGTTTCACCAGTAACACTTGAAGCTGCTATGGAGTTAGCAACTGAACTGACCGAAAACCGAATTCGCAACGGGAAGTTCAAAGAAGAGAAGAAGAAAGCCCCTGTTGAGGGACAAACTCCAAACCACCCCATTCCTTCCTCTAAGTTTGCTAACAAGAGGAAGCGCAACACCAGAAATTTTCAGTTACTCAAACCAACTCCCCTATTCCTGCTGCACCCATTACTCAAGTCACTCCTTCACCCGCACCATACAGAAGACCCTACACTGGCCCGTTACCAAAATGTAACCGTTGCCAATATCACCATTCCCCTGATCATCCTTGCCAATATTGCACCAGCTGCGGTCGCGCAGGTCATACTGTTCAAACTTGCCGCATGCCTCAACGAACGGACCGCCACCAACCTTTAACCCAAACCCACCAACAAATAATGGGCCAAGCCCAACAACCCCTACTATTACCACCCACCCAACATTTAGCCCAAACATATTACCAGCCCAATTATCCTATGGGTCAATCAATGCGGGCTTGCTACAATTGCGGTGACCCGAGCCATTTCAGAAACACTTGTCCAAGGTTGGTTAATATTATTCATGCTCAGGCCCAAGCCAACCCGGTGAATCAAGCAAACCAAGTTCCTCCACCTCCAAGAGGGAGAGCTTTCAATATCAACGCTAACCAGGCCAGAGCTGACGGCAATGTGGTTAACGGTACGTTCCTTATAAATGGTAGATATGCATCTATGTTATTTGATACTGGTGCGGATAGAAGTTTTGTGTCTTTAGAATTTGAACCTATCTTAAACAAAAATCGGGATAAGCTCATGGAATCCATAACGGTAGAAGTTGCGGACGGGAAACCAGTTTCGTTACACTCTATTATACGCAACTGTACACTCACCTTAAACGACCATGAATTCTCAGTCGACCGGATTCCTATGAAGCTGGGAAGTTCTGATATCATAATCGGTATGGATTCGCTCAGTCAACATCAGGCAGAAGTTGTATGTCGTGAAAAATTTATTCGTATTCCTCTTTCAAACGGTCAGACTCTTCGAATCATTGGAGAAACCTCGTCGAAAGGGCTCAGCTTAATGTCTTGTCTTCAAGCTCAAAAATATCTTCGCAAGAATTATGTCGCGTTTTTAGCTCATATCATCAAAAAGAGAACCATGGAGAAGAAACTTGAAGACATTCCTGTAGTAAAAGACTTTCCACAAGTTTTTCCTGACGACATTTCAGGACTTCCTCCAGTTAGAGACGTCGAATTCCGTATTGATCTTATACCTGGTGCTACACCAGTTGCAAAGTCTCCTTATAGGTTAGCCCCCTCTGAAATGCAAGAGCTAGCCAGTCAATTACAAGAGTTGACTGACAAGGGATTCATACGTCCTAGCTCGTCGCCTTGGGGTGCACCTGTTCTTTTTGTAAAGAAGAAAGATGGATCGTTTCGTATGTGCATCGACTACAGAGAGCTCAACAAGTTAACAATCAAGAATCGATATCCTCTACCTCGCATTGATGATCTTCTTGACCAACTACAAGGTGCCAGCTGCTTTTCAAAAATCGACCTTCGATCTGGCTATCATCAACTTAGAGTGCATGAAGAAGACGTCCCTAAGACTGCTTTTCGAACTCGTTATGGCCGCTATGAATTCATGGTTATGCCATTTGGTTTAACCAACGCACCAGCTGTCTTCATGGACCTAATGAACAAAGTCTGCAAACCTTATCTTGATCGATTTGTTATAGTCTTCATCGACGATATTCTTATTTATTCAAAATCTAAATCTGATCATGAGCGTCATCTTCGACTCGTTCTTGCACTTCTAGAAAAGGAAAAGCTTTATGCCAAATTCTCCAAATGTGAATTCTGGTTAAAAGAGGTGCAATTCCTTGGGCATGTAGTCAATGACAAGGGAATACATGTTGACCCTTCAAAGATCAAAGCGGTTCAAGAATGGCAAGCTCCACGTACACCAACTGAAGTAAGATCTTTTCTTGGTCTAACTGGCTGTTATCGTCGGTTCATTTCAAACTTCTCTCGCATTGCTGTACCACTCACGGCTTTAACTCATAAGGGAAAACCTTTCATATGGGGACCCAAGCAAGAAGAAGCCTTTCAAACTCTTAAACAAAAACTTTGTGATGCACCAATCCTCACACTCCCTGAAGGTTGTGATGATTTTGTAGTCTATTGCGACGCGTCAGGGCAAGGATTAGGCTGCGTTCTAATGCAAAGAGGAAAAGTCATAGCTTATGCTTCGAGACAACTCAAGACACATGAAAAGAAATACACCACTCATGACCTAGAACTTGGAGCCGTTGTGTTCGCTCTTAAGATATGGAGACATTATCTCTATGGTACTAAGTGTGAAATATACACTGACCACAAGAGTCTTCAACATATCTTCAATCAAAAGGAGCTAAACATGAGGCAACGAAGATGGGTCGAACTTCTAAATGATTACGACTGTGAAATTAGATACCACCCTGGTAAAGCAAATGTGGTGGCTGATGCACTTAGTCGAAAAGGTTATGCGAACTCCATTCATCTTCTATGTTCGCAAATTATAACCGACATTAAAGATCAAATTCGAGAAGCCCAACACGTTTCAATAACAGAAGATGTACGAAAGGAGATGTCCTGTGGAGCCGAGCTAAAAATTGAAACTAAATCTGACGGTATTCTGTATTACCTAGATCGTATCTGGATTCCTAACCACAACAATCTTCGTGAAACTCTTATGAATGAAGCTCACAAAGCGATATTCTATACACCCAGGAGCCGATAAGATGTATCAAGACCTACGATACACCTATTGGTGGCCTGGAATGAAGAAGAATATTGCCGTTTTTGTTTCCAAGTTCCTTACACGTTCCAAGGTGAAGGCTGAACACCAAAGACCCTCAGGACTTCTGGTCCAACCGGAAATACCTGTATGGAAGTGGGAAAATATAACCATGGATTTCATTACCAGGTTACCTCGCACTTCTGGTGGGTATGACACTATATGGGTAATTATAGACCGACATACAAAATCAGCTCACTTTATTCCTATCCGCGAAGATTTCAAGAACGAAAAGCTTGCTCGTATTTATATCAACGAAATCGTAAGCCGACATGGGGTACCGTTAAGCATTATTTCTGATCGTGATGGTCGTTTCACTTCACGAACATGGCAAGCAGTACAATCCGCTATGGGCACGCGATTAGATCTCAGTACCGCCTATCATCCTCAAACTGATGGACAGTCTGAGCGCACCATTCAAACTCTTGAAGATATGCTTCGAGCATGTGTCATAGACTTCAAGGGAAATTGGGACGCCCACCTACCATTAGTTGAATTTTCGTACAACAACAGCTATCATTCAAGCATCGGCATGGCACCTTTTGAAGCCTTATATGGTCGTAAGTGCCGATCTCCTGTATGTTGGCACGAAATTGGGGAAGCTCAAATTACTGGTCCAGAATTGATCCAAGAGACCACAGACAAGATCCATCAAATTCGAAACAATCTTCTAGCGGCTCAAAGTCGTCAAAAGAGTTATGCAGATAAACGACGGAAGCCCTTAGAGTTTAACATTGGTGATCATGTGCTTTTAAAAGTATCACCATGGAAGGGAGTAGTTCGTTTTGGTCAAAAGGGCAAGCTAGCACCACGTTACGTAGGACCTTTCAAGATACTCGAAAGAGTAGGTCCTGTAGCATACAAGCTTGACCTACCAGAAGAACTCAACAGGATTCATCCCACATTCCGCGTGTCGAACTTGAAGAAGTGCCTCGCTGTTGAGAATCTCCATATTCCGCTGGAAGATATTCAGATTGATGAATCTATGCATTTTATCGAAAGACCTGTAGAGATCATGGACTTCGGAGAGAAACGTCTACGACGAAGTCGCATTCCAATTGTTAGGGTACGCTGGGAGTCGAAACGGGGACCTGAGTTTACTTGGGAACGTGAAGACTCAATGCGCGAAAAATACCCGCATCTTTTTCCTACTACTTCAACTACTTAAATTTCGGGACGAAATTCCTAAAAGTAGGGGATACTGTAACATTTGTAAAAATCGGGTTTTCAAAATCCGCTCCGTTTTGTAATCGAATATCAGGTTATAAAAGTTACGTTGAATATTTATGATTATTTTGATTTAAAACGATACATAATTAATAAATAAACTAAACTATAAAAATTATATTTGATAAAAAGTTAAAACAAAATAAATAAAAAAAATATGTTGCTGCCGGGACTCGAACCCGGGTCAGCCAAGAACAACTCCAACGACTTAACATACACTCACATCACCACTCCGCCACTTTGTGTTTTCTGTTATCTCTAGGAAACAAATGAGATTTATATACAGACTAGGTTAAACCGGTTTCGCCAACTGAGAAACGGAAATCGGCAAATCAATCGTCAAATCGTTTGATTTCTCGCGTATTCACGTTCATAACCGATGAACCGATGTCTTTAATCAATTCAGAGGTGATTGAACATAAATTTTCATTACTATCGGTTTTTATAACCGAAAAGAATCAAGGTCTCAATTACTTCAACTCTAGACCTCTCTCGCGACTCAGAAACGTCATACCAATACTCCATTTCACTCTCCTCACATTTTCAGACCGTCAGAACGTCTAAATTAACTCGCCGGAATTTTCTGCAAAAGTCGCCGGAAAACCGTATTCAACCCCAAACGGTAAATCTTTCAATATCATTGTAGTTCAACAATTGTTAGACTATTTCTAACTTAAACCTCTCAATTGAAATCGAATTCAGGCGCTGTATTTAACTAATTCCAGTTCGCCGGAACTCCCCTGAAAGTCTTTATTTCCGTCTGTGAAACGGTAAGGACCTTCAAACACATCGTTAACGTTTGTTTATCACTTCAATTCCACAATCGACTAATCAAAAACGGCTAATCGTCTGTTCAGTTGAGGTGCACAAAAACAGAGACCGACGCCTGCCGGAACTCTGTAACCAATCGTTCACCGGTATGTTTTTCCTCTAATTATCATCCCTGCTATCTCTTATCAGTTTGTGTAATGCTTAGCAATCGAATTAACAAGTTTTAATGATGTAAACTGCTGTCGGTAAAAAATCCAGTGAAGAAGATGAACTTAGACAATACTATAAGTATAGTTAAAATTGGTAGTTTAAACGGGTTAGACACACAGTCCAGCGGTGGACTGTGTGCCAAATACACACGCAAGTCCCGAGTTCGATCCCTACTACACGCACTCCTTATGTAATAAAATGCCTTTTTGTTTAAAAACTAAACCGGGTTAACTCAGTTAGTTGTTAAGTATAATAAAAACCGAGATAATAACCAGGTTAGACACACAGTCCAGCGGTGGACTGTGTGCAACATTAAATCACACGTCGCGCGTTCGAAACCCGTCACTGGCACCGGTTCGTTGAATTAAAATGTTTTTCAATTAAAAGAATTTCAGTTAAACTGAATAAGTATATAAATATAATTAAAAACAAGATTATTTCGGGTTAGACACGTAGCTCAGTTGGTAGAGCTGCGTGCACGCGTACGGGAGGTCTCGGGTTCGAGCCTCACCCGGCGCAAACTATGTCACTGACCGAACCGGTCAACAAGTCAACAGGTCAACGGTCAACGGTCAACGCAAAATAAACAATTTTTTTTTATATTTTTATTTATTTAATTTAATTTAAAAATCAATTAAAAATACTTAAAAATAACATTTTTAAAGATAGAAAATAGCCTTAAACTCACAAAAATATATCTAAAAATTTCATTAAAATCCTTAATAAAATCCACTCATTTAATATATTTTTCCGTTATTATTTAGGTTAGTATTTCTCGTTGTTCCGCTCATCTAATTCGTGCGCATATCACCATCTCCAATCCAACGCACCCAATGTGAGTGAATCTTTACAAATTCCCCATTTAATCACGTTTTGGGGTGTATCATGTGTCTTGTTATATATATTTAAACCATAGTGCATACATCATATCATGAACATGTGTATTCAGTTTGATTCTGTTGTGTAGTTATTATTGGATGCAATTTATTATTTTCAGTACATGCAAATTCATAGGCCGCCGCTCCCCATTACATTATGAGCGTTGAGCATGTTCCCCATTTCATTATGAGGTTGAACCTGGCGTGCCCACATACGATCGGCTCCGTTTGATTGAGCCTTGATCGCACAGACATTTTCATTTTCAGTACATGCAATACGATCGGCTCCGTTTGATTGAGCCTTGATCGCACAGTTTCATTTATGTTATTTATCGTATGATGTTGGTATGTTCATGTATGCTGTCATATGTTATTGTATGTTATAATTGTGACTGCTATTTGCCACTGCTTGATTATTTACATTTGCTCATCTATGATTATGCACAATTTTTCATTGATAAACTAACAAGTAACTCATTAATAAATGTTTATCTAATAAGGTTCACTCGCCAACTTATGTTGACCCAAAAACCCCCATTTTTACACATGATACAGGTGAACCAGCAGCAGCTAGGAACACGTAGGATTGGACTAGAAGAATAAAATGATTTAGAGTTGGGATTATTATGTTTGGTTTATTTTTCTTTGTATTGTATGAACATGTTTGGATATTTGGAAATGTAACTTTGACTTATTTAAATATGAAACATATTAGTAAATGTCATGAGCTTTGGTGATAACCCAATTATGCCCCGACTCTTATTTCCGCTGCGGGTCGGGGTGTGACAGTTATCGTCACAAATCGTGAATCAAGGCATATTCGGAAGGAGATTTCAGATGGCCGCTGTCGGTGATGGTTAGTTAAATGCAACATACATGGTCAAAGAAAGAGCGATTATAAGCAATGTTTATTTGTAGGTTTAAATTTTTTGTATGAGTCAAGATTATCCAACAAGTTTTAGTTAGTAATTACGAGGATGTTTGCATATATTTGTCCAAACTAGTTGTGTTACGACTTAAATTTGTAATAGATTGTTTATATATTTTAAAAGATATTTTCATCACCTATTAAATATGTCAATATTTTAAATTTAAGCAATTCACCGGTATTCACTTCACTATTGAGTACTCATGTATGTGATTTATTGTAATTATCTTTTGCGAGCTTTGGGCGAGTATTTATTAGGTGATACTTGATGGTACCCAAAACCATTTCCATACTATTAACTGCAATACATTATATATCTTAAAAAAATATATATTAGTTAAGATTTTAAAGTTGGGAACGTGAAATATGTCAACTAAGGTACTTAATCATGGCTAGGAGGACAGCATGACATTTTAAACTATTTTTGGTGTTTGCATAAATATATCACTTATGTTGATTTTGGGCTTTGTCACGTGTCTCGCGGTAAAACACCACAAGTTAAAATTTGAGGGTGTGACATACTCACTTATTTGGATGATGAAAACAAGCCCTATGTGATAAAATCAATTATTTTTGAGGAACTTGGTTTTCGGATGCATGCAGTGAGAGCAAGTCCGTGAACATGTTAGTACCATGGTACCGACAAAGAGACGAACTTGACTTTTGATTGGCAGATTTATGCAATGTGATTAAAAATCACTTATTCATGTGGTGGATGTGATAGGATTATCACTTATTGATGGTCGTATGCAATAGATACACTTATGTATATCATCCTGGAAGTTATAGACTTGCGTCCCCATTGTTTTCGGTAAAAGAAGCAACCATGACACCAGGTTATATACAACATAAAGACCACATATCTCAGAACCTCCACAATCTATAAATGAAATTTCGGTTCCAAGACCATATGCCAATGATTGGTTCCCACACAATCTTCAGCTGTTATATTTATATCGCCTTGCACACTTAAAATGATTGCGTGATTGCAAGCCTACTGATACATCGTTAATAGAGTTACTTATCATTTACCTGTTTCAAGTATGATGTTGCTGTAACGCTTCGCATTGCTATACTTTCCTTATTTAGAAAGTTTTAATCGTATTTCTATTTTTGGAAACTTTTAATCTTATGGTATTCTTTATTCACTTCCACGCTTGTAATCCGAGACCTCGATCATAATGAAATTCATCTTTTATACTTACACTGTTATACTTATAATTATACTCAATTAATCTTTGGATACATGTTTTGTGAAAATTGGGACCTATTATATACACAATTCTCATTTAAACTCACATGATTTGTAAAGCATACATGCATACTCGTTTCGTACTCAACAACTTGTTAGAAACATAATTTATAGCATAAAATGTTAAACATTTCAAAGTTTAGGGGCCAAAGTTTAATAAAACAAACTTGGACATGAAAATGGGCTTCTCGCGCTAGCGAGCTAATTACCCTTTCAGCTCGTGGGTGGCGAGAAGACCTAGCTAATTCGCAGAAAGTTGCTTCTTGTATACGGGTTGGCTAATTTTCCACCTCTATTCTCACCTAATCACCTTCTAACTATATTAAAACTAAAACCCTACTTCACGATTATAAAACCAAGCCTCCTACACCTACATTTCATTTTTCCAAACCTTCAAACACTCTCAAAACACTCTAATCAGCTGAAATCACATGTTGGAGGAATAATTCTCTAAGTACAAAAGTGAGCCTTCACCACAGTTTATTCCACAAATCCTCATGTTTTATACTTCTTGAAAGCTTGGAACACCTCTAGGAGTGTCTTCACAAGTTTACCATGATAAACTAAGGTGAAACATCACCATTTTGAGGTCCAACTTTCTATTTTGAAGAAAACTTTACCTAATTCTTTATAAACATGTTCAAACTAGTGAAACTTGAACCTGCATTGCTTCTAACCAAACCTATGGTTATGGAGCTTGAGTGTGGCCGATTTCTATAAGTTTAGAGGTGCAAACACCCTCTACACTTTCTATCTCGACAAGGTTTTTAGACACCAAGTGTTGAGGCCATCTAAGTGTACATCTTCCATATGGTGAGACTTGTGTCTTGGTGAAAGTGTGAACCATGGCTTTCCAAACTTGTTCCACTACCTCACAAGATGATTTACTATGTTCATACCACTAAAACTAGAACAACTTCCATTAAAGAGACAAGACTACAATACGTCCCCAAATGCTTTCCATGTTTGGGATGCACGCATCTAGCTTGCTCACTTGGTTGTTTGTAGGTTTAGTAGTTTTAGTCTTATTATTTGCATATTCATGACCAACCAACTCGTCAACAATTTTTTTGATTTTTTGCTTTGGTGAATCATATAATGAGGTTTAATGGATAGAAATCATCCTACCTCCTCGCATGACCATTTCTATGGTTCCAGACTTTTATACGTTTATGCTTACTTTGACATTTATAATATGTTAACTCGAAATTCTAATCTAATCCATTGAACAAAAACCACAACTCACACACTATGTTTCCCTTTAGGGTAACTTCGGTGTTCAATAAACGCAAGACTCTTCAACTCACTTTTGTGGAAATATCTACGTAAACCGTGAGTGTACATGACCCCCTTTTTCGTTTTATCACTTTTGGGTGCAATATATATATATATTATATATATATATATATATATATATATATATATATATATATATATATATATATATATATATATATATATATAACATAGTAAAACTCACACAAACACTTATACGCGGATATCTTAATCATACAAGCGAATCCGACATACATGCTTTATTCTTTTATACTCTAGAAATACATATATGCTAGAAATTCATTCTTGCACAATACTTTGTCATTGACTTCGTACAAGTCTCCATTAACATGTATAGCACTATTCTTGTGGTCATGTTAAGTTTATACCTACAAAAGGTCTTGTTGTTGCGACATAAGGTTACGTAAGTGGAATCTTCGGGTTGACAAGTAATTGTTGCATGCTAGTTTATGTTATGTTATGCTTTAGTATACGTTATTGCCATGTGGATTCCGTAGATTTGTTTTTATACCTATGTTAGTACACCAAACTTGTATGCTCGCAATGATTTTGTGTGGACGTGTTACTTGATATTGCAGGAGCATGATGATGCGTTGAAAGAATCTAGTAGGATGGCTAGAAAGACACTTAGTTTAAATTTGTAGGTCCACTTGAGGATCAAGATAACCTACTTCCTTGTTTGTTAACACACACACGAGTGCGAAATCCAAGTGTGAATGCAAACTGGAGCAAAACAACGTATGTAAAGCAAACACAAGTAACCAAAAGATTCACTATCTTTAGATTAATGGAAGAGAACAAGTTTACACATACACACAGTGAACAAACTCTCTAAGTGCTCTCTTAGTTGAAACTGTGAAGAGTGTTCTGTATATATAGGCCGAGACACCCTATACACTACGAAGAATGTGCAGGGCCACGAACCATCAGCAATCCTACGAAGAATGACTCTTCGTAGGTCTTCTCAACGATCAACATGCACCACGGAGATTGAATCTTCGTGGCCTTCCAAAGCAACGAACCTTCTATTGTTCGTCGATGAACAATCCAACGAAGAACATGGGTTCTTTGTAGGAAGCCCATACACAGACACAAACATTCACATTCACTAACTCACAGCAACTAACACACTAACAGTAGCACACTTGCTAACTGTTTTACATCAAAAACAACATAAACATCGTGCTAAATAGAGATAGGAGGATATCTTGACTTGGCCGACTCGACCAAAAAACATACACGTAAAATAAAGACCGTACAAACTACCAAAAGCTAAGAACAAAGTACAGACACAAAACTGTACCAACAAACTCCCCCTTGTCTATAGCTTGGTCTTCGGACTTTACTCCTTGTGCGCTTCGGTCCATGAACTTCCGGCATGAATACCTCGATAGAAACAGAAACAAGCGACGCGTTGAAATAGCATCGCTTGGTACGCGTCCTTGTCTTCATAGAAGATATCGTGTTGTAGAAGGGTCTTGATATCGCGTGATGATGTCACACCCTGACCCGCAGCAGAAATGGTGATCGGGGCATGATTGGGTTTTCATCAAAGCTCATGACATTTACTATAAAGTTTCATATTTATTATTTCTCTTTAAACAAGAAGTTACAATAAACATACAAGCATAACATGTTCAAATACACTTTCATTACAAACAAAAGTATTAAACAAAATCATACAATTACAAAGGGAAACTAAACTAAATGTCCATTCCATAGCATTAACTTGTTTATTCTTCTAGGCCATCCTACGTGTTTCTTTTCTCAACCGGATCACCTGTATCATGTGTAAAATGGGGTTTTGGGTCAACAAAAGTTGGCGAGTGAATCTTATTTAAATATTTGAAAGGATTAGTTATGTTGGTTATTTGAATAAAATTGTGCATAACCAAATATGAATAAACGTAAATGTAAATTAAATCAAAAACACATAATATCAATAAATGCACAAGCACACACACCAAATGAATGAACAATGAGATCAAGGCTCAATCAAACGGAGCCGATCGAATGAGGCACGCGATGTTCAACTCCTCTCCCACGAGGAACTGATGGGCCTAATGAATGTTTTGCACGCAACTTGACAAAATGTAAACACGTATCACAACAAACAATATTTACATCATAAGTTTAGGTCATATAATGGTAATGGCACAAGTTTGAATAAACGAAATATTTAGAGCGACACATGATACACCCCAAAACATGAATAAAAAGGGGAATTTGTAAGGATTCACTCACCGTGGGTGCGTTCCTTGATGACGATGAATGCGCACGAATTTTTGGATTTGACCGGCGAGGAAAACTAACCTAAAAAAATAACGAAATGGTTCGGTAAATAAATGGATTTTATTTGAGATTAATATTTTTAATTCATAATCTTAATAGGAGTTTTAGATTTATTTTTGTGAGTTTAAGGACATTTTCTAACTTTAAAAATATTATTTTTAAGTATTTTTAAATAATTTTCTGGTTAAATAAAAATTAAAAAAAATAAAAATAAGAAGTTGACTTTTTGACTCTGACCGTTGACCGTTGACCGGTCGGACCGTGTTTATTCTATGTGCTGGGTGAGGTTCGAACTCGTGACCTCCCGTATACGTGCACGCAGCTCTACCAACTGAGCGACGTGTCTAACCTGAAATATTCTCGTTTTTAATTATATATATATACAAATTAGATTAATTCATTTCTGTTTCTATTTAAAAAGCTTTCATAATTGCCAGAACCGGTTACAGAAGCAGGATTCGAACTCGGGACCTACGGTTCGTGTGCACACAGCCCAACCAGTTGGGCTGTGTGTCTAACCTGTTAGTTTTCTTGATCTTTATTTTATTTAAACACTTTCTGTGAAGCGATATGACTCGTTCTAAAAACAATGGATTTAATTTCAGTGGATCGGAACACAACAGACTCGAACCTGGTATCATGTATGTAGAATGCACACAGTCCACCGCTGGACTGTGTGTCTAATCCATTTAAATTACTGATTTTAATTATATTTATAAACGACTCACTGTTCATCTTCTTCGTTTTATGAAACCAGAGAATCAACCCGACTGTTTAATCAGTTCTTATTGAATTAGTTGATTGATTATTACTGATGACGAAAATAATTTAAACAGAAAAGGATTTAAGGATGTTGTACCGAACAGGTGTGATTTCCGATGGAGTTCCGGTGACTGAAAGAAATTCCGGCGAAGTGTAACTTGCGACAGAGGATCTACAGGAAGTTTGAGGAGAGTGTGGGTGACTTCTGTCGAAGCTCTAGAAGTCCTATTTATAGAGTAAGGCAATAATGGGATAGATTCGGTTTTCCGGCGAGGTTCCGACGAGTTACGAGTTTTTCTGGCGTAACTTTCTGATGAATATAAGTTGATATGATATTAGGGAGAGTGTTTGTGCAGTCGAATGGGTTCCCTAAGCCCTTTATTTATAGTTGAAAAGGGATTGCAGAGGTTGATTTTCAGTTTTTGAAACTTCGGTTTAAATCGGGTATGCGCAAGTTGTCTGCATATATGCGGTTTGACTCGATTTGAGTCTAGATGCATGATTGAGAGTCGGTTTCGTGATCAATTGAAGAGTAAACGGAAATCTTGGTGATTTCCGGTTGACTGGGTGCCGTCACTTTGGGCGGGTGTTCAGGAATTAAGTTTCGAGACTTGTATTAATTCTGTTTAATTTAGAGTCTTATCAGACAAATGCGTGTGGCGGAGTGGTGTGAAGTGTGTTTGGTTATAGGCGAGACCCGGGTTCGAAACCCGGCGTCTACATTAATTTTTTGTTCATTATTTATTAGAAATTTTTAATTATGGTTTTTAAATTCTAATATATTTATTAATTATGTATCGTTTAAAATTAATTTGAGCATTAAATAAGCAACGGAAATTTATAACTGGATATTTGATTAATAAACAAAGCGGATTTTAAAAATCCGTTTTTCGACGGATGTTACAGTATCCCCTACTTTTAGAAATTTCATCCCGAAATTTAAGTAGTAGTGGTATATTTGACTTGAAGGATGGGTGTTTTAATTTGACAATTTCATAACTAAAAGAGGGTGAGAGTTTAAATTTTATTTGAGGCGGTAACGTTCCTAGTAACGGTTGAATAACTTGCTACAGGAATCGCTTTTTGATGCATAAAGTTTAAGAATGCGGAACATGGATAAAAAGAGTTGATCGACTAGGTATGATCCCACGCATAAGGGTTTTGAGGGGAATGATATGTTGAAACAAAACTTCAACCATGACGATATTAAAAACCTACACGGAACTTCTCATAACCGCCTGACAATGCTTTTGATCCTTTGGCAAGAATACTTATATATAGGAAGTACCAGCGGCGTATCCACCATACTCTTGTCAAATTTTCATTGACTTTGTCAGTAAGTTATGATTAGTTCTATGTGACTCTAAAACCTACAAAACAAACACAACAGCCAAAGCTTGAGTCTCAAATCTGAAAGGATACATGATTGAATGATGACAGTACCTCTCTCGTTTGTTATGATGAGGGGGTTAGTCTATGTAAAAGTGAGACACAACCCAACTTCTTTAAATGATGAGATTGAGATACGCCGAGATGTATGATGATATGAACGTTAAATCAGTGAGTATAAAACAAAACTAAAATAGTAATTCGCATTAAGATTCTTGGATACATAAATTTCCAATTTATAAGTGAGATACGTAAAGATTGAGATAACATAATGAAAACATAAAAACTAAACGGTTGGAGTTGAATCTTGATTCTTGGTGAAGGAAGGCTGGTTGGGTGGTTCGTTTGGGCCGTTATTATTTTCAATAGGATTGGCGTTGATGTTGTAAGCTCTTCCTCTTGCTGGTGGTGGAGCTGGGTTTGCTTGATTTGTTTGGTTAACTGGGCTTGCTTGAGCTTGGGCGTTTATGATGTTAACCAATCGAGGGCACGTGTTTCTAAAGTGGGTAGGGTCGCCACAATTAAAACAAGCTCGAACATATGGGAACATGGGGTATTGGGGTTGTTGATATGTTTGGATCATGTTTTGAGTAGGGGGTGAGGCTTGGTTTTGAGGGGCACGACAAGTTTTGCTCCAATGACCATAACGCCCACAATTTGCACACAGTCGACAAGGTACGGTCGATGGATGGTGATAAAAACAGGTGTTGCATTGAGGGTGAGGTCCAATGTAGGGTTTCTTATTTGGGTAAGTAGAGTTGGGTGCTACTTGAGTGATTGGGATAGCTTGGAGGGGTACGGCTTGTGAAACTGGTTGATTGCCTTGAGTGATAGCGAAATTTTGTCCATCTCGTTTTCTCTTAGGAGTGGTTTGAGGAGGGGATTCGGTCTGGGTTGGGTTGGAGGTTTCGGTTGACGCTTTATCCTTCTTCTTCTCCTCCGTGAAGTCTTTATTTCGTATGCGGTTTTCGGTGAGCTCTGTAGCTAACTCCATTGCTGCTTCCAAAGTTGCAGGTGTGGTACTTATTACAGGGTCTTGAATTTTTGAAGGAAGACCTCGAATGTAGTGCTCGATCAAACGGTAGAGGGGAGTGAACAAGTTGGGGATCATCTGATTTAACTCAAGGAATCTCTTGTTGTATGTGGTGTGGTCGCCCTCCTTTTGTTTCAAAGAATAGAACTCATCTTCCAATTTCTTGATTTCGCTTCTTGGACAGAAACGTCTTGTCATGATTTCCTTCAACTCTTCCCAAGTCAAAGTCATAGCATTCTCAGTACCTCGCTTGGCCTTCTCTGTATTCCACCATGTAAGTGCTACTCCAAACAAACGACCAGTAGCATATCGCACCTTGCGATCATCGGGACAGTCGCAATTGAGAAAAGTGTTTTCCATCTCCTCAAACCAATGGAGGAGAGCGGTGACACCTTCAGTCCCTTCGTATTTTGGAGGGTCGCAGGATTTGAAATGCTTGAAGGTGCATTTAGTGGTATTTGGGGGAGGGTTGACAACATTTTTATCTTCTTGATTGATTGGGTTGACGGGATTAGCGGTAAGGGCTTGTTGAACTTGAACCACGATGTTGGGTATTACGGCAGCCATTTGTTGAGCGATCTGGGCAGCCATGCGCTCGCGGGATTTTCCTGATTTCATTTTTCTACGAGAGAGACTAGAAGACATCTACAATGAATACGTATCGAGAGTATGAGTTTGACGTTTTAGGTGTCATGTGTCGTATTTAGGAATAAACATTCATAAAACAAAATAAAGAATAATAAATTTACTACATCCATAGGATGTCTTGGGCTTTGCTCGTAATTGGACCTTGCATGCCGCCATACTTCACCTTCGTAATCATGTGGGCCCTATGATTACCGGGTCTTTCATATGGTTCGCATGTGTTAGCCTGGTAACGTACACTAAAACCCGGAGAAAATCGAGAAATATGTATGTAACGTATGATATTCGGAGTGCATCCAGGTGTGGACACGGTGACACCTCAAAGTGGGATTAGTTCGAACGACGTTTGTTGTGGCATGCTTTGGCCTAATAGGTCCTTCGTACTCTCGTCGTTAGTCCCCAAGTAGGCAAACTGGTCCGTTATATTGAATTTATACGAATGCCAACCTAGACAGGACGTTCTGACTACCGGTACTTGTACCCTTACAGTTACTACATGCCCGTCGTAGAACTCACTTTGATGAGATTGAAAAACGAAAATTGCGACAAAGTCTTGAATAAATGAAATATAAGGATGATTTGAATATGTGAACATTGAAATATGCGTGATGAATGTATATGTAAGCATGTTATGTTTGACAATAAGTATAACTCATTAAATATCACACAATATGATAGTGGAAGTGTTTGCATGTATTTGTGTGTGTAATAAATATGAAACAAATAAACATCATGAGTTTGCATGTAACCACATAAACAATTAAAATCTAATCAACTATAGTATAGGCTCTAAGGCTCTAGTAACCTATCCTATATCCCTATAGTCAAAAGCTCTGATACCAATCTGTCACACCCCGACCCACAGCAGAAATGGTGATCGGGGCATGATTGAGTTTTCATCAAAGCTCATGACATTTACTATAAAGTTTCATATTTATTATTTCTCTTTAAAGAAGAAGTTACAATAAACATACAAGCATAACATGTTCAAATACACTTTCATTACAAACAAAAGTATTAAACAAAATCATACAATTACAAAGGGAAACTAAACTAAATGTCCATTCCATAGCATTAACTTGTTTATTCTTCTAGGCCATCCTACGTGTTTCTTTTCTCAACCGGATCACCTGTATCATGTGTAAAATGGGGTTTTGGGTCAACAAAAGTTGGCGAGTGAATCTTATTTAAATATTTGAAAGGAATAGTTATGTTGGTTATTTGAATAAAATTGTGCATAACCAAATATGGATAAACGTAAATGTAAATTAAATCACAAAACACATAATATCAATAAATGCACAAGCACACACACCAAATGAATGAACAATGAGATCAAGGCTCAATCAAACGGAGCCGATCGAATGAGGCACGCGATGTTCAACCCCTCTCCCATGAGGAACTGATGGGCCTAATGAATGTTTTGCACGCAACTTGACAAAATGTAAACACGTATCACAACAAACAATATTTACATCATAAGTTTAGGTCATATAATGGTAATGGCACAAGTTTGAATAAACGAAATATTTAGAGCGACACATGATACACCCCAAAACATGAATAAAAAGGGGAATTTGTAAGGATTCACTCACCGTGGGTGCGTTCCTTGATGACGATGAATGCGCACGAATTTTTGGATTTGATCGGCGAGGAAAACTAACCTAAAATAATAACGAAATGGTTCAGTAAATAAATGGATTTTATTTGAGATTAATATTTTTAATTCATAATCTTAATAGGAGTTTTAGATTTATTTTTGTGAGTTTAAGTACATTTTCTAACTTTAAAAATATTATTTTTAAGTATTTTTAAATAATTCTCTGGTTAAATAAAAATAAAAAAATAAAAAATTAAAAAAATGTTGACTTTTTGACTCTGACCGTTGACCGTTGTCCATTGACCGGTCGGACCGTGTTTATTCTGTGCGCTGGTGAGGTTCGAACTCGTGACCTCCCGTACACGTGCACGCAACTCTACCAACTGAGCTACGTGTCTAACCTGAAATATTCTCATTTCTAATTATATATATATACAAATTAGATTAATTCATTTCTGTTTCTATTTAAAAAGCTTTGATAATTGCCAGAACCGGTTACAGAAGCAGGATTCGAACTCGGGACCTACGGTTCGTGTGCACACAGCCCAACCAGTTGGGCTGTGTGTCTAACCTGTTATTTTTATTTGATCTTTATTTTATTTAAACACTTTCTGTGAAGCGATATGACTCGTTCTAAAAACAATGGATTTAATTTTAGTGGATCGGAACACAACAGACTCGAACCTGGTATCATGTATGTAGAATGCACACAGTCCACCGCTGGACTGTGTGTCTAACCCATTTAAATTACTGATTTTAATTATACTTATAAACGACTCGCTGTTCATCTTCTTCGTTTTATGAAACCAGAGAATCAACCCGACTGTTTAATCAATTCTTATTGGATTAGTTGATTGATTATTACTGATAACAAAAATAATTTAAACAGAAAAGGATTTAAGGATGTTGTACCGAACAGGTGTGATTTCCGATGGAGTTCCGGTGACTGAAAGAAATTCCGGCGAAGTGTAACTTGTGACAGAGGATCTACAGGAAGTTTGAGGAGAGTGTGGGTGACTTCTGTCGAAGCTCTAGAAGTCCTATTTATAGAGTAAGGCAATAATGGGATAGATTCGGTTTTCCGGCGAGGTTCCGACGAGTTGCGAGTTTTTCTGGCGTAACTTTCTGATGAATATAAGTTGATATGATATTAGGGAGAGTGTTTGTGCAGTCGAATGGGTTCCCTAAGCCCTTTATTTATAGTTGAAAAGGGATTGCAGAGGTTGATTTTCAGTTTTTGAAACTTCGGTTTAAATCGGGTATGCGCAAGTTGTCTGCATAACGGATTGAACGCGGTTTGACTCGATTTGAGTCTAGATGCATGATTGAGAGTCGGTTTCGTGATCAATTGAAGAGTAAACGGAAATCTTGGTGATTTCCGGTTGACTGGGTGCCGTCACTTTGGGCGGGTGTTCAGGAATTAAGTTTCGAGACTTGTATTAATTCTGTTAAATTTAGAGTCTTATCAGACAAATGCGTGTGGCGGAGTGGTGTGAAGTGTGTTTGGTTATAGGCGAGACCCGGGTTCGAAACCCAGCATCTACATTAATTTTTTTGTTCATTATTTATTAGAAATTTTTAATTATGTTTTTCAAATTCTAATATATTTATTAATTATGTATCGTTTAAAATTAATTCGAGCATTAAATAAGCAACGAAAATTTATAACTGGATATTTGATTAATAAACAAAGCGGGTTTTAAAAATCCGTTTTTCGACGGATGTTACAGATGACATGTTCACAAACCACATTGGATCAGGCATACGGAAGTTGTCTTTATTGTTCTTGAACACGATAACCGCTTCTTGAGTGTCTGAGTCGTAACACCAAAGCTTCATATTCCCTAGAAAATCTTGAGGCATGGGCATGAGAGGAATCTTCTCCAAAGCTTTCACCGGCTGGTACACAAGCTTGCAATGAGCTATTTTTGTATCCGGATCCAGCGTATACTTTATCTACTCATGCATTTGGAACTGAGGCTTGTACATTTCATCCTTCCAACCTCGTCTTCGCTCAATTCTTATCTTCTTTGCAAACAACGATGCTCCTTCATAGTTGGATTTGTTGATCAGATTTAACTTGGATAGCGCTGCAACATCATAAAAGGGCAAAGTTAAAATGCTCAGTAAAGAATTAAAGTACTGGATTCTGTGTTCTCTTTTCACCGCCATGCAGTGATGTCTTTCACAAACATCCAACTAAGGATCCTTCCCTATGGTCAATCCTTCTGGTACTTAAAATAATCAACTTGAGCGGTTGGAGGGATGGCTTTTTCGCCTTTGCCAGAAACTGCTTCCTCCATTCTTCAAAAGAATCAGCTGGAATGTCAGATGTATCTCGACCTTTCAACTTCTCATCAATATCATCTACATTTTCTCGAAGCCAGTCGTTGTCAAATGGCTCAAACACAGACCCGTCATCACGTACATACTTTGACTTTCCAACATCTCCTTCAAACACGATCGCGATCGCTAAACCTTCAACGTTTTCTACCTCGGGTTCACTAGGAATCTCGTCAATGGTAGCTTCGTCTACCTCTTTCAATTCCTTAAGCTTCAAAATCTGTTCTTGAGAGAGTTCAGAAACAAACTCCCCTTCCTCTAAATCCTCACCGGTAACAGGATGTAGAGACTGTAGTGGTGGCACATCAAAACCAACAAAAGTAGAAATAACCTGACCAGACTTTGGACCTTCAGCAACAACCACATCATCTTGATCTTCCACGAGAACCATCTACGAATCTATGTTGTCCAAGGCTTCTTGAACACCCCCAAAGCCAACAACAACTAGCACTAGGTGGGGTAGATGCAGAACCTTCTGGTTGTGCAGACGAAGCAGACACATCAGGATTTCCTGCATCTTCACTATCATGATCCCGCTTTTGTAGACCTCTTGTGTCTTACATCTATCAGCCCACAACACATTAACCCGTTTTCTTGTAAGTTTATAGCTACTAGCCGTTTGTTTCACATTCTCAGCTATGGTCTTGTTTCTCGTGTCATACCAGTTGGTTATCTCTGTGTACTTCCTAGAGAGCTTCTCGCTAGAACATTGTAGCTCATTGCTCCGTTCTTTCATCCTGTTCATCTCTATACCCCGAGTGTTGTCAACTGCACGCATTTGCCGTAACTGGTTAGCCCTTTAGGCATCAGCAACTCGTAGTTGAGCATTTTCAGCTCTCAACTGGTTGATCTCTGCTTGTTGCTTCTTAACAGTCTCAGTCAGGGTGTTGATCTCTAATCGTTGCTTAATGGAGTCGTTCCTTGTAGCAGACATAAAATCCATGTGTTTGTCTATCTGAGTCTGTGCTGCTTGAAGCTGTAGGAAAAGAAAGTTAGATCTCTCGCTCTCATACATTCTTGCAAACCTTGCATCAAGAGATTCTGAACTTTGTTTGTGACTTCTCTCACGAGCAGCTTGAGTAGCAACAGGGGCTATAAACTGAGGAAGAGGTTGTTATGGACTAATAGTAGCAGTTGCAGTTCCCGATGACCTACCAGGAGAAGCTACCAAGGCTTCAGTCTCCTCGGCAGTGAAGACTTCTTCTGGTATTGGCCCTGCGAAAGGATCAGGTTGTGGAGTAGATTCCGGTTGCGCTGATGATGAGCCAACTGTTTTCCGACTCTTTTTCTTTCGACGGAGAGCAACTTGGTTCTTTCGAGCCTAGTCCGATTTAGTGTCAGAAGGAACATAATCAAGGTCAACCTCAGTTCTTTCAGTATTAATCCTTCTAACCCGTCGAACACCACGATCATCAAGATAATATTCATAACCAGGTTCAGGAGGATTATCTTCCTCTTCAACATTGTGGCACTTTCCAGTTTCTTTCCTAAATCAACACCGGTTGGCACAACACCACTATCACCGCCATCACCACCATCTCCACCATCACCACCGTCATCACCATTCCCACCATCATCATCACTATCATCATCATCACTCTTTTTCCCAAACCTATCTTCAAGCATTTTTCTTAAAGTAGGCTCTTCATTGTCGGAGTCACTGTTGTCGTGTCGCCACTTGTCATTCTCCGGTGTCACGTATGAATCCTTTTCAAGAAACCCAAATAACTTCTGAGGTGGATCGCTTTCCTTGTAGTTTTTTTGCAGCGTATCCTATAAAGATCTTCAATGAATGTTCTGTCATTGTATCGATTTTAAGAACTTCATTATCCTCTCTAGGAAGATTGGGATGTTGGACATTCAAGATCATCTGGAGAAATCTAGGATACATCCAGAACTTGCTTCCTGCTGTGACGCCTCCCGTTCTTCATAGATTTTCTTTCATGTTGGAGAATATATACTTAGATATGCTAAACGGCTTGTTCAGCACTAAGGCCACCATCAACCCAACTAAGTCTGGATTTGCCATATCATAACCGCTTCGTCGATTGCTCAAACATTGTATCAACACATGTAACAGAAACTTGTAACGAAGAGGTAAACCCGACTTGTTCAACTGATTTCCAAATATATCTCCAGTACACTCCATATGCAGCAAACACCCTCTTTGACACATTATCAGAACTGAATATGGCGCTTCAGGGTCATCACAAAGCTGTAATACTATGTTGAGAATCTCAACTGAAACAATAACGTTCTGATTGCTCACACTTCCTCTTAAAACTTCCTTTCCGTCAATCTCTTCAACTTTTGCTGAATCCCAAAAGGCTTTGATCAAGGACTTGTATACGACAGTTTGATGAGTGATGGCATGATTGATCCTTGATTCCCTTAGCCATTTCATGATTCTATTGTAATCAGCGAGTTTGTCTTGCGGATCCAAATATGCGATCATGTTGGGACGAGGTTCCGACATGATTTCAACCTCCGTTTTATCTTCTTTCTTTGTAGCAGGCTTTCGCTTTTGAGTTTTTGGAGCCATTCTCTACAAAAACACAACCACCATGTGAAGAAAGAAACATAAAAACTGATAACACACTTAAACATGTTAACTGTGTGAATTCACTATGAACTTAAAGTGTTCCAACGAACATTTCTTTGTTCACTGTGAAGATGTCCACGAAGAACAAAACCCACGAAGAATCTTTGATAAACAAGCAAAACCCTACGAACAATCCTGGTCAACGAAGATTGATTCTTGTTGATGCACTTTGTCTTCGCCACTTGTCGAATAGGTTAGATTGAGCATGTGTTGAATATTGTATCGGTTAGAATTGAACACACGACCAAAATACGAAATTTTATGATGTTTAGAGTCAAGTTCGCTTGAGATTGTATTGTGGAGGTCAAGTTCGGCCGAACTTGACTAAGCAAGTTCGCCCGAACTTGCTTCCCCACCAGCGAACTTGACATACTATATATAGGTGTGTGGTTCATTTGTCATTTAAGTTTTTGGCATCCCTACGGGGAGGTGCTGCCGGATTCTCTCCAGGAACTACGGAAGCTGGACTTATAAAGATGTATACTATTTCGGTATGAATGAAGACTTCCACTGCATTCTGTTTCTACTCCTTTCTGTAATAACATTCTACCGAATCGGTTTACGTTTATCCACTAACTTCCGTCTAGAACCTCCTGATCACAGACCTTCAATTCTTCGTTGACTACAATTCTTCGTTGGTTACTTGTTCCTACGAAGAACCCTGGTCAACGAAGATTGGTTCTTCGTTGACTACAATTCTTCGTCGCTTTTTATTTTCGCCAGATCTGATTTTACGTTGGCTTCATTCTTCGTCATAGTTAAATCTTGTCAGAGACAAACAGACAGGTGTTAAGAAATATCTGACAAAAAGGATCAAAACCCAGTTCATTAACTATCATTCCAACACTCATGTAAAAACCCAATAAACTCGATATTCACAAAATTTTCAAATACATTGAGTTATTCATTTAACCTAGAACCGTTATAGCAATCATCGAAACAGTTCACGATTAAATATTTCATTCAAACACAAAACGACTCACTAAAGACTCATGGTTCTTGAAGATTTCTCATGAACAGTGGTATTTTCTAGTTTGAACTTTGATCCTTCTAATATTTAAAACACATTGTTAGTTAAAGTTTCATGGATTAACCAACAATGTAACTTTGATTTTACCTAAAAACAAAATCACTACAGATGTTTAACAAGAAGAATCTGAGGTTTTGATTGTGTTTCTTAACAATGAAGATGATGAACAATAACTTTGTGTTTGAGAGAGAAAAAGGGAATGGTGAAACTTTGAAAGTGATGGGGTTTGGTGAGGGGCCATGCCTTTTAACCGCCCCTGTCCCACCGCCTTTCAACGAACAATCGATTTGCTCGACGAAGAATCATTCTTCGTCGAGTGCTTCTACGAAGAGTCACAATATGGCCGACGAACAATCCAGTAATTGGGCTTAACCATTGGGCCCAACTCATTTCAACGAAGAGCTATTCTTCGTTGATCTGGTTCTTCGTTGACTGGTTCTTCATTGAACCAGATTCTTCACAAAACTGGATTCTTCGTCGATCACCAGTACCAACTTATGAAGTTGTTTTAAGATAACAGATTTTGAACATCTTTGGATTTAACTAAAAGCATTGTGGCCTTTATGAAGTTGTGTTGTTTAAGCAAGGTTGATTTTAGGACTTCAGCGGTAGAAACCATTCGAGCTTCAATATCGACTAAACGAAAATTAACGAAATGACTAAAATATCTAAAATAAAACAAACCTAAGTTAAATAACTACGAACTACACTATACACTACTTAAACATCTTTTGCGAGTTTCAAGGTAAGAGAATCATACCAGCTTACGGTTTGGTTAAGCACGATTTTCTAATTTCATTTTACTTTCGATAAGCATTTTACCTCGATTACCGATATTGTTGTCCACATAAGCTCAACTTATCAAATGTAATCACGTTTGAGATATATGATTTAATGTATGATTTATACTTACTAGCCGGTGTTCATCCACTTAACGACACATTCCCGTATCAAGACATACCCAAGAATTCGTCTTACCGGCGAGTATACCGCTTATCATCTGTTTAACGTATATGATGTGAGATACTCACTTATTTTTGGATGAAAACAAGCCCTATGTGATAGAATCACTTTTTAATGCCGCCAAAATACATTTCAGGATTCTGAGGAACTGGAACCCTTTTTACTTTTTGAATTTCCTCTTCATCCTTGTTTTCCAACTTTTGAATGAATTCATAGATTGTAATTGTATCTAACACTCCAGTGTGTTTGAGTAAATCTATGAATTGACCCCACTTTGGTGGTAACGCATCAGCAAACCTTGATACTATTTCCTGTTGAGATGCATTCACATGATATGAGTACATTTCACTTAGCAAGTGATAGAATCGAGTTGTCATATCATTTAGCGTCTCATTTTCCATAAACAGGAAACCTTCAAACTCCTTCTTCAGCAAGTCGTGCTGAACTTTTTGTGTAGCTGCATTTCCCTCACCTCTTGCTTCTAATGTATCCCACAAGTTCTTGGTGGAAGTACAATAGATGAACTGATGATATATATCTTTGTGAAGGGCTTGTGTGAGAATTGCAAAGGCCTTTTTCTCAAGATCATAAGCCTTCTTGTCCGATTCGGTCATGCTTGCCAAAGTAGTTGGGTTAGAACCAGCTTCTTCAAGTGTGACATTGTAAGGCGTGGTAAAACATGTCCATAATTCAGTATTTTGACCAAGGACATATGTATGAAAACGTCCCTTCCATGCGGGATAATCATTCATATGATTCAGTTTGGGTGGACGATTGTTACTACCCGCTTCACTTTCACTTATCAGTAAAGTTTGAACGCTTTAGGACACAAGCCCACTGACTAGCGGTAATCACTGAGGCTTGTTGAGGCATAAGTCCTTTGACCCATGACATGTCCGGGCTTGATTGTGAAGTACCTTGATTTGTATTGCTCGTACTACCCCAATCCCAAGGATTAGAGCTCATTTTGATTAGATAAAAAAAATATTAACTTGAAAATTCAAAGTTGTTAAATTTGAGCAAGTTATGAACTCTCTGTGAAAAATTATAACACACGTTCAACGAAGAAACAGTTGACGAAGAATGAATATCCACGAACACTGTTGTCTACGAGAGTCCAACGAAGAACGGATTTTTTGTTGGAGACTTGATCAACGAAGAATAAGGATTCTTCGTCAGAAAGAAACCAACGAAGGATTATTCTTCGTTGAATGATTGTTCGCAGAGGATGGTTCGCAGCTATTTGAATGTTCGTTGCCAATGATTCTTTGCAGGGATCTGGTTGGTAAAAATTTTCTTAAAATAGAAACATTCTTTTTCTGACAGAGAATAAAGCAAAGATTTGTTTCCAATTTTAGTAAGATTTCAAACAGCCTAATGTCCAGAGGATCCTTTGAATACCTTATCTTCACCAACCTTTTCCGGTGAAACAATCTTGCCGGAAAATTTGTCGAACACAAACTTTGAACGAAATTCTTAAGAAAAACTAAACCTTAACATGTCTACACTTGTTTTAGTCAAGTTTTAGTAAAGATTATCTTCAAATATCATGTTTAACACAGATTTTTTAGCAATATTTCTGGAAAAATTAAGTTTTCTAGCTTTCAAGTTCAAAAATCCTTCAAGAACACTTCACAGACAAGCTCACATACAAGATTTTCCTCGGTTTTGAACAAGGAAGAGAGCCAAAGCTCTGATACCACTTGTAGGTCCACTTGAGAATCAAGATAACCTACTTCCTTATTTATTAACACACACACGAGTGTGGGAATCCAAGTGTGAATGCAAACCAGAGCAAAACAACGTATGTAAAGCAAACACAAATAACCAAAAGATTCACTATCTTTAGATTAATGGAAGAGAACAAGTTTACACATACACACAGTGAACAAACTCTCTAAGTGCTCTCTTAGTTGAAACTGTGAAGAGTGTTCTGTATATATAGGCCCAGACACCCTGCACACTACGAAGAATATGCAGGGCCACGAACCATCAGCAATCCTACGAAGAATGACTCTTCGTAGGTCTTCTCAACGAACAACATGCACCACGAAGATTGAATCTTCGTGGCCTTCCAAATCAGCGAACATTCTATTGTTCGTGGATGAACAATCCTAAGAAGAACATGGGTTCTTCGTAGGGAGCCCATACACAGACATAGACATTCACATTCACTAACTTACAGCAACTAACACACTAACAGTAGCACACTTGCTAACTTTTTTACATCATAAACAACATAAACATCGTGCTAAATAGAGATAGGAGGATATCTCGACTTGGTCGACTCGACCAAAAAACATACACGTAAAATAAAGACCGTACAAACTACCAAAAGCTAATAACAAGCTACAAACACAAAATTGTACCAACAAATTAATATGTTGTTGCTAAAATTGTTATGTCCTACTTGTTGTAATTTTTTTCCATTTAAACAACGTATTCCGTTTGGCAATGAAATAAATTCGAGTTACTTATTATGAAATGTCTCTTACAATCTCGTTTTCATTTCACTCTGATATTTCCGTCATGGGTTGGAGTGTGACAGTTTATATCATTTTCTCTTTTCTCGCTAGAAAACTCATTTTTCGTTTTTCTCTTGTTTTATCATTTTTGACGATTTTCTGATTGAAATTTACTTCCCCTAAAATTCAAAAAGTAAATTAACTTTTAAAAACATGTTTTTGGATTTCTCAAGAAAAGTATTTAAAAAAAATGATTTCATAATGTGGATTAACTCTTCTTTTACATTAATGCATTTACCAAAAGTAATTAATTAGAATCTAGGTTATCAAAAGCTTTGATAAATGAGTTGGCATGTTGGTAGTTGGTGTGGACCTTATCAATACAGAAATGCATAGTTTAAAAAAATGCAATATAAAACCACATTCATAAACAACCTTTTTTGGTAAAAAATAATGCTATAGTATACTCATTTGAAAGAAAAAAGACATTTTGCTTTATAGTTTTATGATGTAATTTAAAAAATAGAATCGCATATAAAAAGCTTGTGGACGTTTAAATATGATGGGCAAATGACACGTGATTAACATACGCACCATATGATATCATACAATACAATACTACATAAATGCTACGATACGATTGGATACCATATGATATTAATTGATATGTTGTCAAATGTGATCGAAATGTATCATATCATATCATGTCGTATTATATCATATTAAAACATATCACATAATATTATATCATCCTGTCCCTACTTCCCAAACAGGTATAATGGAAGGAAAATTATCATCGCATAAAAAATGGAAAAATTCATTTTAGTTTTTATTAGATAACCTACCAACTAAACTCTAAAATAAAAAAAACAAAAGTTGTTAATTGTTGTTGAGCTTTTACAGACATGATGAATAAAAAAACATATTTTGTTGGTACAGTTTTGTGTCCGTAGCTTGTTCTTAACTATGTCTGTTTGTACGGTCTTTGTTTAACGTGTATGTAATGTTTTGGTAGAGTCGGCCAACTCAAGATATCCTCCTATCTTGACTTAGCACGACGTTCTTTTGTTTGTGTTGTAAAACAGTCTGCAAGTGTGCAGCTGTTGGTTGTCTGTATGCAGTCTTGGTAAACTGTCTGTTGTTGTTTGTCTGTACGCATAGCCTCCACGAAGAACCCTTGTTCTTCGTGGGTTCTCTTATCGACGAACGAAAGTTGTTCACCCAATGTTACATCCACGAAGAACCATTCTTCGTGGATACACGTTGTTCGTCGAGCAGGACCACGAAGATCCATTCTTCGTGGGATTGTGGATTGTTCGTAGAACCTGTGCATAGTTCTTCATAACCTGCAGAGCTGATGGCCTATATATACATTTCACTAGTTCACAGTTTCTCTAAGAGAACACCCAGAGTCTGTACAAGCATTGTGTGTATGTGTTTGTACTTGTTCTCTTCAGTTAATCAGAGTTGTGAATCTTTGGTTTCTTGTGTTTTACATATATTTGCTTCGGTTTGCATATTTACGTAGATTTCGCACTCGTAAGTGTGTTAACAAACAAGGAAGTTGGTTTCTTAATCCTCCAAGTGGACCTACATTTTATATTACATCAATATTCAATTATAGATTACCAATAGACAGAAAATTCAAGAAAAAAAGAAAATATGTATTTATATGTTCTGTTTTTATAATTGGGGCACAATAGTTCAGTTAGATATTTGGTTTTTCGTTCTCATAAAGTTTTTTTTTAATATGGTATAATACCATAATTTCAAACCTATGACGAATTGATTAGATTCAATTATAATATATAGTTTTTTCTTCTCGTAAAGTTATTAACATGGTGTGATACAATAATTTCGAATCTATAACCATAGATTCAGTTCAATTATACATGATTCGGTTAAGTTAATTTGGTCTAACAAGATCGATCTCTCTCTCTCTCTCTCTATATATATATAGGGGATGGATCACGAGAAAACTAGTTTAAATGAGAGAACCAAAAAACTAACTAAAAAAACCAAAAAAACATATCAATTTTTTTATTTTTTAATAAAAAATCGCTATATATATTATATAAAAAAAACTTTAAAAAAGCATATAATGCACATGTGCAACATATACATATAATGCACATGTGTAGTACAAATATAGTGCACATGTGCAGTATAATTTTTTTTTTTGAAAAAAAAAGTTTTTTTATACATAAAATTAGCGATTTTTTATAAAAAAGTTGTAAATTTTTTTTATGTTTTCTATGCTTTTTTTTGTTTTTTAGTTACTTTCTAGTTTTCTCACATTTAAGTAGTTTTCTGATTATCCTCTCCCTATATATATATAATATTGCATAACATTATATTATCTCACATTATATTTTTAAAATTTACACATTAACATATCATATCATACATCGTTAAATTTACATTATGACACAACATTATATTATAAACCATATTTTAAAAATTTTACACATTAACATATCATATCATATATCATTAAATTACATTATGACACAACATTACCATTACCATTAAGTAATTTCAAATTTAATGAAAACTAATGTTCTTTTTAATTTTTTTTCTTTTACAATTCGAGTTGGGCTTGTACCTAACTAGCGCTTAATTCGACTCGCTAACAAACCGACATGTTTATCAAATTGTTCTAAGATGTAGCGGAATACAAAAATATGAAGACTTTACGTAATTAGTGTAAACCTTTTTATAAGAAAATATAAAGATTTACCAAATAATTACTTTAAACTTCTTTCTCTAATCATCATCATGTATAAAATAATTACAGGTATTAAAAAAAACAACAAATGATAAACGCTTGAATAATTATTTATACAATAAAAATATTATAGGAATCGGTTACAAGATAGACATGAAAGTATACAAAAGTGTATCTTTCTAGAAAACTTCTGGAAAACTTCTAATCATCAGGACTAACTCTCTGAATTGCGTTAAAACTAATATTCAAACCCTTTTTCCACCACAACTGAGGCTCTAGCTACCACATGCTAAGTCTTCCTGCTCTCTTTTTCTGATTTTCGGCACTTTTACCTGTTGACCGATTGGACAACTCTTTCTCTTAGGCCAAACACCACCATTTGACTTCCTTCTAGTTGAAGTGGTCTTTCCTTTTGAAACCTCTTTGGTTCATATACAAACCACTTCCGTCTCTAATTTTTGTTTTCCTTCTATAACGAAGCAAAACAATAACTCCCATCGAGCCGCTTCACTTGGCCACAATTAACCACTCAGTACCTTTCGTTGTTGGAGGGCACACTCAATGTTGCAAGATGACCCACATGAACCTGAAAGAAGATAGTATATATCGTTAATTATGATATAAGCTTAGACATTAAAATAAGATCGAATAGAAAATACATCTTACAAATTTCAGTTACCTATATAGCCTATGAACCGTCAACATGTTATCAACATTTAACACAAATTCTTCAGATCTGATACGTGGTCGAAAACCGGTGTTTGTTTATATTTAAGTTCATGTTTTTACGTAACTTTTAATTCCGGATAGCCTACTTTTAATAAGGTTTTTTTACAGGTCTTACGGAGTTTAAGGAGCTAATTGGGAGCTAAATGGAGCACCAGGACGCGAACTGGATCAACCGGAACCAAGAAACAAAGGAAACAGAAAGTTGGATTTAGAGGGTCGTCGCCGACACCACTATGGGTCGTCGACGACGCCCCGTGTTAATTTCGTCGCCCAAGAAACGCGTAGACAGTAGGATAACACGTCAGAGAAAAATCGAAAATACACGTTCCGTCGCCGACAAGGCATCAAGTCGTCGGCGACGGCCCTCCTAAACCTACTTCGCGAATTTTCGTTGTTGTTGCTTTGGGGACGGGTTTATAACATGTTTCTGACATTATTCAAGAGAGTTACGAGTTCTGGGAGTTTGAAACACCTTCTTGGAGCCAAGAATCATCCAACCTTCATCACTTATCATCACCAATCCATCTAATCAATCATCATCATCCGAATTCATCATCCTAACCCTAACCTACCATCATCCTTCCCATCATTCATCCATACACATCATCCATCCCAAACCCTAATCATTATCTTCATCACTTTCAAGGCTTCAAGATGTTAAAGTTCTAGCTTCAATCATCCGTTCATCGTGTTTCGTTCACCATGAGCGGCTAATTCCCGGAGGTTTAACCCTGGTGTAGATTTTTGTAAGGTTTAGGGTTTGTTTATGAATTCTAGTTAATTTTGTGACAAATTGATTTGTGTTTTTGAATTGACTGATAATTTTCTTGCATTTGAACTACATTTGTGAATTGTCGAGTGATTGTAAAATTTGACTTTGCAAAATAAGTTTGTGTATTTTGCTTTATCATTCAAAAGGATTTACTTGTCCAAAGTAACGAAGTGCATTGTGATCCGTTGTCTATAACGTCGATAGCAATGGGCACCTAAGCTTTGTGATATCAAAACCGTTAATACAAGTTCAATTGAATCAATCTAAAATTGTTAAAAACCCTAGGCTTTGCAATTATCAAATCGGGTGTGAACCTTGTTTTCTCATCATTGTTTACAATCATTAATTAAGTTTTTCTGCAGTCGTTTGAATTTAGTAGTTAAGTAATCAAACAAAAGTTGTCGGTTTATTCCGACATCCTTTTCAAACAAACAAATTAACCATTTCTTTAGAAAGCTTCATAAAAGTGACGCATTTGTTTATATCAATCATATCCAATCGCAAACCACAGACTCTTCGTGGTTCGACCCCTTACTACCACTAACGCATTGTTAAGGGTAATTTGGGACTATAAGTATTATCTTTGACCGGAGCGTGACTCTCTGATCACATCATCATATTATCATGCAAATTGAGAAATCAGAAGCTAATACTTCGCATGTACAACATCACTTCGGACGAACTACATGTATACTTCGCATGAAGTTGAAGATACAAGCTTGTACGAAGTTACAAGCTTATAAATAGGTTCAAGATCAACTCCGTACAAGATCAAGAGAAGAGCTCCTCAAGAACATCTCATACGGTTCCATCTAGATCGAGTTATGTTGTAACGTACACGTCGAAACTTTGTGCGGTTGTCGATTAGAACCTAATAAACTTTGATTATTTACGATTCGTTGTCACGATTACGGTTCGGTTTAACGGATTCCGCACGTTAAACCGAATTAAACGCAGAGTTTGTGTTCTTCGGTGAACCGGTCTGTACCTTCAAGTTGAACCTTGATACTACAAACTCATGCGACAACCATTCCTCTTTGGTCAATTCAGGTGGTGCCAACGCCATCAACGTAAATAACAGTCCTTATTTCTATTTTTATACCACTGGCGTTTTACCAACTACATCCTAGACATCGGATAAATCTTTAGTTAAGAATCTAAAACATTTATGTATTGCACCAAGTTAAACACATTGATTGTGGCCAGAGTTTGGTATGTTCTTTTTTTCCCGTCTTATCTTGTTGTGCTTTAATGAGTACCATAGTTCTTGTCTAACTCTGTAAGGCGGGGATCATCACTTGTTTAAATCACTCTCTACAAACGTTACTCGAGGAAAAATGAGCCATACTTAAGTTCATCAAGTTTAGGAGCACAAAGTAAATTTTCTACTTACATGAGGTATGACATGGTCAACACCCTTTCCGTGTGAAAGCACCATACTTTTTTATAACTTCGTCTTCATCGACCTCTTTATTTATGTACTCATTTCCTCTTAGACTTGGAGATGGTCATCTACAACAATCAACTGCAACCGATACAACATTACGAGTTCCCTGTTATGCCGTTCAGGTTAACCAATGCATCTACGGGTTTTCACAGATCTTATGAACTATGTGTGCAAACCCTACCTTGACAAGTTTATCATCTTCTTTATAGACGATATCCTGATCAACTCTAAGAACAAGGAGGAGCATGCAGAGCATTTACACCTTATCTTGGAACTTACGAGTAACGAGCAGCTTTGTGCAAAACTATCGAAATGTGACTTCTGGATTCGGGAAGTGCATTTCCTTGGGCACGTAGCCAATGAAGCTAGAATACATGTCGACCCAGCCAAAAATTGGCCTGCGCCTAATACCCCAACTGAAATCCGCCAATTCCTTCGTCTAGCGGGTTGTTATCGTAGATTTATCGAGTGATTCTCCCAGGAGTCTGCTTTCCAATTGTTAAAACAGAAACTCTGTAGTGCACCCATCTTATCTCTACCAGAAGGTACCGACGATTTTGTCGTGTATTGTGACGCATCTATACAAGGTCTCGGTTGCATTCGGATGGAACGCGAGAAGGTAATCGCCAACGCATCTCGTTAACTCAAGGTTCACGAAAAGAACTACACTACCAATGACTTGGAATTGGGAGCCGTAGTTTTGCCCTCAAAATCTGGAGACACTACTTGTATAGTACTAAATGTACGATCTATACTGACCACAAGAGTCTTCAGCATATTCTCGACCAAAAGAAGCTCAATATGCGACAACGTCATTGTGTTGAACTCCTGAATGACTACGATTGTGCAATAAAGTATCATCTGGGTAAGGAAAATGTCGTAGCCGATGCCCTCGGTCAGAAAGAAACCAGACCCAAGAGAGTTCGAGCCTTGCAACTCACTATTCATTCTAACCTTCCAGATCACATCCGTGCTGCACAAACTGAAATATTGAAGGAGGAAAACCTTCAAGTTGAGTCCATACGGGCATGGAAAAGCAACTTGAAACCAAATCGGACGGTATTCGCTATATCATGGAGTGGATATGGGTTCCACTACACGGTAAATTAAGGGGTCTCATTATGGATGAAGCTTACAAATCTCGCTACTCTATTCACCCTGGCTCTGATAACATGTATCACGACTTGAAGACCTTGTATCGGTGGCCGAATATAAAAGCTAACATATCCACCTACGTGAGCAAGTGCTTGACTTGTGCTAGGGTCAAGAGATAATACTAAAAGCCATTTGGGTTACTACAACAACCAGAGCTACTAATGTGGAAATGGGAGCAAATTTCCATGGATTTCATTTCCAGTTTACCTAGGACTCAGAGCGGGAACGACACCATCCAGTTTACCTAGTCTCTAGGAACGGAGTGCCGATCTCCACCATCCCTGATCGTGATCCTCATTTCACATCTGTTATGTGGCAAGTTATGCACAAATCAATCGGCTCACGTCTAGACATGAGCACAACCTATCACCCACAGTCCGATGGTCAAACCGAGCGCACCATTCAAACTCTAGAAGACATGCTGCCAGCAAATGTCATCTATTTTGGTAACAGTTGGGAAAGACACCTACCGCTGGTGGAATTCTCTTATAACAATAGTTACCACACCGGTGTCCAGGTCGCACTGTTCGAAGCGTTGTACGGACTGAAATGCCGATCATCTTTTTGCTGGGCTAAAGTTGGAGATACTCAAATCAATGGCCCCGAACTCGTGCTTGAAACTTCAGTGAAGACTGCTCAAATTAGAAACCGAATGGCGGCAGCCGGTGACCATTAGAAAAGCTACGCTGATAAACGTAGAAAACCATTGGAACTTGAAGTGGGTGATTAGGTTATGCTGAAAGCCTCACCTTGGAAAGGTGTGCTCATTTTAGGAAACACGGTAAGTTAAATCCGCGTTACGGTGGACCATTTGAAATTGTACAAATTGTAAGTCCCAAAACTACAATCGGATATCACAAACACCTAAACAGGTCGCGGAATTACAAGAAAGATGTAGAAGAATGAAGTACAAAGTCAATTGTATTGATATCAAAGTGCACACGATCTGTAAGTATCGTTTGGTATACACCGGGTTACAAAGCAAATCAATCAACAACCAAAACATGACCTAGATGCACCCTATTTATAGATAAAAGGGTGTGACCTAATTACAAGTGGGCCAAGCCCATACCCAAGCCGTAAACAAGTGTATTTAACCCAACTCGCACACTAGATACTAGCATAAACAAGACAAATGTAAACCTACTTATAATGCTCTTACAATATCCCCTTAGGTTTATGTTGTCTTGGCAAAACAAGCTTCACTTTTGTTTCTTCTTCTTACTCAGATCAGCTTCAAGATCAACTTCAGATATGTACTTTCCAACATACGGACCAAACAGTTGTGTTTCAACTCGTCCCCTAACTCCTGACCATAACTTCAATGCGATTACCTGAGCTACACCTCCTATAAGTGCTTTAGCGCATACTTCATACTCAGGATCACTTTGAATCCGAGATCTAGCCAACAGATGGATATCCCTCTCACCAAACCTCATCAAGTCACGTACATCAGAAATTCTATACTCTTCATGCTCATAAACGATCACAGCCTGACCGGTGATCGAATCATACATCTAGAATTTTAAATCCTTCAAACTTTCATCAGGTAGATCCTTGAGCAGAGGAATTGTCTTTGCTTGCTTGGTTGGAGGCCATATGACAGTCTTGATTGGTTGCTGAGCGTCTTTGTTAAGAACATCCTTGTAAACCTTAACATAAGATTGCTGAACCTTCATGTCTCTAAAGTTCACTTTAGTCTATTGCTGCAATCTGTTGTAGAAATTCCAGCCAATCTTGCAGTTGTGGTTCTTGCATTGATCATGATACGACGCGTTGCTCAACTCACGAAGATCCACTGCCGTCCAAGACTCAAACGAGCTTAATGAATTATAATACTAAACCTTTCAGTTCTTCCCCAACACCTAAAACATACCCTTTTCATCATTGTAGGCCTAGCTTCTAATCCCAGATCTATTACCAAGACGATCAAACCTATCCTTTCCAACATTCACCACAACTCTGTCTCGAATCTCCTTGTAACAACTCCGATTTCGTTGTTATCTTTTTCTTTTGTTCCTTTGTATCTATCCAATTGTACTCTGAGATTCGGTTATGAAAAAGTGTGTGTAAATTAAATTATGTTTGTTACAGTTATATCGCATCTAAACGCTTATTGAAACGCATCGCTAATCTAATCACACACAATGATACTACTATACGAGCCGAGTGTGTTATTGTTTAATAAACACTTGTGCCATCGCATCGCATCGCAAATCGCAGTTAATTATATGGTTTTATGTTATTTATGTGTTATGTGTTTTATGTTATGACTACACTCGCTATCGCATCGCCCTCTGACGTGATGTCGAAGTCTCATGTAAATGTAATCCAATTACTACTAATAGTTAGCGGTAAGTGGGTATCGAACTCAGGGAGTTTGTGGAATATGTGTCTGTTTTGTAGCTTTATCGATTAACTGAAATTAACTAAGAGATTTCAAATCAAAGATCGGTTTGTAAACAATTTAGGGAAAAGCGACCATCCTAGATTTCAGGTTTATATCCACACTATGTTTATATCCAACTAGCAAGAACCACATAGACATGGCTCGTGTTTGATTACTTGTTTGTGATAAAAGGGAACGAAGTACTCGGATTATTTTACCCGATGACCAATGACTATTATCCAACCCTAATCCCTCCTGTGATATCTCGATTGCCAACGTCATCAAGAACGTATGATTAAGATTACGATCAACATAACAATCAACAACTTACAAACAAATATTCAAACACCATAATAACTTAAACAAACATCAAAGTCATTAAATTCAAGAACATAAACATAGTGCTTCGAAAATAACCTTACATCTAGGATGTTCACCGCGAAATTAGCCACTCATCGTTCGGTGCATCATCATCAAACAAGAGTTAAAGTTCATACGAATCAAAACACAAAACGGAATGTTTAGAATTGTTTAGAACCACCAAGAACACCCAAGTTTTCGCTCTAAAACTCCTGCCAACCGTTCCCAATGATAAGATACCCCAAAAGTCCCACAAAAACTGAATTAAAAGAGCGGTTACAAAGTTTTCGCAGCTCTGAACCGTAGCTTACGGCTCGGCCGTACGCTACGGCTCAATCTGGAAGTCCTACGCCATTTCAAGCCTGTCTTACGGCTGCAATTTTCTGGAGCAGTGAGGGCCGTAAGCTACGGCCCTGCTTGGGAATTCCTCATTTGATGCTTCTTCATGTTCTCCTTTCATTCATTCAAATCCACACGGTACGAACTCCCATCCGAACATCATAAAAACACATGTTTACGCCTGTTTGTATCTACAAACACAAATTCTCCGTAGTTATTACATTCAAGCAAATAAATCAATTTAAGCGTGAGCTAGATGTCATTTTATTACATTTAAGGGTTGTCCAATGGACCACCCATCACATCCCCACACTTAACCGTTGCTTGTCCCAAGCAACTCATCAACATTTTCAAGTTCACAAACAATCCACAAACTAGCCAAGCAAATACGTGCCTTCCATCTACTAACCTTTCATTGTACCGCATGACACATCCCTTACAATTAACTCTCCTTTCGGTGACAACCAAAACAACAAGCAAGATTTTGCTTGAACCCTCAATACAAATGTGTGAATGCGCGATAATATGCTTGTGTGCAAATCAAGTCATCGCCGAAAGTTGCTTAGCCTACTTGTGAATCAAAGGGACTTGATGGTTATAACGGGGCTAGGTGTAAGGGTAGGATATGGGAATATATATGTGAGTAGCTTTATGATTCGATTCGTCACCATGATTACAACTAAAAAGACAACGACTAACTATATACAAAACTTCACTTCTCTTCATCGATTTTCTTTTCTTTTCTTTCAACGACTAACATCATTATTCCTCTTTTTTTCTCGTTTTTCGAATTTTCCGAATTTTTTTTAACTTAAACAAAAAAGCAACAATACGACTACACTATAACTATTGCACCGAATCAAATCCAAGGGTAATATTTAGGCAGTAGGGTACGGGTTAGAAATAAATGGCACTAAGCTTAAATATGGTTTACTAAGGACCAAACCCCCACCCCTCATATTACCAAACTCATATGTGTATCTTATGAGGTCCAACCCCCCAAATCCCACACTCTCACACATCTAGATGAGGCCACCTAATTGCCCCTATCATTTTCACAAGCAAACAAACTAAAGCCTCAACATGCATTCGCTACACAAGTTCTATTACCATAACTTCACACATTGCCACTCAACCAAAGAAATGCTCTTGTACACATGTGTGTGGCTCAAATGCTCACCAAGAATTGAAAAAGATAAAGGGTTGCCGATGTACCATGCGGGTTAATGTCAGATTTACATATTCACACACTTTTTCACTTGGCTTAAAAATTTTTCAAAATTCTCAAAATTTTCCCCTCATCCCCACACTTGGGATACATTGTCCCCAATGTATGGTTTTGAAGGGAAGATTGCTTTCAACAAAAACATTGATTTTTGCTTCGTTTCTCAAACCATAATTTTTTTTAACATATAAAAACACCACCATCATCCTAACCCATCAACAAATCATATCACAACGCAACCCAACCGTAACGTAAACACAAGTATATACAAAATGTACAAATCAAAGCAAAGTACGACCTGATTAGTAATATCTCGGCTGAGGAGGTCCGCAGATGGATGTCATGACATCCGTGAACTCACTAAATCCGAACGAACCGCTGCTACTACCTTCTTGATTCCCACCTTGATCGGATTGTTGACTGCCCATTCCCGTATGTGGATCCACCCATTGTGAATGGTGCAATGGTGGGGTGGGATATGACATACTACCATCATAAGGTGGTAAGGTCGAGTAATCAACAATAGGCGGGTCAGCAACGACTGGTTGACCTGCATGCCACGCATCATGCATGCGTCTGTTCCGATCATTCATGTAGCTGTTGTTAATCTCCTCCTCTCGAGCATACATTTGAGCTTGATTCCAATACTCTTGACGGTCATAATTTTGCTTTAACGAACGCTCCAAACTAGCTCCCATAAATGTCTCATGATCAAACGACACTTGTCTTGACTCGCCCCAATCGGAAAAACTGCCGGACGCATTCGGTCAACAACTTGTTCCATCGTCCCTCCAAAAGCCCAATTCGGGTCATGGGCCATCTGGCATAGTCAAAAGCGCTCCCGATATAACCCGGTTGGGTTCCTTCTCCTCCGTCACCACCACTCGGACCCCCTTGATCCACATTCATCGAGGCTACATACCGGTCATCCATGTAGTCATCATCTCCACTTGGAGCTTCATCTTCACTTTCGGGTTCATCAACTTCACCCGGACGCAACGGCCTTGCATCAACCTTTAGAACCCTCCACCTCTGACCATCGCTTTTGATTTTATGGTATCTTTCCGATTCATCATACTTCCATCCACTACCCAATTGTTTTATGTCAAATGGCGTGAATTTCTTGTATGACCCCTTATCATTAGCACCGATTGCCCCATACATCTTTAACAGAGCAGTAATGAGTCGGCAGTGTGGAATGATCCTTCTTTCATAACTGTTTCTACTTATCCAAATGTTGTTTAGGACCAAGAAACGGTATAGGATCAATGGGGCACCACTGAGCAATGAGTACAAAATCGAAACTTCAGGGTGTCGAACTTCAACCTTATCACCCCGACGTGGGATGACTTTCTGTGTCACAATTATCAACATAAGCTTTTCCTCGAATCTTAAATTCTTTCGGTAAAGCCTCCTTCCAGTTTTACGGCTCAAAATACAAGTCTTTTAAACCCGGAATCATATACTGGTTGGTAGGTGTCACACCCCGACATCCACGTGTCTACCGGTGGGCCCGGTGGAGAGTATCGTGACGTACAGTTGATATCAAGATTACCAAATAAGCATAACACAGCGGAAGGCTTGGAATAATTAAACTATTACAACCGATAATATCTAGTGTCCAAAATAAATATATACAAACATGGTTGTAACTAGATCCACAGGCGGATCGAAATACATATATAAAATGATAACAGACTATAAACAGGCAATTCCCTAAGGTCGCAACTCCTTGGTTATTCTCCCCGCAGCTCCCGGTCTATTCCGTACTTGCAACCTGTAACTTAAGCTTTTGAAAATACGTCAGTTTACACTGGTAAATATGCTTAACCGACTCATTTTGAAAACCTTTTCGAAAGTGGTTTTAGGTTCACAAGGCACATTTTCAGAAATAACTTGGGATAGTACAAATGACCTTGTATACAGATTTACATGCTGGCTTTTACATACGGGGCCAGTACAGAAACCGAGACATGATCGACTGACGCACCACTCTGAACTTTCACAAAGAAAGCATATAGCAATTTCCTAGTGTATGCCTACACGCCATGCTATATTGTCGTGGTCACTACCAATTTAGTGAGCCAAGGATATCCCAGACACGGTCAAGCCCACCCCCAATGTTTTAGTTTCAGTCCAAACAGATCAAAACCGGGTTATGTAAGATTTCAGTTAATTATCACAACTGGATAAAACATTATCCCATACCCAACCAAGCGGTAGTAGTCTACCATATCCCAAGCCCGTATAGGGAAAATAAGTTAAGAGTATTTACCTGAATTGAAGTTTGCAAGTAATCCAAATTCAGTCGTATTCCAAAGCAAGTACAAGAGCAATCTACCGGGAGGCGTTCAGTCCGAAGTGATTGGTAATTAATAACCAATATTAGAATGCTAACGGGTCCTTAGTTAAGTCCTAGACTTGGACCGGTTAGTCTTACGCTAAATTGTGATAAGCTACGATACGCTAGATTAAGCGGTGACCGGAATAGAATGTTAATTGGAGCCAACAAGTACATAGACTTGTATGATATGGGAAGACCAATAACATTCTGGATTTTCATAAAGAATGGACAAAGTTAAACCCGTTTTGGTTAAAATACGTAAACTAGCTACGTATGCTTAACCGAATGCGTATAAACGAAACCGGGTAACCATAAGAGTCGTATATAAGTTCCATAATGAGATATGTTTAAAATATGTTATAAAATCAGTAGCATTTGCAAAGATAGATCCGATGTGTATTTAAAACCGAATTATGCCTTACAAGGGCATTTTAGTCATTTTTAGGCTTATAAAAGATGTTTAAGTGAATCTGATGTTATGACCTTAAATATTCTATAAAAACATATATTTTATTATGTTATAATAGTAGGATATCAAATATATGTGTGTTTGATGATTTTGAAACATACTATGTCCCGTAGGGGCAATTTATTAATTTCACACATAGCCTTGAAGCCGAATTTGGGATTCTGAGTTCGGGACTTGTACTTACTATTGTTATTTTAAAAATAAGTTTATAAATTAGTAGGTAACAAGTCTCGGCTTATGGTTATGATTTTAAAGCATACTTATGCGCCGAAAGGCGTAAAAGTCGCTAAAATGCCGTTAAATCGATATTTAATATAAACTGAAGTTAAGACCTGTTTAAAATGGCCAAAATATGTCATTTAACTTATAACATCAGTAAGTTAAAGTTGTGATTATAAAAAGTTTGATTTTTGCTATTTTTCCGTAGAAAGGGTAGTTTAGCCATTTAGCGGCGATTAGGGATTCTTAAGCATGCATTCAAGTCATAAACCAAACAACATCTCAAATGGTCCTACTTATCATAATATATCAGTAATTATATCATCCATATGCTCATATGCGCTAAAAATCTCATTTTGTGCAAAAATGACCTATGTGCAAAGTTTTTAAGGATTTTTACGGAACTTATATAATAACTCGAATTTTTTATGAATCAAGTCACGAAACTTTAGGAAAATATTCTAAACATAAGCATGATCATAAAATGACCAAAACTCAGCAGCAAGAATGGCTCAAAATGGGTCAGAACTGAAAGTCAACAGAAAGTCAACTGTTTGAAACTTTCGGTTACAAACCGAGCCTACACCAAAATTTGACGAGCCGAATCTGTTGTCACAAGTTCTAATACTTATTTTAAGATTATGAATTCTTCAAAAAATATTTTATAACATCCTGATCGTTAGTTATGATTTTTACAAAAACTGCTCAGTTTGACTTTTATTGACTTTTCGGTTGACTCGTCAATTGGCCATGAATCCGTGAAAATATGAAAATGCCCTCTTGAGGGTTTATTACCTCCATCATTATGAGCACGTAGGAACTTTCGTTACGCACAATGGTGGAGTATACACGGATTTATAGCAAAGTCAAGGTGTAATTACGACGAGACTTTGTTCTAGGCTAAGAACTATGAAGAATCGACTTAGCACGAGATTGAACACTTACATAAGGTCCAAGGGTTTCTAAGAACAGAATGGAATGCTCCAAATTCGTCTAGGACTCCTCCAAGGTGTGTTGACAAACTTCAAGTATGATGAACTTGTTGCAACACAAGGGTGCACTCACATATGAGTCATTTATGGAGTGTAGAGGAGGTGCCAAGTGTTGAGGAGGGTCTCCAGGTGTCTACAAGTGTCCTCGAAGTGTCAAATGGTGGCAAGAATATGAGGAAGGTGGCATAATCTCGTGAAATAGGTGTCCAAGTGCATTGCTGGCAACCAAAAATCATTATCTGTCGTTGGCACCCTCTCGCAGGGCACGAGGGGTTTAGACCTGGCCGGTCGCGACCCGCGACCGTGTCTTGGGTCAGCCATCCAAGTTTAAAACTTGGCAGTTTCAGTCCCCGTACTTATTTAGCTCATAGAACTCTTATTTCTTGCACTTTTCGCCCCTCTACTTCATTCTAAAACATAACGAGGATAGGATAACGATTCGACAAACCTTGGTCCCTCCCGTTTTAGCGTAAAATACACATACGGATTATCGGGACATGTGTCGAAAAAATATTGGACGTAAAAACACGTAGTGTTACAGTAGGCTTGCTGTCAAACTTGGCAATACGCTTCAACGTGTCAAAAGATATTTCCACTTCAATTCTGTTCACCGTCCCGATTAACTTCATCTTAGAGGCTTTATTAAACGGTGGACATCTCAAAGTCGCCATCCACTCCTGTATTTCCTCATCATACAGGTACCTACTACCACCATCATAACACGTAAGAGCAGTTTCCCAACCTAAAGCTTTGAATTTATCCGTGATCCCGAAAGGCCCAAAATCAACTTCTCTTACTTCTTTCTCACAAATAAACGCCTCCTTCCATTAAGCCAACTTGTTCATCTGGTCATGAAAAAGATCCGCTCGCCATTCTTCAGGTTGGTCTAATAAAGAACCGGCTATCCACTTCGGTTTTGGACCCCTTTGTGGAGCATCTTCTTCCGAGTCCGGGTCACCCACCCGAACCAATCTTCTTTTCTTTTGTTGTGCCTCTTGTTGACTCGATGACCCTTCTACTGCTTTACCTTTATTCCTTCCCATTCCTACACACATCAAACAAAACATACAAATCCCATAGATTCATACTCAACACCTTCCCCACACTTGCTTGATACTACGGATGGATGATGTAAATAAACACAAGTTTTTTTTTACAAAATTTGGGCATGATTTCCTTACAATATCAAGTTTTCCCAAAAATATTCTACTAGATGTCATCTACATCTCCATATGTTCAACAATTCCATAACATTAGCTAAGAACAAGCAAGTGTGTTGCAAAAAGTAGAAACATTAACCTTCATTCTTACAATGCATCATCTCAAAGAAAGTAAAAACACAAAGAAACCCTAAGACAAGAACCTATCCAAAAACCCCAAAAATTTTTGGCATCCAAGCTCCAAATTCGACCAAGTAAACAATGTTTTCTTCCAAATCTCTACCCAAAATCAGAAAGCTTGCGAAATTTTAGTCAAGTTAGACTCAAAAATCACTCGAATTGGCCAAGAATTGGAAGAGATGTGAAGGTTTGAAAGTTAGGGTTTAGGGTTGAGAGTAATTGGGGATGAAGGTGAGAGTGAATGGTGAAAAGAGGCTAAAACCCGTGTGTGTGGATGAAAATAATTGAAATTTTCGGTTTTTATTTATTTATTATTTTTGTTTATCTTAACCTGCCCCCAAAAAGTTGCGAACCGTAGCTTACGGCCATGGCCGTAGGCTACGGTTATAATTTATTTTTTTTAATTCCGCCGTAAGACAGGTTCTTTGGAACGTTGGATTTCTAGTGATGGCCATAAGCTACGGCTCGGCGGTAACCTACGGCCCTATCTGAACATTGACACATTTTTTTAATGTAATTTTTATGATTTTTATATTTTTCAAAAAGCAAAGAAAATTTTCAAAAAGCAAAGAAAATTACCCTACCCCCATGAAAAACCCATGTTGTCCTCAACACTATGCTAGAACTATTCATACGAACGTCCCAACACTTGTTTCAAACACGAGTTTCAAGCGGATACAGAAATTGACGAAAAACTAGAAACTATCTAAACTAAACTAAACTAACTATGTACACTACCAAACCTGGTGACAAATTTGCTTTAAATTCTTTACCACTTCTCAAGACACTAACATGGTTAATAGGAATATTACGTGAATTATTATGGGAAGGATTTACCTTGGTGTCACTAGGAAATTGCCCTTTACCTATTGTCACACCCCGACCCGCAGCGGAATAAGAGTCGGGGCATAATTGGATTATCACCAAAGCTCATGATATTTACTAATATGTTTCATATTTATTAAAGTCAAAATTACATTCTCAATAATCCAAACATGTCCATACGAATACAAAGGAAAATAACCAAACTAAACAATCAAAGCTCTAAATCAGTTTATTCTTCTAAGCCAATCCTATGTGTTTCTTGCTGCAGCTGGTTCACCTGTATCATGTGTAAAAATGGGGGTTTTTGGGTCAACATAAGTTGGCGAGTGAACCTTGTTAGATAGACATTTATCATTGATTTCATGTTATTTTTATCAAGGAAGTTGTGCAATAGTCATATGTGAGCAAATGTAAATAATCAAACAGTAACAATAACAATCACAAACTATAACATACAATAACATATGAACTTGCATGAATGTATAACATGAATGAAACTGTATATGTTGGCAACGTCACGTTCACGCTCATAATGTAATGGGGAACGGACGGCCTATGATGAATGTCTGTGCGATCAAGGCTCAATCAAACGGAGCCGATCGTATGTTGGCAACGCCAGGTTTACGCTCATAATGTAATGGGGAACTGCTCAACGCTCATAATGTAATGGGGAGCGGCGGCCTATGAAATTGCATGTACTGAAAATAATAAATTAAATCTAAACAATAACCACACAACAGTTGATACAAGCTGAATACACATTTGTTCATGATATGATGTATGCACAATGATTTAAATATAATAATTGGTAAGACACATGATACACCCCAAAAACGTGATTAAAAATGGGGAATTTTGTAGAGGTTCACTCACATTGGGTGCGTTTGGTTGGAGATGATGAGGTGCGCACGAGTTTGAAGGATTGAACAACGAGTATTAACTAACCTAAATAATAACGGAAGATATAGTAAATGAGTGGATTTTATTAATAATTTTAATAGGATTTTTAGATATATTTTTGTGAGTTTAAGGCTATTTCCTATCTTTAAAAACATTATTTTTAAGTATTTTTAATTTATTTTTAAATTAATTTAAATAAATAAAAATATAAAAAAAATGTTGACTTTTGCGTTGACCGTTGACCATTGACTGTTTGACTGTTTGACCGGTTTTATTGTGTAAATGTATGCGCTGGGTGAGGCTCGAACCCGAGACCTCCCGTACGCGTGCACGCAGCTCTACCAACTGAGCTACGTGTCTAACTCGAAATAATTCTGTTTTTTATTATATTTATATACTAACTCAGTTTATCCAAAATTCTTTTATTTTCAAAAAATGTTTTAAATCATCGAACCGGTGCCGTCAACAGGTCTCGAATCCGGGACCTGTGATTTATCGTTACACACAGTCCACCGCTGGACTGTGTGTCTAACTTGGTTAATATACAGATTTTTATTATACATAACATCTAACGACGAAAAGGATCCGGTTCAGTTAGAAAACCAAAACATTTTTATTACAGAGCATACGTGTGTCAAGGATCGAACTCGCGGCATGTGATATGTATGTGCACACAGTCCACCGCTGGACTGTGTGTCTAACCCGAGATAATATCCAGATTTTATTAAACTTATAATCAAACTATCATCGTCTTCTTCGTTACAAAATTACAGTCTGCTACTTTATTGTTTCTTGTTTAATTCGATTGACAAACATTCAACAGACTAATATGAAATGACAGAGACGATTTTTAGAAGTAAACATACCAGAGAACGATTTATCTCAGAATTCCGGCAAGTCGTCGGCTCTGTTTTTACTGATTTCGACTGAACGAATAAATTAACAGTTTTGATTAGCTAAGCGAGGAATTGAAGTATTAAACAAGAGTTATCAGAAGGTTTGAATGTCTATACCGTGTTACAGCGGAAGATAAGAATTTTCGGAAGTTTTCCAGCGAGCGGGAATTACCCGATAACGACGTCTGAAATTGATTCCGATTGAATGGTTTGAGTTAGCAATAGCTTAACAATTGATAGACAACGAAAGAATTGAGAGACTTACTGATTTGATGGAAAACACGGTTTTCCGGCGAAAGTCCGGCGAGTTCAAATAGCTTCTCCGGCGGACTGAAAGTTGTGCGAAAATGCAATTGAAGGTTGGCAGAGTGTGTTTGAGTCGCGAGAGAGGACAAAGATTGAAGTAATTCAGGAACTGAAAGTTTTCGGTTATTAAAACCGATTCACTCTAGAATTCAAGTTCATTCAAAGCAAAATTGATTGGAGGTGTCGGTGTATCGGTTAAACTCAGAAAACCGCGATCAATCAAACGTCTTTGGACGTTTGGTGACCGATTTCAGTTACAGTTGGTGTAACCGGATTAATTTATGATAGACCATAAAATTTAATTGTTCCTAGTATTTACAGAAACAACAAGTGGCGGAGTGGTTATATATGTGTGTGATAAGGCTTTGAGTTTAAACCCGGCTGACCCGGGTTCGAGTCCCGGCAGCCTAATTTTCTTTTTAATTATTTTATTTTTACTTTTTATCAATTATAACTTTTATATTCTAATTTGTTTATTAATTATGCATCATAAAAAATAAAATGGACATAAATACGCAACGAAACATTTATAACTTGATATTCGATTACAAACGGAGCGGGTTTGGAAAACCCGTTTTTGACAAATGTTACACCTATTTTCAATTCTGCTACCTCAGACGCGAGTTGACCTATTTGAGTGGTCAACGCTTGGATGCTTTTATCACGAACCTCATCTTTTTGCATCCGAACCTCATCAAGTTAATTCCTTTTTTGCATGTCTTGTTGCATCGTCCTAAGCATATCCATCATTTCATTCCCACTTGATGAAGATTAACCCGAAGAACCACTTTGACCACCTCCAGGCTGTTGATATTGACCTTGGTAACCTTGATTGTTTCCGCTTCTAAAATTACCTTGATTGTATTGTTGACGCGGAACAAAATTTCCTTGCGTTCCTTGGAAATTTGGGTTAGCGCCGGGTTCCCATAACGAAGGTTTGGATGGTTCCTCAACCCGGGGTGGTATGTGTTTGAATTCATGCCAAAATTTCTACCACCCCCTTGAATAGCATTCACCTCCTCCGCTTGACCTTCAACACATGCCGCCACACAAACATCCGCTGCATGCCCTATTTCATTATAATTAGTGCACACATTATAAACTTGGTTAGTTGTGTGTACCTCTACATCCTCCACGGTGTTTACTTGTGGTCTCGTAACCACATACTTCTTATTTCTTGATGCTTGTGCTTGTCGTTTAGAATTGAACGACATTTGTTCCAAGAAGGCCCAATCATCTTGCTCGAAATTTGTGCCGAATGTACCATTAGAAACTGACACTAAATCGTGAGCATCACCATCACTCAACCCCTCACGAAAGGCATGTAAAAGCTCCCATAGAGTAATCCCATGATGCGGACAACTTTTAAGCATCATGTTGAACCTATCAAACGCTTCGTGAAACATCTCACCCACTTGTTGCCGAAATTCCCGAATACCTTTTCGAGCATCATTTGTCCTTTGAGCGGTGAAAAATTCTTCTAAGAACCTTTGTTGCATTTCCGCCCATGTATAGATCGATGCGGAAGGTAATGTATAAAACCACCTCTTTGCCTTGTCTTCCAACGAAAATTGGAAAAGGACTAACTTAACTTCATCGGATGAAAACCCTTGACCTCCAATGGTGTTGCAAATGGAATCATAAGCTTCTAAATGGAAATAAGGTTCTTCCGATGCTAAACCTTTGTATTTAGGCAAACTTTGGAGCGCATTGGTTCTCACCTCAAAAGTTCTTCCATCCGGATGATGAGGAATTACCACTGGCGAAGGATTGTTTGTCATAACCGTTCGAAAATGAGCTTCAATTCCCCTCACCACTTCTCAATGGTATCTTCGTGGAGCGCCTAACGGTACTCTTGGGCGACCCATTTGGGGTGCAAATTGTTAATATTGAGGTTGTTGCACTACCGGTTGTTGTACCGGTCGTTGAACTTGTGGAGGTTGTTGAAACGATGGTTGTTGATATTGAGGACGCACTTGTTGCAAAGGCATAGGCCGTTGAAACTGTGGCCCATGCGGACAAATTTGTTGTACCCCCGTTGGTTGCCTAACCACCTCTTGAATTGGTTCCACTTGTTGCCCTTGGTACATCACACCTCCTTGAGGTCCCAAATTACCTCCTTCTCCCCCATAATAGTACCCCCTCTTCTTCGTATCCTCTAAACTCATCATCATACCCATCATAAAAAGCCTTCTCCTCCAACACCCGAAGATTGCACGTATTGAGACGATGGTTGATAAAAACCCGTTTGATGTGAAGGTTGGAAAGTGGATGTAGTATGGACGATGGTTGAACTGGGTTGGAATTGGTTTGGTGGTATTTGTTGAGTGGAAGATGATTGACCGGCTGATGGGAAGAAGGATGAAAATGGTGGAACCAGTGTGGTGGCAGTAAAAGTAAGGGCGGGTCCGGTTTGAGAAATTGCGCGTGATGTGGTGTTAGTTGATTGTACTTCCAATGTAGAAGTAGGATTTGTAGTAGGATTAGGTGAAGGTGTGGATGGTGATGTTTGACCCGCGGTGGGAGTCGGTAAATCCATGAGGACTTTGTTTTCTCGAAGTAGAACTCGGTTTTCTCGTAAGGTTCTCTCGATTTCAGGATCAAATGCTAGCGGTGATGACTTGTGAGAGCCTCTAGTATGCATACACCTGTAAGTACCTGCACACTGAACACAACCAGCGTAAACCCGAAAATAACAAACAAAAGCTACTAAATTAACACACGTTGCACACTACTCCCGGGCAACAGCGTCAAAATTTGACATGATGTCGAAGTCTCATGTAAATTTAATCTAGTTATTACTAATAATTAGCGGTAAGTGGGTATCGAACTCAGGGAGTTTGTGGAATATGTGTCTGTTTTGTAGCTTTATCGATTAACTAAAATTAACTAAGAGATTTCAAATCAAAGATCGGTTTGAAAACAATTTAGGGAAAAGCAACCATCCTAGATTTCACGTTTATATCCACACTATGTTTATATCCAACTAGCAAAAACCACATAGACATGGCCCATGTTTGATTACTTGTTTGTGATAAAAGGGAACGAAGTACTTGTCACACCCCGACCCGCAGCGGAAAAGGTGATCGGGGCATGATTGGGTTATCATCAAAGCTCATGACATTTATTATGCGTTTCATATTCTTTAATACAAATTAAATGGAAATTTACAATAAATGTTACAACATGTTCTAACTAACAATCTAAACGTCTTTGTTCTCTTCTAAGGCATATCCTATGTTTTCCTTGCTTCAACCTCTTCACCTGTATCATGTGTAAAGGGTTTTTGAATCAACATAATGTTGGCGAGTGAATCCTATGGAAAACATTTGAACAAATTTATTTAAATTGATTATGAAATATGTGCACAACCAAACATGAGTAAAAATAGATGTAAACTTAATCAACAATCATAAGATATTAAATAAAACACACATGAACAATAATGGAACATTTAGAGGCACGTGATGCTCAACTCGTCTCTCACGAGGAACTGAGGGGCCTAATGAATGAATTGCATAACATGATAATATGAATGACACAACTACAACCAATATAAACTCAATGATACACACATGAACAATAATGAATTTGATTTGAAGCACGCGTTGTTCAACTCGTCTCCCACGAGGAACTGATGGGCTTAATGAATGAGTTTCATATGATTTGGCATAAGGAAATAAGTAAAACACAACAATATAAACAATCTAAGTTTAGGTCATGATGTGGTATGGCACACGTTTAAATAAATAAGTTAATTATTTTCATAACACATGACACACCCCAAAACGTATAATTTAAAAGGGGGAGTTGTAAGATTTACTCACAGTGGGTGCGTTCGGTTGATGACGTTGAATGCACGCGAAGTGGTTTTAACCACGAGTGAGTTTAACCTAGATAAATCGCATTATGGTTTGGTAAGTAAACGGATTTTATTAATCTATTTTAGTAGGATTGTTGGGTGTATTTTTGTGAGTTTGAGGCTATTTTCTAACCTTAAAAATGTTATTTTTAAGTATTTTTAATTGATTTTTAATTAAAATAATTAAATAAAAATAATAAAAAAATTGATTTTTTTCTGACCGTTGACCTTACCGTTGACCGTTGACTGACCGTTGACCGGTTCGAATCGGAATATAGATGCGCTGAGTGAGGCTCGAACCCGAGACCTCCCGTACGCGTGCACGCAGCTCTACCAACTGAGCTACGTGTCTAACCCGTTATATATCTGATTTTAATTATATATATATATTAATTAGTTTAAACCGAAAATCATTTTATTTTAAAAACAGTTTAATTTACTCGGACGATGCGCTCCACAGGTCTCGAACCCGGGACCTGTGGCTTAAACTAACACACAGTCCACCGCTGGACTGTGTGTTTAACATGTTATATAATCCAACTTTTATTATACTTAAATACAAACTATTTGTTTTCATTTCTGACTTATTTTAAAAAGGTAAACAATTGACCGGGTCGATGCAGGAAAACAGACTCGAACTCGTGCACTTTGATTAAACATACACACAGTCCACCGCTGGACTGTGTGTCTAACTTGGTTATTATTCCGATTATTCATATACTTAACATATACCTGTGGCGACTCCGGTTCGGTTAACAAAACAAAAAGGCATTATATTAAAGCGGCGTGTGTGAAACGGGATTCGAACTCGAGACCTTTGCGTTTTATGTGCACACAGTCCACCGCTGGACTGTGTGTCTAACCCGATTAATAAGTTGATTTTAATTATACTTATAAGATACCGAATACATCGTCTTCTTCATCAAATAACCAGAAAAGACGACGGACTGGTTCAATGATTAATTCAGGTTCCTTTAACGTTTTAGGTTAATTATAGATGAGATATAAGTAAAAAGAAGGAAAAATAAGCGTGAGGTATACCGACTCGTTTTCCTCTGTTTTCCGGCAGAACTCCGGCGACAGAAATTAGCTCCGGCGTCAGGTGCTTGCAGCAGAGAAACTTCAGAAAACTTGCAAAGCTTGTGGGTGACTTCGGTATAAGCTTAGAAGGTTCAATAAGGTTCGAAAATGAGGAAACCGGTTTTCCGGCGACGAACAGATTAATTCCGGCGAGTGGAATTACGCCGAGAAAAAGTGTGGTTTTGAGCGAAAAGGTTTGCAGTGGGTTGTGGGTGAATTTATAGGGCAAATCGTCTAAGAACTTGGTCTGATTTCCGACTGTATTCGTAAATTATAAAAACTCCGGCGGTTATAACTTTGGTCGCGGACTCAGACGTCGGTTATAACCGATGTCTTAGTAATGGTTTACGTTCTAACGTAAGTTGTCGTTAAGACTCGCGAGATTTCCGGGATTCCGACGACTGAACTGTTGGGCGCCGGTTTTGAATTCGAAACGTCATAATATTAATTAAATGATTCCAATATTTCACAAGAAGCATCCGTGGCACAGTGGTTCAAGTGCGCGTGTTAAGTTTGTTTGAGCCGGTACAGACCCGGGTTCGAAACCCGGCAGAGTACTTTTATTTTTATTTTGCGATTTTCAACAGTTTTTCAAAAACTAAATATATATTCCTGTATAATAATTGATTATGTATCGTTTAAAATTATTTTGGGCATTTAATTCGCAACGAAATTTTTGACTGACTGTTCGGTTGATAAACGGAGCAGGTTTGGTAAATCCGTTTTTGACGGATGTTACAGTACTCGGATTATAATAATGCGAGGTTGTTACCCGATGACCAATTGACTATTATTCAACCCTAATCCCTCCCGTGATATCTCGATTGCCAACGGCATCAAGAACGTATGATTAAGACTACTATCAAGATAACAACCAAGAACTTACAAACAAATATTCAAACACCATAATAACTTAAACAAACATCAAATCATTATGCTAGAAATTCAAGAACATAAACATAGTGCTTCGAAAGTAACCTTACATCTAGGATGTTCACCGCGAAATTAGCCACTCATCGTTCGGTGCATCATCATCAAACAAGAGTTAAAGTTCAGACAAATCAAAACACAAAACGGAATGTTTAGAATTATTTAGAACCACCAAGAACACCCAAGTTTTCGCTCTAAAACTCCTGCAAACCGTTCCCAATGATAAGATATCCCAAAAGTCCCACAAAAACTGAACTAAAAGAGCGGTTACAAAGTTTTTGCAGCTCCGAGCCGTAGCTTACGGCTCGGGTCGTAGGCTACGGCTCAATCTGGAAGTCCTACACCGTTTCAAGCCTGTCTTACGGCTGCAATTTTCTGGAGCAGTGAGGGCCGTAAGCTACGGTCCTAGCCGTAAGCTACAGCCCTCGCCGTAAGCTACGGCCCTACTTGGGAATTCCTCATTTGATGCTTCTTCATGTTCTCCTTTCATTCATTCAAATCCACACGGTACGAACTCCCATCCGAATGTCATAAAAACACATATTTACGCATGTTTGTATCTACAAACACAAATTCTCCATAGTTATCACATTCAAGAAAATAAATCAATTTAAGCGTGAGCTAGATGTCATTTTATTACATTTAAGGGTTGTCCAATGGACCACCCGTCACCCTTGGATATTTGAATCGCTAAATCCAACTATTACATTGCTTATAACGATTAATATAACTATCTAATACGAACCGAATCGCGGAACAATCGATAAACGAACGAAAAACGAAGAAACCCAACATTTGGGTCAAGTTCGCTCGAACTTGGTGTTACCAAGTTCGGCCAAACTTGATTGGCCCACACAAACCTACAATTGCCTCAAGTGCGGTCGAACTTGCATTGATTCTTCATAGAATCAGCACGTTCGGCCGAACTTGACTAGAACCTCCTGAACATCTTACAAGTCCGCTCGAACTTGTCCAAATATGTACAAGTTCGGCCGAACTTGACTCCCGTCAGCTCCCTTTTTGCCTTCACCTATAAATACTCAGCTTTATTCTCTCATTTTGAACTTGGTGTAAGTTCGCCAAGAGCTCTCAAAACCAGAAACCCTTGTTTTCTAAGTAAGATTCAACCCGATTTCAACTACAATGATGATCAATAATGTTTTACAATGGTTTACAACGATTTTGCACAAGGCTTTGCCTTTGTTTTCATCAAATCTCTTCTGTTTACAAAAATCTTCATCTTTTTATGCAAAACTTCTGTTTTACACTCAGATCTATACTAGATCTGAGTAAAAACCTTTCAAAAACATTGATTTTTACACAATATTCGGACTAATGACGTATTTTTCGTTCACTTTTGAGTGGAACGAGGCGTTGTCTAGCAAGATCTCAGATCCGAAAGCGCAAGGACGAAATTGTCACTTTACACAAGCTGGACTAACCCGTACGAACCTTCAAGTTCGCCCGGATTAGCCTGAGTTTCTGTAAAATGGCTAAGTTCGCTCCAAAAGACCTCTCCAGCCTAAGTTTTACTCAGTGGCTTAAGGTTGGAGGGATGGGCACTCGATTTCCTCAGCAAACAACACGAAAACGCAAGATTTTGGACCCAAAACATCAAGTTCGCTCGAGATTTACTGATTTTATGCAGCTCAACATGTCAAGTTCGCTCGAACTTGTACCCTCTGGGTCAAGTTCGGCCGAACTTGAGTCAAAACTTTCAACAGAACACCATAATTTCACTCGAACTTGTCAAGTGTCTCAGGAAACTTCACAAGTTCGGACGAACTTGCAAAGTCTGTTAACACTTTACACAAGTTCGACCGAATTTGTCAAGTTTTTGAAAAAATTAACAAGTTCGCCCGAACTTGTCTCAAAACACAGCAGTTCCTCACAAGTTCGCCCGAATTTGTCCTCTGCCCATTCCAAACTTAACCGTTTCAGCAATTCAGAAGACTGATGCACTTCTGTTCGCTTACAGGCTGCTCCGGTGCTCATCCCGACTCATCTCAGATCCCTCATCTCTCCCGAAACGCACCTACAGTGAGTATACTTGAACTCTTTTATGCTTAAACGCACTTTTGGGTATCACATATGTTCGTATATCAAAACACATCACACAACTCTCAAACGCTTATTCGAAACCCGCTGTTACATGATTATACGTGAAATCTGCTGAATTGTATGTATTGCTTGATTGCTTGTACGCCACCCTTAACATGGTAGTATACTAGAGGTTGACCCGCCACCCGGAGGCCCGGGGTTGTTAAGGCTCACATTTTTATTTCGCATTTATTTTCTCTTTTAGGATGTGAACGCTTCTTCGCATGCCTCGATCAATTGCGGTTTGTTGGTTTGCATGAATCTAAGTAGTTACATCGTTCACATCTATTACGTATGTCATGCGGGGTATGCTAAACGCTTTTATATCTAGTATGTACGCAAACCTGTATGCTCACCTTTACTTAATTGTATTGACGTGTTATTTTAACATATGTGGTAGGTTAAGGATTAGCATTGGATGCATTGTATTTTGCTTAGTTTAGTTTTTCTAGTTGTTTTGATTTGGAACTCATGTATTAAACCTAGGGATATCGAACCTGATTAGTTCTTATGAGAAAAACAAAGTTTCTGTAATAATTGATTGGAAATGTTATGTTTGATAGTATGGGATGTTAAACGTTATATAATGTTGCTAGTTAATTGTTATGGAATTCTCGTGAGACAATCTGGTTGCCTAGTGCCACTACCCCGATGTTTCCGCTATCGGTTGGGGTGTGACAGATTGGTATCAGAGCCATAACCTTAGGATAATTAGGTTGAATGGCCATGTTCGACCTAGTCACATGTGTAAGTACCCGAGATGACTAATCTTTGACTTAAATGTTAAATTACTTGCCATAAATGCTTAAATGTGCCTTTCCTAAGGCTAATACAATATACACGCTTGGAAATGCTCGTATCACGCAAACGAGTGATCAAGTCGAGAATAGGTGTGAAAATTGAGAACTCTCGATGAGATCATTCACTCCGCAAAATCTCTATCGCACGAGATATCTTCGTTGAGTTAGGAGTGATATCCAAACCTCGACGAAAATCTCCATTTCTATCTAGTGGAACTCCTGACTCGATCGGTGAGTGTATCCTCAATTAGGGATGAAGTTGTTAAGTTAGGGGTGAAACCCGCATCTTAACAACCAATTCCGCTCTTTGATTTTCAATCTCACCAAAGTCTCGATTATTTCGATGACTCAAAACACGACGTAACTGGAATGATAAATGCCGTTAACCGCGGTATGGCGAGAGCATTTGTCTTAGGCCAAATCGTGTGTCCGAACTCAGAGAATTCTCGAACCACTTTGGGTAGTCAACGTCTCAAAACCCAGGACGCTCCCAATTGATTTAAGCCTATATCGTCGATTTACGCATCATCGAGTTTATTACTATTTACGTGTTTAAATTTTAAAAATTTTCGCTTATCTGATTTCTCGCTTTATTGGTTTACCGTATTATCGATTTCTCGCTTATTCGCTCTTCGATTTATAAAGTATGCACAACTCGCACAGCTCTCAAAATCTAAAACGCTAATTAATACACCAACCAAACTAAAACGCCCATCCCTCTTACGTGTATGTTCTCAGACGCGGTATTACCTCGCTTATTTCGCTTATATATCGCTTATGTCTCGCTTATACTACTCGCATCTCATACGCGCTATGCTTTACTTATGAGAAGGTGAATACGTGCAAAGTATGTACTTACGTGAATTATGTGCCTACGTGCTTACGTGCTTATGTGCTATGTGTTTATGTGCCTACGTGTTTGCCTGCCTACGTGCTACTTGCCTACGTGTTTATGTGAATTTTTGCCTTGTATGAATAATAATAATAAATATTTTAACAAGAACCTATTATAATCGAATCTCATCAAATCGAATCCTTTATGTAGATGTCTTCAATGGGATCGCACACAAGAAGGAACCACCAGCGCAGCCAAGCTGACAAGCGCATCGCATCACTAGTGCCCAAGGAAACGGCCAAAGTGATCCCGCAAATCGTCAGCGAAATTCATGCCGCTAGCAGCAATTCATTGGTTGATTCCAAAGCCGACGCGCCCAAGACATCCTTCAGTTTTAAACAGTTCAAGGCTTGTGAACCCCTCACTTTCTCAGGCACCGAAGGACCAAGGGCCATGTTCCAATGGTTTGATGCTATTGAGGTCACATTTCGCCAGAGTGGGTGTCCGGAACCCCTTCGCACTATTAACGCTACAGGCGTCTTCCAGTCCAGGGCTCTCGACTAGTGGACTGCGGAGCGTAACAGGAGGGGAAACGATGAAGCCTACAGACTCTCCTGGGAGGAACTCAGGGAGCTAATGATCAAAGAGTTATGCCCACCTCAAGAGATCAAGAAGTTAGAAAACGAATTTTGGGGAATCAAGCAAGACGGACCCGACAATGCTGGTCTAACAGCTCGCGTCAGAAAGTTGAGCATCATTTGTCCCGGTCAAGTGGATACGACCGAGAAAGCAATCAAGAAGTACCTCAACGCTCTCCCCGATTGCGTCGCTGACTTTGTTCAAGCAGCACGCCCTGCTACTGTCGAGGAGATCTACTAGCTAGCGACCGAGATCAATGATAAAAGGGTTCAGTCGGGTTACTTTAAGAACACCAAGGTCGCCAATCAGGCAGTCACCGAACCAGCAGCTCCTACCGATCAGCCCCGAGAGGCAAAGAACAGTCACCGTGGTCGCAAAAGGGAAAACCCGAGCAAGAACTTCGCCCTTACTGCTCCAGCAAACCCTCAGCCACTCCAGTCAGCAGCACCAAACACACCGCCGGCAAAGCGTGCGTATACTGGCCCGCATCCTTTGTGCTCAAAGTGCACCTATCATCATGCAGTTGGAGGCAACTGTCACTTCTGCATCAACTGTAACATCTATGGCCATTTTACTGCCAGTTGTCGTTCAGGCTCTCGCCAGCCAGCTCCTCAGACTCCTGCAGCACCAGCTTTACCAGCTCCTCCCCAGGCCAACCAACAGCCAGCTCCAAGGGCACGTGCCTGTTACACGTGCGGTGATCCGAATCATTTCAGTAATGTCTGCCCAAACAAGCCTTTGAAACAAGAGCCGCAGCACCAGCAGCCTCAGCAGCAGCCACCGCCACAACCTCAGCAGCAACAACAGGCTGCACGTGGACGAGCCTTTAACCTCAACCATCGCCAGGCTCAGAATGACAACAATGTTGTCAACAGTACGTTCCTCGTAAATTGTATTTATGCTTCATGTTTATTTGATATTGGTGCCGATAATTGTTTTGTATCGTTAGAATTTGAAAAGGTTTTAAAATGTAAACGCGCTAAACTCCCAAGGACTTTTGATGTGGAAGTCGCCACCGGAAGAACCGTTACCGTTAACTCCGTCCTACGTGGTTGTACTCTCGATCTCAACAACCATGCCTTCTCGATCAATCTCATACCTATGCAGTTAGGTAGCTTCGATATCATAGTAGGTATGGATTTTCTTCGTGAAAACCATGCTAAAGTTGTATGCTTCGATAAAATGATTCGCTTCCCTCTTTCAAATGGTGATCAACTCCATGTTAACGGTGAAACTCCCTCAAAGAAGTTGATGCTTTTATCATGTACTCGAGCACACAAATGTTTGCGAAAGCAATGTGTTGCTTTTCTCGCCCATATCGTGAACCCGAAAAAAGAAAAGAAGACTTTTAAAGACGTTCCTGTTGTTCGTGAATTTCCCAAAGTCTTTCCCGATGACTTACCCGGTTTACCCCTACTCGAGATGTTGAATTCCGTATCGATTTGATTCCCGGTGCTACTCCCGTTGCTAAAGCTCCTTATCGTCTCGCACCATCAGAAATGCGCGAGCTATCTAGCCAACTTCAAGAGCTTCTTGATAAAGGCTTCATACGCCCGAGCACTTCACCGTGGGGCGCACCCGTTCTTTTTGTGAAAAAGAAAGATGGGACGTTCCGAATGTGCATCGATTATCGTGAACTTAACAAACTCACGATAAAGAACCGTTACCCTCTTCCTCGTATCGACGACTTGTTTGATCAGCTTCAAGGTCTACTTGTTTTTATAAGATCGATTTACGTTCCGGCTATCATCAGTTACGCGTGTTGGAAGAAGATATTCTGAAAACCGCCTTTCGTACTCGTTATGGCCATTTCGAATTCGTGGTCATGCCTTTTGGTCTTACAAATGCACTCGCGATCTTCATGGATTTGATGAACCGTGTGTGTAAAGCTTTCTTAGATTGTTTCGTCATTGTTTTCATCGATGATATCTTTTCTATTCGAAGACAAACACGCGCGCCATCTCTGTTTAGTCCTCGAACTTCTCCAACGAAATCGCCTTTATGCTAAGTTCTCTAAATGTGAATTCTGGCTCGAAGAAGTCCAATTTCTCGACCACATCATTAATAGTCAAGGAATTCACGTCGACCCTGCAAAGATTGAAGCCGTCAAGAGTTGGATTCCGTCGAAGAATGCATCTGAAATCCGTTCCTTTCTTGGATTGGCGGGTTACTACCGTCGACTCATCGCCGACTTCTCGAAAATCGCAGTTCCGCTTAGCGCTTTAACTCATAAGGACAAGCCTTTCGTTTGGGATTCCAAACAAGAAAAAGCCTTTCAAACTCTCAAGTGTATGCCATGCAACTCTCCCATACTCGCTCTTCCTGATGGAAACGACGATTTCATTGTTTATTGCGATGCCTCTAACTTAGGTCTTAGTTGTGTTCTTATGCAACGAGACAAAGTTATCGCGTACGCATCTCGACAACTCAAGATCTACGAGAAAAACTACACAACCCACAATCTCGAACTCGATGCAGTTGTTTTTGCATTAAACAGATGGCGACACTACCTTTACGGTACTAAGTGTACGGTCTTCACAGACCATAAGAGCTTACAACATCAAAAGGAACTGAATATGCGCCAACGCAGATGGGTTAAACTTCTCAACGATTACGAATGCGAGATACGATACCATCCCGGCAAAGCAAACGTCGTCGCCGATCCCTTATGTCGACGAAGCTATGTGTATAGTGTTCGTGACTCTCAAGCTTTGAATGATCTCGAAATCATGATTCGCTCCGCTTAATTCGCTTGTTTAACGAGAATACTTTGGAAGATGAAATGAAATGTGGTGCCGAAACTCAGCTTGTTGTTAAACCTAACGGTATTTATTACTATCTCGATCGTATTTGGATTCCCAGCCGTGATAATCTTTGTGAATTGCTAATGACCGAAGCTCATAAATCTCGATATTCCATTCACCCCGGTGCCGACAAGATGTACCAGGACCTTCGTCCTAAGTATTGGTGGCCGGGCATGAAAAAGGATATCGCCATTTCCGTTTCGAAGTGCTTTACTTGTTCGAAGGCTAAAGCCGAACATCAAAGGCCCTCTGGTTTACTCGAACAACCCGAAATCCCGATGTGGAAGTGGGAGAGTATAGATATGGACTTTATTAAAAAAACTCCCCATTACTTCCTCTGGTCACGATAGCATTTGGGTTATCGTTGATCGTATTACTAAATCCGCGCACTTCATTGCTATATGAGAAGACTTTAAGGTCGAACGGTTAGCCCGAATCTATACCGACGAAGTCATTTTTTGACACGGGACGCCGAGTAACATCATCTTTGACCGCGACGTCCTCCTTACCTCACGTCTCTGGGAGACTTTTCAATCCGCTCTCGGTACTACTCTCAATCATAGTACCGCTTTTTACCCTCAAACCGACGGTCAGACTGAGCGCACGATCCGCACCATCGAAGACATGCTTCATGCGTGCATTATAGATTTTGGTGGTAACTGGGATACGCACTTACCTTTAATCTAATTCTCGTACAATAATAGTTATCACACCAGCATACAAATGTCTCCTTTTGAGGCACTGTATGGAAGAAAATGTCGATCGCCTATTGCATGGCACGAGATCGGAGAAGCACAAATCACCGGTCCCGAGCTGAGTCAAGAAACGACAGAGAAAATCCTCTAGATCAGAGACAATCTCTTGAAAGCTTGGAGTCGTCAAAACAGTTACGCCGATAAACGCCGCAAGCCCCTACAGTTCAAAGTGGGAGACCACGTTCTCCTAAAGGTTGCACCTTGGAAGGGAGTGATCCGCTTCGGGAAGAAAGGAAAGCTAGCGCCTCGATACATAGGACCCTTTAAGATTCTGGAAAGAATTGGCAAAGTGGCCTATCGCCTCGAATTACCGGAAGAACTCAACAACGTCCATCCAACTTTCCACGTGTCTTACCTCACTAAATGCCTAGCTGAAGAGAATCTCCATGTACCCCTCGAAGATCTGCAAATCAACGAGACTCTCCATTTTGTGGAAAAGCCTATCGAGATCATGGACCGAGAAACCAAGAAATTACGGCGCTCTCGCATCCTTATCTTGAAGGTCCGATGGGAAGGCAAACGCGGCGCGGAGTTCACTTGGGAATTGGAAAGTGACATGAAGGCTAAGTATCCGCACCTCTTTGTTACGGCCACTACTTAAATCTCGGGACGAAATTTCCTGAAGTAGGGGAGACTATAACAACTCCAATTTTCGTTGTTATCTTTTTCTTTTGTTCCTTTGTATCTATCCAATTGTACTCTGAGATTCGGTTATGAAAAAGTTAGTGTAAATTAAATTATGTTTCATACGGTTATATCGCATCGAAACGCTTATTGAAAGGCATCGCTAATATAATCACACGCAATGATACTACTATACGAGCCGAGTGTGTTATTATTTAATAAACACTTGTGCCATCGCATCGCTTATCGCATCACAAATCGCATTTAATTATATGGTTTTATGTTATTTATGTGTTATATGTGTTTATGTTATGATATCACCCTCGCATATTCGAATCGCTAAATCGCACTATTACATCTCTTATAACGATTAATATAACTATCTAATACGAACCGAATCGCGGAACAATCGATAAACGAACGAAAAACGAAGAAACCCAACATTTGGGTCAAGTTCGCTCGAACTTGGTTTACCAAGTTCGGCCAAACTTGATTGGCCCACACAAACCTACAATTGCCTCAAGTGCGGTCGAACTTGCATTGATTCTTCACAGAATCAGCATGTTCGGACGAACTTGACTAGAACCTCCTGAACATCTTACAAGTCCGCTCGAACTTGTCCAAATATGTACAAGTTCGGCCGAACTTGACTCCCGTCAGCTCCCTTTTTGCCTTCACCTATAAATACTCAGCTCCATTCTCTCATTTTGAACTTGTTGTAAGTTCGCCCAGAGCTCTCAAAACCCGAAACCCTTGTTTTCTAAGTAAGATTCAACCCGATTTCAACTACAATGATGATCAACAACGTTTTACAACGGTTTACAACGATTTTGCACAAGGCTTTGCCTTTGTTTTCATCAAATCTCTTCTGTTTACAAAAATCTTCATCTTTTTACGCAAAACTTCTGTTTTACACTCAGATCTATACTAGATCTGAGTAAAACCTTTCAAAAACATTGATTTTTACACAATATTCGGACTAATGACGTATGTTTCGTTCACTTTTGAGTGGAACGAGGCGTTGTCTAGCAAGATCTCAGATCCGGAAGCATAAGGACGAAATTGTCATTTTACACAAGCTGGACTAACCCGTACGAACCTTCAAGTTCGCCTGGATTAGCCCGAGTTTCTGTAAAATGGCTAAGTTCGCTCCAAAAGACCTCTCCAGCCTAAGTTTTACTCAGTGGCTTAAGGTTGGAGGGATGGGCACTCGATTTCCTTAGCAAAACGACGCGAAAATGCAAGATTTTGGACTTGAAAACATCAAGTTCGCTCAAGATTTACTGATTTTATGCAGCTCAACATGTCAAGTTCGCTTGAACTTGCACCCTCCGGGTCAAGTTCGGCCGAATTTGAGTCAAAACTTTCAACAGAACACCACAAGTTCGCTCGAACTTGTCAAGTTTCTAAGAAAACTTCACAAGTTCGGCCGAACTTGCAAAGTGTGTTAACACTTTACACAAGTTCGACCGAACTTGTCAAGTTTCTTGAAAAACTTAACAAGTTCGCCCGAACTTGTCTCAAAACACAGCAGTTCCTCACAAGTTCGCTCGAACCTGTATGGAAACGTACAAGTTCGCCCGAACTTGTCCTCTTCCATTCCAAACTTAACTGTTTCAGCAATTCGGAAGACTAATGCACTTTTGTTCGCTTACAGGCTGATCCGGCGCTCATCCCGACTCATCTCAGATCCCTCATCTCTCCCGAAACGCACCTACAGTGAGTATACCTGAACCCTTTTACGCTTAAACGCACTTTTGGGTGTCACATATGTTCGTATATCAAAACATATCACACAACTCTCAAACGCTTATTCTCAACACACTGTTATATGATTATATGTGAAATCTGCAGAATTGTATGTGGTGTTTGATTGTTTGTACGCCACCCTTAACATGATAGTATACTAGAGGTTGACCCGCCACCCGGAGGCCCGGGGTTGTTAAGGCTCACATTTTTATTTCGCATTTATTTTCTCTTTTAGGATGTGAATGCTTGTTTGCATGCCTCGATCAATCGTGGTTTATTGGTTTGCATGAATCTAAGTAGTTACATCGTTCACATCTATTACGTATGTCATGCGATGTATGCTAAACACTTTTATATCTAGTATGTACGCAAACCTGTATGCTCACCTTTACTTAATTGTATTGACGTTTTATTTTAACATATGTGGCAGGTTGAGGATTAGCATTGGATGCATTGGATTTTGCTTAGTTTAGTTGTTTTAGTTGTTTTGATTTGGAACTCATGTATTAAACCAAGGGGATATCGAACCTGATTAATTCTTATGAGAAAAACAAAGTTTCTGTAATAATTGATTGGAATTGTTATGTTTGATAGTATGGGATGTTAAACGTTATGTAATGTTGCTAGTTAATTGTTACGGAATTCTTGTGAGACAATCTGGTCGCCTAGTGCCACTAACCCTGATGTTTCCGCCATCAGTTGGGGACACTCCTGATAGCCATAATCTTTCTCTGCTCCAACATTTTTCATCACAATCTCTTTTGGCTTCCTCTTCTGTGTAGCGGTAGGTGGAGGATTCTGAAAATAACGATCCATCGCTTCTTCATGTTCTTTGGCCTATTGAGCTCTCTCAGCTGTTGTAGATTCTTTAGGAGGCTCACCAAAATCTTTAGGAAATTTTCCTTCTAACTTCTGTTTGAGATCCATAGACATTGCGGTAAGTGATCCAAGGTTTGTCTCAAGCTCTTGTAATTTCTGATTCTTGTGAGTTATTTCCACCATCAAGCTAGCAATTTGAACATCTTTGAAGATTCTATCTTCTTCAAGTGATGTTACTCTTCGCATCAATGCACCAACATCAGTTTCACCAAACAGCTCTTCACTATTTGGACTATCAGTAGTCCTTTTTCCAGAAGCTTTCTCTGATTCTGCGTGATCTCTAACTGTTTTTTGTAACAGCACTGTAGCTTTGAGTACTTGATCATCAGGATGGAATACTACTAGAACCTTCACCAGGTTTAGGAGCAGACATGTATTCTATAGTTCTCAGATTTGTGTAGAATTCAATGAATGCGTCGCTCACAGGAGTTCCTGTGTACCCAACCGATGGTCGTTCTGGCATCACATGCATGGTTTATTCAAGATTTGTTGTGGTTGCATCAACTGTTTCACGACTGATCCTAGGATCTCTTCGACTGCGTTTCCTAGGATGAAGATAAGCCGAGGGATCTTCAGAAATGTTCTCAGATTCAGCAGTACCACATCCACCTGCTCAATGTGAGGAGGATTCACACTTGAAGGTTGCTCAAATTAGGCACTTCTACTGTGAGGTTCTCATCATTCATCTCTGTTTCAAGATCATCTACATTCTCATTCACCTCCGCATCATCCATCACTCTTTCTTCAAATACATTCTCTACATTCTCATCTTCACTTTCAACCTCAATCAAGTCAACATTCTCAACATTTACACTTGAACTTCGAGGAGCATCTATAATCTGAACATCATGTTCGTCTGCCACTACACATTTACAGGAGCTTGTACTTCTTCAACAATCTTATAAAATACACCAAACTTCACTAACGGCTTCTTGTATTGATACGTCAACTGAACATCAGCTCTCGGTTTCTGGTTCAACAGTGAAAATACCATATGATTTATTATCTTAGTGTCGTACACACTCACAGTAGTCTCCAACTTTGGATATTTGACTTCTAAAATCATCTAAATAAATCTAGGAAACTTGAACCAATATTTTGTGTTCAAAGTCCTAACATTCGCCATCATATCATCGAACACACATCTGGAATAATTGAACTTCCATCCTTCAACCAACGCCACTAATCCTGAAGTCTGTCTAGCTGTCAACACGTCAATACCACTCTTGTTTCCACTGATACATACTAGATAAACATGAGGCAGAAATCTCCAATATGGATGCAACAGTTTTTTGACAGTAGGAGCAAACGACCCTTCATAGCTCATCTTGTCTAGCACTTCAGTAACCTTCTCTTTTGAATACTCAACTGGATCATCAGCAGCGTCTCCGAACAGTAAAACTTCACGAATAACCTGCTCTGTGATCAAAACTTCTGTGCCACGAACCTTGGATTTGATCACATTATCTCCTTTTGTGCACTTGCATTGTTCCAAAAATCCCGTATCCAATCTTCACGAATGATTTTCTCTAAATGCATGAGATAAACGGCAAGTGTTCAATCCACTATCATTGACTTGTAAGTCTCGTGACCTTTAGGAGGTTCAGTCATATAGCACGTAACGTTCATATTCCTCTAAAATTCAGGTATATGCACAAATTTATCAGCTGGCTTCTTACCGATATCTGCATCAAACGACTCAAGTTAGAGATATTTAACAAATATTGAAATCCAAGATTTCCGAGTTTGACCGTAAACTTGGTCAAACTAGGTCAAAACATCCAAAGACAATTTTAAGATTCTAAAAATATGACTATTGACACATTTTTTCAAAACCGTGACGCATAATGCCGAATCCACTAGCGAATTTCTGGACGAAATTCCCACTCAACTTGGGAATGATGTAACATCCAACAATTTCAGATTATAAACTACTCTCGCAAACTCTGTTGTCATAATCATTCATTCACACATTACACTTAATTGGAATTAATTAAGTGCATTGAACATTACACAAGGACATAGACAAACACAAACATGCACGTAGTATTAATTCGGGGAATTACTAGACAACACACGAGTCAGTCCATTACCCTACATTAATAAATTTTCGGGACGAAAAATCTATCAACCTGGGAATGATAACATGATTTAAAACTTCATTATAGCATTTCACTTCATATTGGTTGGTTAAGTGTGTCTGTTAGTACACGAACACTCACTTAACAATAATTCGACGAATCAACCGAATTACCAATCCGCACACAAGTCTGACCCCGAATGTTATTGCAAACATAGAAATAACAATATAATTGAGTGGAATTATATGTTAATTAATCACATGGACTACTTGTTGGTTGTTTCTCGTAATTGCAAACATTGTGGGTTTTTGCGTGATATAGCGTTATAAAAATATTTATTAAACAAACTAGTGGGTTTTATTTTTAGAGAGTTTGGCTATTAAAAATTAGTAAAAATGGTTTGATGGGCTTGCGTTAGCTAGAAAGGGCCACTAAAAGTTACAAAAAGCCCACTAAAAGGCCCACCCATGGGTTTTAATTAGTTAAAAAAACCATAACCCAACCCTAACCCCCCCCCCCCAATACGTATGGCAGCCCCACCTCCATCATAATTTCGAAGTTATGCCTTAAAAACACCATTCCACTTTGATTTGTTGCTTGAATCTTGCAATTGGTGGCATTCTTGATTGATTCAATACCCTTTACAATTACAAGTAAGTTTTCTTTATCAATTTTGATGTTTCTCGTGATTTAAAGATTAGGGTTTTGATTATTACTAGATATTGATAATAATTGGTTGTTGAATATGATGTATTTTGAGTTATGCAAGATGTACGGGTCGGATTTAGAATAAACAAGATCATAAAAATGTTTTTGGGAAGAGCGGAAACTAAACAGATTATGTCCAAATCTTTACATCTGACTTGTGTTGGCTGTAACAAGGTCAAAACATAACTAAATCCACTTGATCTTGAGTCTGTGATGTAATTCCTAGAAAATCCTTTCAAACCCAACTGGAATCGCGTTTTTTTCGATGTCGTTTGGTATGCTAAACGAATTATTTCTTTTCAGTGGTCAAAACGGAATTTTTTTTTTTTGCAGAATTTGTGTGTTGTGTTTTAGGTCATTTCTTGGTGAATATTTAGAGTTTGGTTATGAAATTTATACAGTAGATGGTCTTAGTTGTCTATAAAAATCTTCAACTTGAATTACGTTAATCGGATGATAGAGGATGTTTAAATGAATTTTTCCGTAAGCTACAGTCAGAAAGTGACGAATCTGATTGCTGCATAGTAAAATGAATTTTTAAAAATTGTTGATAAAGAGTTAGGCCCTAAAAAGTGAACAAAAGGCCAACCCCACTAAGGGCTAAATCCCATAACAAGATCATAATATATGCAACGATGTAAGTATGGCAAACAAGCTTCCTAAAACAGCCTAATTTCAGTGAATTTTGCTATGCATGATTTATAAGCATATAAAAGTCGACCTTGCTACTTTTAGTTTCCGCACTTGTTTAATGATAGTATAAATGATATATGAAATTTCGTAGGTTATATTATGGACACGTACATGAAAACCACACGATAAAATATTATGTGACAACTTGTTAGCATGCTAATAACCCTAGGTCGTGGTTGACCACATCAACTTATAAGGCATTCAAGTCTTATCGAGCAAAACTAAGGTTAGTTCACAACTATTTACTAGAAGCATGCACCCCAGGTTGGGGCCAAACATTATCTCTAGTTTGGGACCACACATACTTCCCTGGTTCGGTAACACTATTATCCTTGGATTGGGATAGTACGCTTAACTAAACTCAAACTCTATCATGAAAGTCCCTACACTGTTAGCTTGCCGGGTTGGCAGACGGGGTATTAGATGATAGCGCTATTAGGTTTGACAAACCTCACACCGTGCTAGGATCCGGGCGTGAACTATTGACCTTTCCTTTTGCATCAATGCGGATATACATTGATGGAGGGCACAAAAACTTACTACGTCAAGTTTTTGGTATCTATGCGGTTTAGTTGCTTGATGAGGGTTAGCTACCCGAGTCTTGCTTTTTAACGCTTTAGCATATGAACTTACTTTATGATTTACCAAAAAATGTGAACTGGCCAACTTTATGTTGACACACTATTGTATGCTTTGCAGGTCATTAGGTACAACTATTGGCGGGCGTTGCAATCAGCTGGAGTGTGTGGTTCGTTAAAGCCTTATGTTTTGAACATTTATTAAACTGGTGGTTTTATGTTTTGATGGGTCTTACTAATTTTTCCGCTACAACATAAACTGTGTTTTAGACATTTAAACTTTATCATTAGTCATGTTATTAGTGAAGTTTTTATAATTTTAAATGTTTTTTTCGACATGATTAGTTGCTAGATCCTAGTCAGTCACACGCCTCGCGGAAAACTCCGCATGTGTAAATTGAGGGTGTGACAAAAACTATCAGGACGACGGAGGATATGGAGGTGAGCCGCCCAAGACACCATCGTATGATGATGAGGAACCCTCAAGCCCGATAATCATGACAAAACGAAGCAGGTATAAACTTATGTAGTTACGTGAGACAATGATATTCCTATGTGTTTTTAGTTAAATGTCATATATTAAAATGTATATAAATAGTTCAAAAGAGTTAAACCAGATTAATAAATATAAAATGAAAGTTAACCCTATTGGTGTTATAGGTTTTCAACTTTCTAGATGACCTAAAGAAATGGGTACAAGATATGGCAAATGAGGATGGTTTCGTTATTGTGACCCATCGATCAAAGAAAATTGGAGGAATGACCGGGAGAGGATGGCTTGAATGCGATGGTGGTGGTGAGCACCACACTACAACAACAGTTAGAAAAGCTGGCAACAAAAAAATCGGTTGCCGTTTTATCTGATGGCGGTGCGGAACCATCCGTACGAAACCTGGGGGATAGTAGTGGAAGTCACTAAACATAACCACAAACTTGTTGAGGATCGACCGGCCCACGCATTTGTGCGAATATTTACTCCCAATGATTACAAGTTGATCGAGCAGTTGACACCTTAAAACTTGGAGCCACGCAACATTATAAATCGCTAAGGAAATAGGATCCTGACAGGCTCGTTGTTTAGAAAGACGTACAAAATACGGTCCAAAAGATTTGAGCCTCACAGAGTGATGGAAAGACTCCCATGCAGTCACTGGAAACCTTGATGCGTGAAAACGAATTGATTTACTAGACACAACAGGAACCCATAACAGAAGTGGTTACAGAGCTCTTCTTTGTTCATCGATACCCGAGTGATATGTGGCACGCATTCCCGAACGTGCTGTTGATCGACACTACGCTACGTATAAAAAAATATTTATGACATGCCATTTGTCCAGGTTGTGGGTTTAACGACACCAACAAGTCGTACTGTATCTTGCATGCCATTATTTGTAATGAATAACTGTATGGTACCACGTGTCATTGTGACGGATAGAGACCTGACCCAGATGAAACTGAAGTATTTCCAAACGCCTTTAGGTATCTTTGTAGTCCTGGAGGACGTTGTGAGAGTCACCGTCACTATCCATATACGATTACAACTTGAGCAAACTACATCATCCACTTGTGGCTTCCAGTCGTGAAAGTAAATTTCTTACAACATATGATTCACACGTTCAATAATATTTCTACACATGCACATTTTAATTTAGTATTTTAATTTTGGGGGTCTTTAAGTACGTGTATGATAATTGGCTGCAAGAGTATAAACAAATGTTCGCATTTGCGTGGACTGATTAGAGTCTCAACTTCGGTCAGCGTACAACCAACAAAGTTGAGAGCTAGCACACCAATTTGGAGAAATACGTTCGAAATAACTGAATAGGGAGATGTGTCATGGATATAGTTGAAACCTAGTTCAAAGAAATAAAAAGGAGTTTTCAAGAAAGCATTGATAAAACGATGAACCACCACAAACTACCACTATTTAACAACCTACGTGGAAAGGTTTCCCATGCTACACTTGACTTGCTGACCGGAGAGGTATTAAGGAACCTGATTCTATAACTTTGTTGCTAAATAGTCACTTTATACGCTATGGTTGAATTTTCAAAAACTTGTGCTTACTATAGTGATGATTAATTTTGGACCATAATGTTTGATGGTTTGAGTGTAATAAAACTTATTAGTATCATATGCTGAAACCAAGGAGGTGGGTAACTTGGTTAGGGTCAACTTTTACCAAAACTCAAAATCTTGAAATCTTGACATAATTTGTGTTGTTATTGTGAATTCTTAACCCATTATAATATTCATATGTACAACATAAATACAATATTTTCATTCTTCACAAGGGTCTTTAAATTAAGTGCTATTAGATTTTTCACAAGAACATCTTGATTGTGCATAGGTTTTTCTATGACAATGCTAAACACATCATAAACATATATATTACCTTCATGCAAAAATGTAACTCCGAATCCAAACAAATGCAAAAAGCTCCATACATGGCTATGCAATCTTTACACGGTATCACTCTGAAAATGAAAGCATGAATCTTAATCAAATCTAAATTACAATCTTCAAATCTATAAAGAATCTCAGAAATCTCTTATGCGCATCTTGATTTCATAGTTGTCACTATAATAAAGTGCGCAGTCTCCACCTAGCACGTTTTATAGTATTACTAAACAAAATACATATTTCTATGTGGGTTGGAAAAAAATTTTGTGGAAGAAGCGGTTGTCACAACAATGTGCTCCTTTATATACGTGGATGTATGTTTTAACGAAGTTGGTTATAAGTGACATAGAGGTAGACGACAAGATGTTATGTAAACTAATGTAAACATCTATAACTTGAAGTAACCACATATAAATCTAAAAGATATTCTTTTCTTTGTCAAAGTATATGATGTGGTTCTTAGTAGGGTTTTTTGAAAGGGAAAGTAGTTTGTTTTTTTAAAAAGAGAATAGGAATAAGTTTTTTTTAATCCATGTCAAAAGGTTGGTCAAAAACAAATTTAAAAATTGGTCGTAAGCAGTGGCGGATCTAGAAAATCCGCCAAGCAGTAACGTTTTATAAAAAACGGTAACGAAATCGAAAAACGTCAATTTTTTTCAAAATTTACACTAATTTTACACTACCGACGGAACGCCAAGCGGTATCGGGCGTTCCCCCTTGACTTAAAGTAGATCCGCCCCTGGTCATAAGTACCTTTACTATATTCATAGCGAATATTTGGTTAGTTTTTAATTGTAAAAGCCTAAATTAACTAAATACTAAGAAAAAATATTGCTTTGTACGAATTTTGAAAGTTTTTATGACGTATGATTAAGAAAATTATCAAATTAAAAAAAAGTAACACCTTCCGGATTTCCGTTTCAACGATTCACCCAAACCTGTTTAAAAAGTTAGATACCAAAAATGCCTTGTTAATGGTTTAATATGATTGATAATCAAAGACAAGTTGCTAATAAAAACTTATTCAATTCACTTACCAAATCATAAGTGTCAAAAACTCACCAAATAACCAAACTACTACTTACGATGCAAGAAAACTAAATGCAAATGGTAAAAGATGAATTGACATAGCGACTATAATGTGAAAGCTAACGTAAATATGTGTTGTTGAAGTCTATCATAAACACAAATGATTTGCACAACCATATACTTTAGTCTTACCTGCTCAAAAAAAATGATACTAATTTAGTTTTCTACAGATAAAGATACAAAACCAAAGGGTCAAAGGGGTAATTAATTGATAGAAAAGTGTGGAAAAACAAGGGGCAAAAATTGAAAATATAAGATGAACCACAATTATAAATCAAACCCTAATTCTCCATTCTATTCATTATATTATCAGACGCATGGGGCGCCGCATCATCTGCCACCGTCTTTTGTTTGTTTACTTCGTTGCCAATGCTAGACGAAAGTAGCTTCAGGATTCAATGGTAAGTGCTCTTTAATTCTTCGTTTATATTATTTTGATTTGTTAAGTATACTGACCGATTCCTGATGCAGGACCTGAAGAATGCGTGTTGAAGGGATATAACATGTTGACAGTTCATAGGGATGAAGGTAACTAACCTAAAAATTGACTTTTCTGATCAACCTTATTTAAATATTTACATATATTTATGTCTATATCGGAATGATTTTTCCATCTTCTTTCACGGGTTTAGTTTTTTGGATCACTTAGTAATTTCCCTATAGAAGTTTTAATTCGTAGGATTACTCAGCCGTTAATTACTCTATTATGCGGTCGTTGATATTCGTTTGTGTAGTGGTAGTATAATATAATGTTAAAAATATTTGATCCATCAACACCTTAATTTTAGTAGATATCTTCTGAATTGTTCGACCCGTTTTCTTTTTAGTTTTAGATATTTGACCCATCTATGCTTATGCAGTTCTTGTGTATTCAAGAGGAGTTGAGGAAAGTTCTGAGTCCCTTTTCAAGGTATCAAGGAAGACATTTAACTATGGTTATGTTTGGCAAAAGTAGCTATTGTTGGTAGCTGGACGCTGGTGGTTGGAGGCTGGAAGCTAGTAGCTATAGTTGTAGCTTTTTAGATTTATTTAGGTGTTTGGCAGAGTGGCTGGAGCTTTTAATAAAATGTATAAAATAACCAAAATGGACATTAAAAAGTTGGTACATTAGAAAGTTCATTATTTTTAGAGGTTAAAATAGTCATTTTTTTCCTAAAAGCTTGTAGCTCCTTCTAAACGCTACTAGTAGGAGCGTTTAACCAAAAGCTTCAAGCTCCTAACCTAAAAGTTTCTAGCTCCTTCAACAAAACAAGGCTTTTTATTAAGTTGGAGCTTTTTCTTAAAAGCTTAAATCTTGAAGCTCCTAAAAGCTCCATGCCAAACATACGCTATATCCGCTCGCTTGTACGAGAACGCATGATAAACGGATACATAAACTTCATATTCACTGATCCGTAGAGGGATATCTCTAAACCATCAAAGCGCCATATCATTAACAAGTGATCGTGGACCCAACGGCCAACAATGCGGTTTGTTGATGTGGTTTGGCACAGAAAGGAAAGAAGCTAAATGGGAAGGTATTCAAGCTTTCTGAACGAGAAAAGATTCCAGAATATTTAGTTGGAGACTCGGGTTGATAACTGCATACCGTGATGAAGAACTGAATGAAGACCAAACTGAATTCAACAAGAAGCATTTAGCAGCTGGGTTGGTTGTTACTCATGCTTTGATTCCTATAATAGATTTATTGTATAAATAGTTATTTAAGAGTTTAACATTTCCTTGGCTTTTGAATACTTTTAAATTGTAATTATTTGGCAAGTGATAAGGAAGAAAGAAGTTTAGAGTAATTATGTAAATTTTTTGTATTTATTTAAAGAAAGAACTTAAAAGTGATTGTGTTAAGTTTTCATATTTTTGTATTCGGCAAAATACTAAGAACAATTTGATAAACATGTAGGTTTGTTCACGAGTAAGTGCTTAACTTTGTATCAGGTTGATTTTAAAGCTCATAACTTTGATTCTTGAAAAAAGGCCCGGATTTTAGGATCAAACCTAAATATCAAAAAAAAAAAGTAAAAAATCAAATAGTTACTAACACTTGAAATTTATTTAATAAAATTAATAAATAAATAAACTAAAACAAACCAAATATCAAGAATTTATGAAAATATATTTAAAAAACCTAGCCTCGCTCCAGGAGTTATAATTAATTCTTTGTGCAAAAAAATTGAAAAAGATTTTTTTTCTTTATCTTTTGAATTTCATGTAAAACATACCATGGTAAACTTTTTATTTTATTGTGTGGATTACGCGGTAGGTAATTACTACAGGAATCTACCATTGTTAATCATTTATGTAACAGTGTAATGGTATCTGATATGTAATGATATGATATGACACTATGTAAAAATTTTGTAATATAATGAAGATGATATAATTTTGTGTAATATTATAATTATATTGTTAAACCAAATTGAAATAAATGAATCGTGTATAAGCGAACGGAATCTATAAGTTTATTCAATATTATATTTATACTGTTAAAGCAACTTGAAATAAATGAATCGTGTATAAGCGAACGGAATCTATAAGTTCGTTATAGGTTTATAGGTTTGATATTATCATTTAGTATCATATAAAATAAAACCTTTTAAGAAGAAAAACCCAAATATCTAACTGAACTCTTGTGTGACGGATTTTAAAAACAACATATAAAAATTATTTTTTTTTCTTCTTGGATTTTCTGTGATCCGTTCAATTACTTATATAAGATTCTCGCTTGTGAAGTAGTTATAGTATGATATAGTGTTATTTGATAAGATACGATATGATCATATCATATGTTAGAGTATTTAAAAAGGAAATTTGTTATTCAAAAATATATATATACAATATCATAGGATTTAAAATTATATCATATCATCTTAAGAGCATTCGTAATGAAACCTTTAAAAATATGTGAGAGAGTTTAGTTATTTTATAAGAAATAGTTGGTAGTGTTTTTGAGTGGTTGTGAGTAGATGAGAGAAAATATATGACAAAGTTACTGTTAATCTGTAAATATATGGGAAAAAAATTTTGAAAAGAGAAAACTTTATAAAATTTTTTAATATTTTTAGAAATGATTATGAGTGAAAGAGAGATAAAATGTAATGATAAAGGTATAAAAAATATTATTTAATTAAAAATAAGAGAGAGAAAGTAGTTGTTTTTAGTGGAAATATATGGATATGGATTTTATTGTGAATGCTCTAAAAGGAATAATATACCATACACTACAACATAACACAATAAATACTTTGCATTGCAATACAATATAGTATATAATATGATATGATACAACTGTATAATATTACATCTTATTTGATTTAATCATAATATATATATATATATATGTGTTTAGGATCCTGTAAAAAAATCATTTTTCGTGAGAAGTTTGAGAAGGAATAGGAATTGACATGTAAACATCATGTTTTGGACTTAGGCATGATGTTTTGGGTTGTTTTGACAAGAAAAACATCAAACATAACAATTTTAGACACATTAAAACTTAAAACACAATGTCAAGAACGTTAAGTAGTGTGTTTTAACTGTTAAATAGTGTTTTTTAAATTGCATGCCTATAGTTTTAAATTGTTATGTTTGGTGTTTTTTTTTGCCAAAACAACCCAAAATATAATGGCTAAGTTCAAAACATGATGCCTACATCTTAATTCCTATGTCTTCTCACACTTCTCACAAAAATGGTCCTTTTTACAGGAACCTCACATTTAGACACAATGCAATGATTTCTAGGCTTAAACTTAAAACACAATGTCAAGAACATCAAGTAGTGTGTTTTAAGTGTTAAATAGTGTTTTTTAAATTGCATGCCAATAATACATTGCATTGTGTTTTAAATTATTATGTTTTGTGTTTTCTTGCCAAAACAACTCAAAACATAATGAATAAGTTCAAAACATGATGCCTACATCTTAATTCCTATGCCTTCTTACACTTCTCACGAAAATGGTCCTTTTTACAGGAACCTAACCCTATATATATATATATATATATATATATATATATATATAGACACACTAGGTTATTAGGTCATGTATTACACGGTTTTATGGATATAAATTATGTTATGTATATGTCTTCATAAATTTATAGAAGTGTTTGTTTGCCCTAGACAACACGACCTATAGTTGGTAATGTGTAAAACTGATATTTTTAGAAACAAACCAACTTTAGGTAGTAATTGTCCTATACTTTTATTTATCGCCATGACAAAACATACGGATAGTGTTAAATGTCTTTTTTTTTTCAATTTAATCAAAATCATTTTATTTGGCAGTATTAATCGTAATCTAGGATAAAAGTTGGAGTGACAATATAAATTCCAGATTTGAGAGCCTCCTGATCACCTAGTGATTGGACCTATAGTCGATTTCCATTGCATAAACCATTCTTTCAATCAATATTTGATATTTCTTGATAACGTTACTAGAACATTGACCTTTGGTAACAGTCTTGGTTTGGCAAGCCTGAAAATTTAAGTCCCGGTGAATATAGACATGTATCAAAATTATTATAAAAATATTCCGACTTTATAATATCAAAACATAGATATCAACATAATAAAAAAATACAATGACGGTCTACTTAAAATTAATAACCAAATCAAAATGAATCAGATTAAAGTAATTATGGTTAAAATACAAATTATGAAAAACAAAAAAAAAAGTTTAAAAATTTTTTTACATGACCAAACAATAACATTAAATATGTTTTCAAAGCATGGAAGAAATTGATTTTTAAGCAACGAATTAACCTATTCTTTACCATTATTATTATATGAAAATAATAAATTATTTATAGATATTTTAAACATATTGTAAGAGAATCCTTTTAAAAGACAAGGAGGTTTTATCGCATGACATTATTTCTAATTGTTTACTATAAACAAAATCGTTACTAACTAATTAATATCTGCTATAATTTACAAGATTTTTGTGCATTACAACTTGGACCATGTGTTTTTATGCTTGTACGATGGTTATAACAAAATTAAGGATGCTTTTGATGAGCTGGTTTCCTACAAGATGTCATCAAATCTGGTAGGTTATATCTTCTCACTTAACATGTCTCCACCTTTCTCTTTTCCTTTAATTTGCTACTCAGACTAAATATGGCATATTTATGTATAAATGGAAGACGGAGAAGCACACAATCGAATACGTGGTGGTTTTAGAAACCCGATTTAAGGACGATGGCGGCTGTGAGTTCTCCGGCGGCCACATGGAGTGTTTCTGGCGGTGTGTAATTGTAAGGCTGAAGGTTTTTGCTTTAAATGTACTGTTTTCTAATATTAATCTTCTGTGATTCGTAAACTGGCAGTGAAAAGGTCTGGCAATAATCAGCGCATCCAACGAAGAAGAAGCCATCGGCAATCATCTCTGTGGCTATGGAAGATCCGGCAATGTCGCGATATATATTGCGATCCTTTTATCAATTTTGTATCTTACATCTGTCTAGCATTCATAAGCCGATAGAACTGACAACGTGCCGAACTGGTCAAAGATACTGAAAGAAGATTTGAGTGAAAATCGACGGCAAGAAGCCGATTTTGACGAATTTGAGTACAACAGAGCCGGAAAATGGTTCCCGCCACATGGGTTTATGGCGGAACAGTCGGCAAGATGATGTAGCGGAAGATTAGATAACAAAGAACGAACACGTTGAATCTGCGAATACCCGTCTTTCCCAAACCCCCAAAATTCAACCCAAAGGGCAAGAATTTGAAGTGACAAAACTGATTATCTCAAAATTGAAGTCTGATCTTTTCATTAGCTTTAGCAACATATAAATAGAAACCGAAATTTGAAAATGGGCCTAAAACACACTTGGGCCATAAACTAGAACAAAACGAAAGTCCACGAAAAGTCATGGCCGGTCTTCCACACTTGGGCCTGCATTAGAAGACGACGTCCTTTTTTGTTGATGAAGGAGTTGGGAGGACTTTAAAAGGAAGGGAGACTTTTTAGGAACGATTTACTGTATTTTAATTGGTTACCTGTAATTCTTGTAGTGATTTTGATGATGTAACTTTTGGATTTTGATTTACAGTTTAAAGAAATGGGATTACCGTTTTGGTCTTTCAAGTTTTTGAAACTTGTAATCAGCCGTATAAATCAGCGGTTTAGGCATGGGTTTATTAAGGTGGGACTGTGGGACCGTGGGAGAGAGAAACATTGTGTGGAGATGTTTGCCGGTTCAAGAGGGTGGTGATGGATCGGAATGAGAGATAGATGGGGTTGGTGGTTGTGTTCCAGAAAGGATTGTGGTTGAGATAAGAGAGAAATGGGTTTTCGGATATTAGGTACAAACCTTGTTAACCTTATTAATAGCTTTTGACAACATTCATCTTATGTTTTTGGTTGTTTAGCTTATCTATTTATAATTAAACTCATTTCATCAATTGGGTTTCACTCTTCAAAATCAGATTCGGTACTGGTCCATTAGCTAGATTTACAAGTTTGTTTAAGGTATCAGAGTTTCAAGATTTTTTTTCTAAACATTAAAAGTGTTATTGACTAAAGATGAACGGTAGACGAAGGTGTCGACCGAGTAAGTAAAGATTTTGAGATGAAGAAAAACGTGGGCAGAGGTGGCGTAGACCTGGTGAGCAAAAGGTGGATGATGTTTACATAAAACTATAAATTGTTTGATTTTGATCAACACTTGAGCTAATTCATAGTTTTAGATGATAACTAAATAAATTATTAAGGCATAACAACATTAATTTTTTCTAAGCTTTGAATTAGGTTTTTTTTTAAGAGTAAATTGCACAAAACATCATTTATGTTTCCTCAAACTTGCAGGTTCCAGCCTTAATGTTTAAAAGTTGCTAAAAACAGCCTTTATGTTTATTTTTGTTTCGGGTTCAATCCTTTACAGCTAACCACGTTATTTTCTTCAGTTAAGTTCCCTCACATGCATAACATGTGAGGGTATATTCGTCATTTTGGTTGATCTTCCACCCACGTCAATTGTAAGAAAAAAGAATATTTAAGGTTTAACCTATTTTAAACAAATTCTGGTAAAACGTACGCGACTATAGAGGAGCACGATTGCCGTTTGATAGTGTTTAAGTCTAACTTCGGCGTCCTAAGCGTCACCAGTTGCTGGATCCGACTACTGAACACGGTGTTACGAAGTTCTCTGATTTGACGGCATCGGAGTTCCGTGAGAGGTGTCTAGGGTTGAAGAGTCGTTTGTCGTTTCCGTCTGATGCGAATAAGGCGCCGATTCTTCCAACTGATGATAATCCTGAAGAGTTTGATTGGCATGATCAAAATTTGTGTTAATTTTTACAGCTTCGTGGGCTAGCTTAACAAGATTCCTATCTTAATTCCGGGTTCGCCGGAATCCGGCGAAGTCGCCGGAGAAGAAGACTGGAATAGAGGGTGTTTGGTTTTTAAAAGTTTGGTTTTATTGCACATTAGTCCATGCGGTTAGAATTTTTTTAAAATAGATTAAACCTTAAATATTCTTTTTTCTTACAATTTACGTGGGTGGAAGATCAACCAAAATGACGAATATACCCTCACATGTTATGCATGTGAGGGAACTTAACTGAAGAAAATAACGTGGTTAGCTGTAAAGGATTGAACCCGCAACAAAATTAAACTTAAAGGTTGTTTTTAGCAACTTTTAAACATTAAGGCTGGAACCTGCAAGTTTGAGGAAACATAAAGGATGTTTTGTGCAATTTACTCTTTTTTTAATTAAAAGGTCAGGTATACTAAAATACATGACACATATATAAATAAATATATGTAATATAAATTGTTATACATGGAAAAAATATGTAATGTACATCGTCAAAGTTGAAGTCGTTAAACTTGGAAAAAATGCAATTTCGTCAAAGTTGAAGTCGTTAAACTAGGAAAATATGCAATGTACGTCATCAGTGTTGAAAGTGCCGCAAGAGTTGAAGTTCGAAAATGTGTATTGTACGTCGTAAAAGTTGAAAGCGCCGCAACGCGCGCGGTGGTTTAAATCTAGTTAATTATATTTTAGATCAATTAAAATAAATGATCAATATCCAAGTAAGCCATAAAACATTTGGATACGGATTAAATAAAAAGTTATTGAATGTATCTTTATTAGTAATAATATTTGTGAGATATTATAACGATAACGATGATTGGCTATTTATGATTGATTCGTAAATGGGTGTGTTTATATTGTTATGTATACCACATGAATCTTTCATTGTTGTGTATTAGTTAGGGGTTGTTTGGCAACTTCTGAATGGTTAAGTGCTGAAACAGTAAGAAGTGTGAACCAGTAAGAGGTCTGAACCATTAAGAACGAGTATAATGTTTAACCGTTAAGAGGCAAATGTCTGACAAATTCAGATTAGATGTCTTAACCATTCAGACTCTGTATAAAACTTAACCATTCAAAGGCAAATGTTTGAACCATTCAGACATCTGCTCACGAAACAAACAGTCTGAACCATTAAGTGTTGAACCAGTAAGAGGTCTGAACCATGAAGAGCTTCATTAAGAGGTAAACAAACAGCTCCTTAGTTATTAAATTTATTATGAATAAAGGTGAAAATGTCATGAGGCATATTAACAATATTATTAGTATTAGTAAATTGAAAGAGAAAATATCACGTGGCATTAATTAATTAGAATCTTCTATTCGAATGAGATATATTACATGACTATTGTAGCGTATATGGTAATGTATCATATCATATCGTATAGTAGCATACCTTATCGTACAGCTTATGGTCTTCGGGATTTCTAATTGGGTTTCATGTTATTTTAGTTTTTTGGTCGAATAAACTTACCTAATAAATGAACCATTTAAAGCTCAAGTTGATTAAGTTAAAGTTAGAGGCTGTTTCGAAACTTCTGAATGGGTAAGTGCTGAACAAATAAGAGACCTAAACTATTAAGTGCTAAACCAGTCAAATGTTTGAACCACTAAAAATCAGTATAATGCTTTATCATTGAGAGGCATAAGAGATCTTAACTAGGCACAAGAGGTCTGCAATGGTCTTCATCGTGTTGCCGCCTGATGTGGAGTCAAGAAGTCACTTAGTCGCTTCAGAAACTCCATTATAGAATTTCTCTACAACTCTCCACTCAAGACCATGGTGCTGGCACTTTTCACAAATGCCTTGAACCGGTCCCATGTCTCGTAAATGGACTCCTTAAATGCTAAATTATTATTTAGAATCATCATCAATATTATAATAAATTTAACACACTTTCTTATGTAACACATGTAATTTCATGAAAATACCAACTCTGTTTGTTAACGAATTGAAAATGCTAACGGTATAAGAACAAAAGCATTTAGCTATGCTCTTGTTAATTATTTAAATCTATTTCATAGTCAAATAGTTTCATGTGTAACCATGCATGTATAAAGAAAACAATTAATTAATCAAATTAATTCCACTAAGAAATTGAATCATGATTCTTAATAACTAATAGTACATGAGTTGTAGATTCAACTTACAAACATAATGTACTTAAAAGCATAAATACCTAGACATAAAACAGTTGCTTCAATTTGAATTTAAAGTCAGTTATCAAATAATCAATTATTGACCTAATATGTGATTCCTTAAGGTATTGAAGCAACGATTGGCAGATAACTATATCATCAACATACTATCATTTTTAATAATTAAAGTACCAGTCGCCCATATCAAATACAACAAACAAGAACTTAAACTTCTATATACCTATCGGATGAGGGTTCAACTTGGTACCTTAATTGCCAAGCGGGGACCAACGATGGTCACACGGAACTGAACTAAAGTGAGTAACAACGGTGATTCATGGTTGGCTTACGACAGATGGTGGATCCAGGATTTTTCTTGAAGGGGTGCAAAAAATGAACGGTAAGATGAGTAAAATATTCCAAAAAAAGATCGGTCAAAATGGGTCAAATATGCCAAAAATGAACCCATGAAAACGTGTCAAGTGATTATAATTAGTTCATCTAATTTCTAAAAGAAAGTCTCTTTAGGGTCTTATAATTCATTGCTAAGATTCACCCAATAATCCACAGAACTAATAAGTTTTGTGGTGTCTCACATAACAGGTCTTTTTTAAGAATTCACTATTACAATGTAAGTCACTTTTGCAATATTTAATTTAAGTCTTGGTGTCTCACAGAATATCCATTTTTTTCAATCGACGAAACCTAAGAAGTAAGAACTTCTTTTCATTATGAAAATAGATAAAAGGAACAACATAAGCAAATATAGATTTTACCCAACAAAGTCTTGTGACGAAAATGCACGTAAAATGAGCATTGAAACGTATTATATTTGACCCGACTCGTTTTCGGAAAAAGTTATGTCGAAACGTGAATTTATATTGTTTACTTGGAACGTGAACGTATACTAACACGTACATAAAAATAAGCACGTGAGAAAAAAATTGTCACACCCCGACCCGCAGCGGAAAAGGTGATCGGGGCATGATTGGGTTTTCATCAAAGCTCATGACATTTATTATAATGTTTCATATTTATTATTACAATTTAAAGGAGATCATACAATCATATCATACAAGTTCAACATGTCCTATACATCTTTCTAGGCTTCATTATTTTTCTTCTAAGGCACTTTCCTATGTTTTCCTTGCTTCATCATGTCCACCTGTATTATGTGTAAAAATGGTTTTTGGATCAACAAAAAGTTAGCGAGTGAATCCTATTTAAAACATTTAAACGTGTTTATTGAATTGATTATAAAATAAAGTGCATAACCACATATGAGTAAACGTAAATGTAAAGTTATTCACAAAACACTTAATATTAAATAATGCACACACATACAACAATAGATAGTTTTGAGGCACGCGTTGTTCAACTCGTCTCACACGAGGAACTGATGGGACTAATGAATGAGTTTTGAGGCACGCGTTGTTCTACGAACTGATGGGCCTAATGAATGAGTTTTAAGGCACGCGTTGTTCAACTCGTCTCCCACGAGGAACTGATGGGCCTAACAATTAATTTGCATACAACTTGACAATATGTAATACATAATAACAAACAATATTTACATTCTAAATTTAGATCATAATATGGTATAGCACGAGTTTGAATAAGCGAATTAGTTTAAGTGACACATGATACTCTCCAAAACATGAATAAAAAGGGGAATTTGTAAGAATTCACTCACAGTGGTTGCGTTTCTTGGATTGATGATGAATGCGCACGAATTTGGATTTAACCACGAGAGAAACTAACCTAGATAATAACATAACGGTTCGGTAAGTAAGCGGATTTTATTAACCAATTTTAATAGGATTTTTGGATATATTTTTGTGAGTTTAAGGCTATTTTCTAACTTTAAAAACGTTTATTTTTAAGTATTTTTAATTGATTTTTAAATTAAATAAATAAATAAAAATAATAAAAAAATGTTGACTTTTTGACTTTGACCGTTGACCAGGACTGTTGACCGTTGACCGGTTCGGTCGGTTGTATTGTTGCACTGAGTGAGATTCGAACCGGTGACCTCTCGTACGCGTGCACGCAGCTCTACCAACTGAGCTACGTGTCTAACCCAAAATATTTCTGTTTTTAATTATATTTATACACTATTTAAGTTAATCCGAAAATCATTTATTTAAAAAGGATTTAATTGTATCGAACCGGTGATCTCAACAGGTCTCGAACCCGGGACCTGTGGTTTAGTTTGGCACACAGTCCACCGCTGGACTGTGTGTCTAACTTGGCTAATATTCTGATTTTATTATACTTAACATCTTACTGCGCGTGGATCCGGTTCAGTTTAAAAAGGAACATTTTTATTACAGAGAATGTGATTGTGTCAAGGATCGAACTCGGGACGTATGTTTATTGTGTGTACACAGTCCACCGCTGGACTGTATGTCTAACCCGTTTATTATTCTGTTTTAATTAATCTTATACACTAGTTGGAATTCATCTTCTTCATTCAAAACCAGACAACGGTTAAACAACCGTTTCCTGTTAAATTCAATTAACGAACATTATAAGCGATTGTAATGCGATGAAATAAAGAGAATTTTTGTCCACCCCGACTCGCAGTGGAATAAGAGTCGGGGCATAATTGGGTTATCACCAAAGCTCATGATGTTTACTAATATGTTTCATATTTATTAAATTCAAATTACTTCTCAAAGTTCCAAGTCAAATTCATACAATACAAGGAAAGGAAAAATTAACTAAAACAATCCATAATCTAAACTGGTTTATTCTTCTAAGCCGCCCTATATGTTTCTTGCTTCAACTTGATCACCTGTATCATGTGTAAAAATGGGAAATTTTAGGTCAACAAAAGTTGGCGAGTGAACCTTGTTAAAAACATTTGTTATTGATTCATTATTGTAATTAATTTAGGAAAATTGTGCAATAATCATATATGAACAAATGTATGTAAACATAACGATCACAAACCACCTTGCTTAAGTATGTAATAGGAATGACAATGAATATGTTGGCAACCCGTTCAAGCTCATAGGTAATGGGGAACGGACGGCCTATGCTAATGTATGTGAGATTAAGGCTCAATCAAACGGAGCCGATCTTATGTTGGCAACGCCTGGTTCACGCTCATAGGTAATGGGGAACAGCTCACGCTCATAGGTAATGGGAAGCGGCGGCCTATGAAATGTATGTACTGAAAATGATAAATTAAATCTAAACTTCAACCACACAAACAACTGATACATATTGAATGCACATTTAATCATGAACATGATGGATGCACAAGTGTTTAATTATAATAAATAAATAGCGACACATGATACACCCCAAAATGTGATTAAAACGGGAATTGGTAGAGATTCACTCACCTTGGGTGCGTTTGTTTGAAGGTGTTGAATGCGCACGAGTTTAGAGGATTGATCGACGAGGAATAACTAACCTAATTAATAATGAAAAGGTACGGTAAGTATGTGGATTTTATTAACTATTTTAATAGGGTTTTTGGATATATTTTTGTGAGTTTAAGGCTATTTTCTAACTTTAAAAACGTTATTTTTAAGTATTTTTAATTGATTTTTAAATTAAATAAATAAATAAAAATAATAAAAAATTTGTTGACTTTGACCGTTGACCGTTGACCGGTCGGATTCGGTTTATTCATGCGCTGAGTGAGGTTCGAACTCGTGACCTCTCGTTTACGTGCACGCAGCTCTACCAACTGAGCTACGTGTCTAACCCGAATAATTCTGTTTTTAATTATACTTATATACTATTTAGATTTATCCATTTATTTTTAAAAAGGATTTTAAATGTATCGAACCGGTGTGGGTTAACGTGCACATAGTCCACCGCTGGACTGTGTGTCTAACCTGGTTAATAATCCGGTTTTTATTATACTTAACATGATTTTGCGAGTTAACCCGGTTCAGTTAAAAAGGCATTTTTATTTCAAGAGGGTAAGGTTGGGACAGGAATCGAACTCGCGACGTATGTGTATTTGTTTGCACACAGTCCACCGCTGGACTGTGTGTCTAACCCGTTCATAAATCTGATTTTAATTAATCTTATAATATAACCCGTCATCGTCTTCTTCGCTCAAGAACACAGACAGTGATAACTTGACTGATTTATGTCTAATTTGATTATCCAACATTATAAGTAATTGAAAGGTAATGAATGGAGAGAGTTTGGGGATAGGAGGTACCGATCCGTGTCTTTCACAGAACTCCAGCAAAGGTCCGTCGGCTCTGATAGTGAACTTCGGCTGTTAGAATCAATTAACAGTTCTGTTCGATTAGTTATGAAATTGAGGTACTTAAACAAAGATTAACAGAAGTTTGAATGATCATACCGGCTCCCAGCGTGATTCTGAAAGTTTCAGAAGTTTTCCGGCGAAGGCAGGAATTCCGACAACGTCGTCTGGGATTGATTCTGGATGGTGGATTTGTGTTAGTAACAGTCTAACAATGGATTGAAACAGAAAGAGTCGAGGGAATTACCGTGTGGATGTGAGTCTCGGTTTTCCGGCGAAAGTCCGGTGATGGCAGGATATTTCCGGCGAGTGAAATTTCGTCGAGAAAAGGTGCGATTTTGAGCGAAAAGGCTACCAGTGAATTGTGAGTGAATTTATAGGGAAGAATCGAGACGCATGGGGTCGGATTTCAGTCTCGATTCATGGTCAGCCGTTCTCCGGCGGTTACGACTGATGTCGCGGGTTCAGACATCGGTTATAACCATCGTTGAGGTTAATTCTTCGGTTAAATTAGAAGAAACCGTCAATTATCGGTGAAATCGTCGGGATTTCCGACGACTGCGAATTGGGCGCGACTTTGACTGGATTTGATTTCCGTGATTCATCATTTGAATTAATTGATTCGATATGTTATCAAATACCCAAACTGGCGGAGTGGTTGAATGTGTGAGAGTTAAGATTTGTGGATTCCCGGCTGACCCGGGTTCGACTCCCGACAGCCGGTTTTTCTTTTTAATTAATTTATTTTTACTTTTTAACAATTATAATTTATAACTTCTAATTTGTTTATTAATTATGTATCGTTTAAAATTAAAATAAGTCATAAATAAACAACAAAAGTTTAAAACTGATTGTTTGGTTAATAAACGAAGCGGGTTTTGAAAACCCGTTTTTCGACGGATGTTAAAGTATCCCCTACTTTTAGAAATTTCGTCCCGAAATTTAAGTAGTAGTAGTTACAGGAAATAGGTGTGGCTATTTCTCGCGCATTGAGTCTTCACGTTCCCAAGTAAACTCAGGTCCTCGTTTCGACTCCCAGCGTACCCTGACAATTGGGATGCGGCTTCGTCTTAAACGTTTTTCTCCGAAGTCCATAATTTCTACTGGTCTTTCAATGAAATGCATAGATTCATCGACTTGAATGTCTTCTAGAGGAATATGGAGATTTTCATCGGCGAGGCATTTCTTCAAGTTCGATACGTGGAATGTGGGATGAATTCTGTTGAGTTCCTCCGGTAGGTCAAGCTTGTATGCTACAGGTCCTACTCTTTCGAGTATCTTGAAAGGACCTACGTAGCGTGGTGCTAGCTTGCCTTTTTGGCCAAAACAAACTACTCCCTTCCACGGCGATACTTTTAAAAGTACTTGGTCACCAATGTTAAATTCCAAGGGCTTTCGTCGCTTGTCAGCATAGCTCTTTTGATGACTTTGTGCCGCTAGAAGGTTGTTTCGGATTTGATGAATCTTGTCTGTTGTTTCTTGTATTAATTCTGGACCGGTGATTTGAGCTTCTCCAATTTCGTGCCAACATATTGGTGATCGGCACTTACGACCATATAACGCTTCAAAAGGTGCCATGCCGATACTTGAATGATAGCTGTTGTTGTACGAAAATTCAACTAATGGTAGGTGAGCGTCCCAATTCCCTTTGAAGTCTATGACACATGCTCGAAGCATGTCTTCAAGAGTTTGAATGGTGCGTTTAGATTGACCATCAGTTTGGGGATGATAAGCGGTACTAAGGTCTAATCGTGTACCCAAAGCGGCTTGTACAGCTTGCCATGTTCGTGAAGTGAAACGACCATCACGATCTGAAATAATGCTTAACGGTACACCATGACGGCTTACGATTTCGCTGATGTAGATACGAGCTAGTTTCTCATTCTTAAAGTCTTCGCGAATCGGAATGAAGTGAGCTGATTTTGTAAATGATTACCCATATAGTGTCATACCCACCGGAGGTGCGGGGTAACCCGGTAATGAAGTCCATGGTTATGTTTTCCCACTTCCATACAGGTATTTCAGGTTGGACTAGAAGTCCTGAGGGTCTTTGATGTTCAGCTTTCACTTTAGAACAGATAAGGCACTTGGAAACAAAAACAGCAATATCCTTTTTCATGCCAGGCCACCAGTAGGTGTATCGAAGGTCTTGATACATCTTGTCGGCTCCTGGGTGTACAGAGTATCGTGTTTTGTGCGCCTCTTTCATAAGGGTATCGCGAAGGTCATTCTGATCGGGAATCCATATGCGATCTAGATAATACAGAATGCCGTCAGATTTTGTTTCGAGTTTAAGTTCTGCTCCACAAGATAACTCATTTCGTATGTCGTATTCTGTTATGGAAACATGTTGAGCTTCTCGGATTTGATCTTTGATATCGGTTATGATTTGCGAACATAGAAGACGAATGGAGTTCGCATAACCCTTTCGACTGAGTGCATCGGCCACCACATTTGCCTTGCCGGGATGATACCGAATTTCACAGTCGTAGTCATTAAGAAGTTCGACCCATCTTCGTTGCCTCATATTCAACTCCTTTTGATTAAAGATGTGTTGGAGGCTCTTGTGGTCAGTGTAAATTTCCACTTGGTACCATAGAGGTAATGTCTCCATATCTTAAGAGCGAACACAACGGCTCCAAGTTCTAGGTCGTGGGTAGTGTAGTTCTTCTCATGAGTTTTGAGCTGCCTAGAAGCATAGGCTATCACTTTTCCCCTTTGCATTAATACACAGCCTAGTCCCTGCCCTGATGCGTCGCAATAAACTACAAAGTCATCGCAACCTTCGGGGAGTGTGAGGATAGGTGCGTCACAAAGCTTTTGCTTAAGGGTTTAGAAGGCTTCTTCTTGTTTAGGTCCCCATATGAAGGGTTTTCCTTTATGTGTCAAAGTCGTGAGTGGTACAGCGATACGAGAGAAATTTGATATGAAACCGGCGGTAGTAACCAGCCAAACCAAGGAAAGATCTTACTTCAGTTGGTGTACGTGGCGCTTGCCACTCTTGCACTGCTTTGATCTTTGAGGGGTCGACATGTATTCCCTTGTCATTGACGACATGTCCAAGGAATTGTACCTCTTTTAACCATAATTCGCATTTGGAGAATTTAGGGTAGAGCTTTTCGGTTCTTAAGAGCGTGAGGATGAGTCGAAGGTGCCGTTAATGATCAGTTTTAGACTTTGAGTAAATGAGAATGTCGTCAATGAAGACTATAACAAAACGATCAAGATAGGGTTTGCAGACTCTGTTCATTAGATCCATGAAGACCGCTGGAGCGTTGGTTAGACCAAATGGCATGACCATGAATTCATAGTGACCATAACGAGTTCGGAAGGCGGTTTTTGGGACGTCTTCTTCATGTACCCTGAGTTGATGATAGCCAGAACGAAGGTCGATCTTTGAAAAAGAAGTGGCACCCTAGAGTTGGTCTAGAAGATCATCGATACGAGGTAATGGATAGCGGTTCTTGACCGTTAATTTGTTGAGTTCTCTGTAATCGATACACATGCGAAACGTTCCATCTTTCTTCTTCACAAACAGAACAAGTGCACCCCAAGGCGATGAGCTAGGACGTTGAATCCTTTGTCGGTCAATTCTTGTAATTGACTGGCTAGCTCTTGCATTTCGGATGGGGCTAACCTATAAGGAGATTTCGCGACGGGTGTAGCGCCCGGTATAAGATCAATGCGGAATTCGACTTCTCTCTTGGGAGGAAGTCCTAAGATGTCGTCGGGGAAGACTTGCGGGAATTCTTTCACTACAGATATGTCTTCTAGTTTCTTCTCCTTGTTTCCCTTCTTGACAACGTGGGTTAGAAATGCTACATAATTCTTGCGGAGATATTTTCGGGCTTGAAGACAGGACATCAGTTTGAGTCCTTTCGAAGGGGTTTCTCCAAAGATTCGTAGGGTTTGACCGTCTGCAAGAGGAATGTGAATGAACTTTTCGCGGCATACCACTTCAGCATGATGTTGGCTGAGCCAGTCCATGCCGATTATAATGTCAAAATTTCCCAACTTCATAGGAATGAGGTCAATAGGAAAATCGTGATCGTTTAGAGTAAGAGTACAGTTTCGGATAATGGAGTTTAATGAGACCGGTTTTCCGTCAGCGACTTCTACCGTTATGGATTCCATAAGTTTATCACGAGTTTGGTTGAGGATGGATTCGAATTCTAAGGACACAAAACTCTTATCCGCGCCAGTATCAAATAACACGGATGCATAACTACCATTGATGAGAAACGTACCGTTAACCACGTTGTTGTCGGCCCTAGCTTGGTTGGCGTTGATGTTAAATGCTCTTCCTCTAGCAGGTGGAGGAGCTTGGTTAGCTTGGTTCACCGGATTTGCTTGAGCTTGAGCATGTATGATGTTTACCAAGCGTGGACAAGTGTTTCTAAAGTGGTTTGGGTCTCCACAATTGTAGCAAGCCCGCATGGGTTGCATCATGGGGTTTTGGGTTGGTAGTAGGTTTGGGCCGTATGTTGTGTAGGTGGTCGTAGTAGGGGTTGTTGGGCTTGACCCATTATTTGATGGTGCGTTTGAGTTGTGGGTTGGTTGCGGTTCATTCGATGTAGTGAGCGGCAGGCTTGGATGGTGTGACCTGCACGGCCACAGCCGGTGCAATATTGACAGGGGTCTTCGGGGGAGTGATGGTATTGACAACGGGTGCATTTTGGGTAAGGGCCAGAGTATTGCCTTTTGTATGGTGCGGGTGAAGGAGCAACTTGTGTGATGGGTGCAGCAGGGATAGAGAAATTGGTTTGGGTGACAGCAAAATTTCAGGTATTTCGTTTCCTCTTGTTTGAAAATTTTGAGGAGGAGGTGGAATGGTTTGAAGTTTGGCCCTCAACGGGGGCTTTCTTTTTCTCCTCTTTGAATTTACCGTTTCTGATGCGATTCTCGGTAAGTTCGGTGGCTAATTCCATAGCAGCTTCGAGAGTTGCAGGCGAAGTGCTGAGGACTGAGTCTTGAATCTTCAAGGGGAGGCCTCAAATATAGTGTTCAACCAAGCGGTATACTGGGGTGAACAAGTTAGGAACCATCTGGTTCAGCTCAAGAAATCTTTTGTTGTAGGAAGTATGGTCCCCTTCCTTTTGCTTCAGCGAGTGGAATTCGTCTTCCAACTTCTTGAGTTCGCTTCTTGGCAGAAGCGTTTTGTCATCATTTCCCTTAACTCTTCCCAGGTTAAGGCCATCGCGTCTTCAACTCCTCTATTACCCTTCTCGGTGTTCCACCAGGTCAGGGCTACCCCAAATAATCTCCCGGTTGCGTAACGTACCTTGCGATCCTCGGGACAATCGCAATTTAGGAAGGTGTTTTCCATTTCCTCAAACCAGTGGAGGAGAGCGGTGACACCTTCGGTCCCTTTGAACTTTGGGGGATCGCAAGACTTAAAGTGCTTGTAGGAGCACTTCTTGGAGGAAGGGTTGTCGATGTTTTGATCCTCTTGATTGGGTGGGTTGACAGGATTCACGGTGAGAGCTTGCTGGACTTGAATTACAATATCAGGAAGCACCGCGGCCATTTGTTTCGCAATCTGAGTGGCCAAGCGTTCGTTTGACCTTCCTGACTTTCGTCCTCCACGTAGCTGCCTAGCCGACATCTACAGGAACATACATAGGAAAGATTGTGAGTTTATGGAGTCTTTTTAGGTGTCATGTGTCTTAAAGAAAATGAAAATAACATAAATATCAATAATGCAACTACATCCATAGGATGTCTTGGGTTTGCTCATGTTGGGCCTCAAATGTCCCCCATACTATCGCCGATATAGTCATGTGGGCCCCCATGACTATTGGCTTAGTAGGATTTACATTGGTATTGGCGGTTTAACACTCGCATCACCCGAATGAAAACCACGAAATATGTTTGCGAGATGTATGGTCGGGGGGTGTCCAGGTATAGACACAATGACAACTCAAAGTGGAGTTAGTTCACACGGCGTTTGGTATAGCATGCTTTGGCCTAATAGGTCCTTCGTACTCTCATCGTTAGTCCCCAGGTAGGCAAACTGGTCCTTTATTTTGGATTTATACGAATGCCAAGCCTAGACAGGACGTTCCGACTACCGGTACTCGTACCCTTCCAGTTACTACATGCCCGTCATGAGAACTCACTTTGATGTGATTTGAAAACACAAAAATCGTTGTAACAATCGTATAAATTGTGAGGTGTGTGCTCCCATGGATATGATACGTTATGAGAATATGATTCATGATAGGCATTGTATAATAATATGTACTTATGAACATGCTTGCATAACATTGAATGTAACAATAAACATAAAGCATATAAACATCATGAATTTGCATGTAACACACAAAAATTTAAAAATTCTAAGCAACTATAGAATAGGCTCTAAGTGTCTAATAACCTATCCTATATCCTTATAGTCATGGCTCTGATACCAATCTGTCACACCCCGACCCGCAGCGGAATAAGAGTCGGGGCATAATTGGGTTATCACCAAAGCTCATGATGTTTACTAATATGTTTCATATTTATTAAATTCAAATTACATCTCAAAGTTCCAAGTCAAATTCATACAATACAAGGAAAGGAAAAATTAACTAAAACAATCCATAATCTAAACTGGTTTATTCTTCTAAGCCACCCTATATGTTTCTTGCTTCAACTTGATCACCTGTATCATGTGTAAAAATGGGAAATTTTGGGTCAACAAAAGTTGGCGAGTGAACCTTGTTAAAAACATTTGTTATTGATTCATTATTGTAATTAATTTAGGAAAATTGTGCAATAATCATATATGAACAAATGTATGTAAACATAACGATCACAAACCACCTTGCTTAAGTATGTAATAGGAATGACAATGAATATGTTGGCAACGTCCCGTTCACGCTCATAGGTAATGGGGAACGGACGGCCTATGCTAATGTGTGTGAGATCAAGGCTCAATCAAACGGAGCCGATCTTATGTTGGCAACGCCTGCTTCACGCTCATAGGTAATGGGGAACAGCTCACGCTCATAGGTAATGGGGAGCGGCGGCCTATGAAATGTATGTACTGAAAATGATAAATTTAATCTAAACTTCAACCACACAAACAACTGATACATATTGAATGCACATTTAATCATGAACATGATGGATGCACAAGTGTTTAATTATGATAAATAAATAGCGACACATGATACACCCCAAATGTGATTAAAACGGGGAATTGGTAGAGATTCACTCACCTTGGGTGCGTTTGTTTGAAGGTGTTGAATGCGCACGAGTTTAGAGGATTGATCGACGAGGAATAACTAACCTAATTAATAATGAAAAGGTACGGTAAGTATGTGGATTTTATTAACTATTTTAATAGGGTTTTTGGATATATTTTTGTGAGTTTAAGGCGATTTTCCAACTTTAAAAACATTATTTTTAAGTATTTTTAATTGATTTTTAAATTATATAAATAAATAAAAATAATAAAAAAATTGTTGACTTTGACCGTTGACCGTTGACCGTTGACCGGTCGGATTCGGTTTATTCATGCGCTGAGTGAGGTTCGAACTCGTGACCTCTCGTTTACGTGCACGCAGCTCTACCAACTGAGCTACGTGTCTAACCCGAATAATTCTGTTTTCAATTATACTTATATACTATTTAGATTTATCCAGAAATTATTTATTTTTAAAAGGATTTTAAATGTATCGAACCGGTGCTGACCACAGGTCTCGAACCCGGGACCTGTGGGTTAACGTGCACACAGTCCACCGCTGGACTGTTTGTCTAACCTGGTTAATAATCCGGTTTTTATTATACTTAACATGATTTTGCGAGTTAACCCGGTTCAGTTAAAAAGGCATTTTTATTTCAAGAGAGTAAGGTTGGGACAGGAATCGAACTCGCGACGTATGTGTATTTGTTTGCACACAGTCCACCGCTGGACTGTGTGTCTAACCCGTTCATAAAACTGATTTTAATTAATCTTATAATATAACCCGTATTCGTCTTCTTCGCTCAAGAACACAGACAGTGATAACTTGACTGATTTATGTCTAATTTGATTATCAAACATTATAAGTAATTGAAAGGTAATGAATGGAGAGAGTTTGGGGATAGGAGGTACCGATCCGTGTCTTTCACAGAACTCCAGCAAAGGTCCGTCGGCTCTGATAGTGAACTTCGACTGTTAGAATCAATTAATAGTTCTGTTCGATTAGTTATGAAATTGAGGTACTTAAACAAAGATTAACAGAAGTTTGAATGATCATACCGGCTCCCAGCGTGATTCTGAAAGTTTCAGAAGTTTTCCGGCGAAGGCAGGAATTCCGACAACGTCGTCTGGGATTGATTCTGGATGGTGGATTTGTGTTAGTAACAGTCTAACAACGGATTGAAACAGAAAGAGTCGAGGGAATTACCGTGTGGATGTGAGTCTCGGTTTTCTGGCGAAAGTCGGTGATGGCAGAATATTTCCGACGAGTGAAATTTCGTCGAGAAAAGGTGCGATTTTGAGCGAAAAGGCTACCAGTGAATTGTGAGTGAATTTATAGGGAAGAATCGAGACGCATGGGGTCGGATTTCAGTCTCGATTTATGGTCAGCCGTTCTCCGGCGGTTACGACTGATGTCGCGGGTTCAGACATCGGTTATAACCATCGTTGAGGTTAATTCTTCTGTTAAATTAGAAGAAACCGTCAATTATCGGCGAAATCGTCGGTATTTCCGACGACTGCGAATTGGGCGCGACTTTGACTGGATTTGATTTCCGTGATTCATCATTTGAATTAATTGATTCGATATGTTATCAAATAACCAAAGTGGCGGAGTGGTTGAATGTGTGAGAGTTAAGATTTGTGGATTCCCGGCTGACCCGGGTTCGACTCCCGGCAGCCGGTTTTTCTTTTTAATTAATTTATTTTTACTTTTTAACAATTATAATTTATAACTTCTAATTTGTTTATTAATTATGTATCGTTTAAAATTAAAATAAGTCATAAATAAACAACAAAAGTTTAAAACTGATTGTTCGGTTAATAAACGAAGCGGGTTTTGAAAACCCGTTTTTCGACGGATGTTACAGTTTTGGAACAGAATATACCGAACATATGTCTTTCTCAGAACTCCGGCAAGGATTCGTCGGCTCTGTTTTGTGAACTCCGTCTGTTCGGATCAATTAAAAGTTTCGATTGATTAAATGTGAAATTTAACTACTGAGCAACGATTATCAGAAGGTTTAGATGACTATACCGATTCACAGCGTGATTCCGGAAATTCCAGAAGTTTTCCGGCGAAAGCTGGATATTCGGCAACGTCGTCTGGGATTGATTCTAGGTGATGGATTGAAGTTAATAATAGTCTAACAACGGATTGAAACAGAAAGAGTCGAGGTATTTACCGTTTTGAGGTGAGTCTCGGTTTTCCGGTGACTTGCAGAGAATTCCGGCGATGTATTTCTTGTGACAGAGATTCTTCAGGGAGTTTAAGGTGAGTGTGGGTGATGTCGGTATGAGCTCTAAAAAATCTTATTTAGAGTAAGCAGAAAGGATGGAATGAATTCGGTTTTCCGGCGATAATTTCCGGTTAATTTGCAGAGGATTCCGGCGACTGCGGCGAGGTTTTCTGAGCGAAAAGGAGAGTGTAATTTTGATAAACTCGCGAGCTCAACTGATGAATAAAGTATAACTCAGATTTAATTGCATTTCTGGTTTCGAATTCAACATTTTTCGGTTATGGTTTGATGATTTGAATGAGTGACACTAAGGTTTTTCAGTTATAACCGGCGTTGATGCAAATGCATCCGTTATGACAAAAGAAAACGTCAATGATTGACGAATTCGTCGGGATTTCCGGCGAGAGTGATTTGGGCGGGCTGAGTGACAGATTTTGACTTCGAGTTTTATATTAAGTATTAATTGTTTCAGTATTTCACCAAGTAACACAAGTGGCGGAGTGGTAGGATGTGTGTGAGTTAAGACTTTGAGAAACATCCGGCTGACCCGGGTTCGAAACCCGGCATCAGCAATGTATTTTTATTTCATTATTTTTTTCAATTATAAATTTTATATTCTAATATATTTATTAATTATGTATCGTATAAAATTAATTTAAGCATTAAATACGCAACGAAATATTTAACTGGATGTTCGGTTAATAAACGAAGCGGGTTTGGTTAACCCGGTTTTTTACGGATGTTACAGTATCCCCTACTTTTAGAAATTTCGTCCCGAAATTTAAGTAGTGGCATGTTTGACTCAAAAGGATGGTGTTTTAATTTGACAATTGCATACTTGGAAGGGGGGGGGGTAAGAGTTTAAATTTTTGTTTGAGGCGGTAACGTTCCTTGTAAGGGTTGAATACCCTGTTACAGGAATCGCTTTTTGTTGCCTACAGTAAAGAATATTTAGAAACAGAGTTGATTGACTAAGTATGATTTTATGCACAAGAGTTTTAATACGTTTGGAAAGATAAGGTTATATCCTAAAAACTTCTACTACTAAAACCAACATGGAACTTCTCATAACCGCCTGACAATGCCTCTGATCCTTTAGCAAGAATACTTATATATAGGAAGTACCAGCGGCGTATCCACCATATTCTTGTCAAATTTTCATTGGCTTTATCAGTAAGTTATGATTGGTTCTATGATGTGACTCTAGAACATAAACAAACACAACAACCAAAGCCTGAGTCCTAATTCTGATAGTATACATGTTTGAGTGGTGACAGTACCTCTCTCGTTTGTTATGATGGAGAGGTTAGTCTATGTAGAAATGGAACACAATCCAATTTATTTAAATGATGAGATGATATGAATGCTAAATCAGTGAGTATAAAACAAACTTCAACCAAGACATTACTAAATCCTACATGGAACTTCCCATAACCTCCTGACAATGCCTTTGATCCTTTGACAGGAATACTTATATATAGGAAGTACCAGCGGCGTATCCACCATATTCTTGTCAAATTTTCATTGGCTTTATCCGTAAGTTATGATTAGTTCTATGTGACTCTAAAACATAAACAAACACAATCAACCAAAGCTTGAGTCTTAATTCTGATAGTATACATGTTTGAATGATGACAGTACCTCTCTCGTTTGTTATGATGGAGAGGTTAGTCTATGTAGAAGTGAGACACAAACCAACTTCTTTAAATGATGAGACTGAGATATGTCGTGAAGTATGACGATATGAATGTTAAATCAACGAGTATAAAACAAACTGAAATAGTAATTTGCATTAAAATTCTTGGATCAATTTCCAATTTATAACTGAGATACGTGAAAATTGAGATAACATAAAGGAAAAACATAAAAACTAAGCGGTTGGAGTTGATTCTTGATTTTTTTGGTGAAGAAGACTAGTTGGGTGGTTCATTTGGGCCGTCATTATCTTCAACAGGATTGGCGTTGATGTTGAAAACTCTTCCTCTTGCTGGTGGCCTAGGGGTTAGGTTTTCTTGATTTGCTTGGTTAACTGGGTTTGCTTGAGCTTGGGCGTGTATGATGTTAACCAATCGAGGGCACGTGTTTCTAAAATGGGTAGGGTCACCACAATTAAAACAAGCTCGAACATATGGGAACATGGGGTATTGGGGTTGTTGATATGTTTGGATAATGTTTTATGTAGGGTGTGAGGTTTGGTTTTGAGGGGTGCGGCAAACCTTGCTCAAATGACCATAGCGCCCACAATTCGCACATAGTCGACAAGGTAAGGTAGATGGATGGTGATAAAAACAGGTGTTGCATTGAGGGTGAGGTCCAAAGTAAGGTTTCTTATTTGGGTAAGTTGAGTTGGGTGCTACTTGAGTGATTGGGATAGCTTGGAGGGGTACGGCTTGTGTGGCTAGTTGATTGCGTTGGGTGACAGCGAAAAGTTGCCCATCTCGTTTTCTCTTAGAAATGGGTTGAGAAGGGGATTCGGTTTGGGTGGAGTTTGAGGTTTCCGTTGATGCTTTATCCTTCTTCTTCTCCTCCTTGAAGTCCTTATTTCGTATGCGGTTCTCGGTGAGCTCTGTAGCTAACTCCATTGCTGCATCCAAAGTTGCAGGTGTGGTACTTATTACAGAGTCTTGAATTTTTGAAGGAAGACCTCGAATGTAGTGCTTGATCAAACGGTAAAGAGGAGTGAACAAGTTGGGGACCATTTGATTTAACTCGAGGAATCTCTTGTTGTATGTGGTGTGGTCGCCTTCCTTTTGTTTCAAAGAATAGAACTCATCCTCCAATTTCTTGATTTCGCTTCTTGGGCAAAACCGTCTTGTCATGATTTCCTTCAACTCTTCCCAAGTCAAAGTCATAGCATCTTCAACACCTAGTTTGGCCTTCTCTGTATTCCACCATGTAAGTGCTATTCCATGTAAACGACCGGTAGCATATCGCACTTTGCGATCATCGGGGCAATCGCAATTTAGAAAAGTGTTTTCCATTTCTCCAAACCAATGGAGGAGAGCGGTGACACCTTCAGTCCCTTCGTATTTTGGAGGGTCGCGGGATTTGAAATGCTTGTAGGTGCATTTAGTGGTTTTTGGGGGAGGATTGACAATGTTTTGATCTTCTTGATTGACGGGATTAGCGGTAAGGGCTTGTTGGACTTGAACTACAATGTTGGGTATTACGGCAGCCATTTGTTGAGCGATTTGGGCAGCCATGCGCTCGCGGGCTTTTCCTGATCTCATCTTCCTACGAGCGAGACTAGAAGACATCTACAAGGAATACATATCAAGAGTATGAGTTGGATGTTTTAGGGGTCATGTGTCGTATTTAGGAATAAACATTCATAAAATAATTATAGAACAATAAATCTACTACATCCATAGGATGTCTTGGGCTTTGCTCGTAACTGGGCCTTGCATGCCGCCATACTTCACCTTCGTAATCATGTGGGCCCCCATGATTACCGGGTTTTTCATATGGTTCGCATGTGTTAGCCTGGTTACGTACACTAAAACCCTATGTAACGTATGATATTCGGAATGTATCCAGGTGTGGACACGGTGACACCTCAAAGTGGGGTTAGTTCGAACGACGTTTGGGGTGGCATGCTTTGGCCTAATAGGTCCTTCGTACTCTCATCGTTAGTCCCCAGGTAGGCAAACTGGTCCGTTATATTGGATTTATACGAATGCCAACCTAGACAGGACGTTCCGACTACCGGTACTTGTACACTTACAGTTACTACATGCCCGTTGCAGAACTCACTTTGATGAGATTTGAAAATGAAAAAAACTGCGACAAAATCTTGAATAACGGAAGTATGAAGATGATTTGAATATGTGAACATTGAAATATGTATGATGAATGTGTATGTAATTATGTATGTTTGTCTGTAAGTATAATTCACTATGTATCACAAAATGTAATATTGGAAGTGTTTGCATGCATTGGTGTATGTAATAAATATGAAGAAATAAACATCATGAGTTTGCATGTAACCACATAAACAATTAAAATCTAGTCAACTATAGTATAGGCTCTAAGGGTCTAATAACCTATCCTATATCCCTATAGTCAAAAGCTCTGATACCAATCTGTCACACCCCGACCCGCAGCGGAAAAGGTGAACGGGGCATGATTGGGTTTTCATCAAAGCTCATGACATTTATTATAATGTTTCATATTTATTATTACAATTTAAAGGAGATCATACAATCATATCATACAAGTTCAACATGTCCTATACATCTTTCTAGGCTTCATTATTTTTCTTCTAAGGCACTTTCCTATGTTTTCCTTCCTTCATCCTGTCCACCTGTATCATGTGTAAAAATGGTTTTTGGATCAACAAAAAGTTGGCAAGTGAATCCTATTTAAAACATTTAAACTTGTTTATTGAATTGATTATAAAATAAAGTGCATAACCACATATGAGTAAACGTAAATGTAAATTTATTCACAAAACACTTAATATTAAATAATGCACACACATACAACAATAGATAGTTTTGAGGCACGCGTTGTTCAACTCGTCTCCCACGAGGAACTGATGGGCCTAATGAATGAGTTTTGAGGCACGCGTTGTTCTACGAACTGATGGGCCTAATGAATGAGTTTTAAGGCACGCGTAGTTCAACTCGTCTCCCACGAGGAACTGATGGGCCTAACAATTAATTTGCATACAACTTGACAATATGTAATACATAATAAAAACAATATTTACATTCTAAATTTAGATCATAATATGGTATAGCACGAGTTTGAATAAGCGAATTAGTTGACACATGATACACCCCAAAACATGAATAAAAAGGGGAATTTGTAAGAATTCACTCACAGTGGTTGCGTTTCTTGGATTGATGATGAATGCGTACGAATTTGGATTTAACCACGAGAGAAACTAACCTAGATAATAACATAACGGTTCGGTAAGTAAGCGGATTTTATTAACCAATTTTAATAGGATTTTTGGATATATTTTTGTGAGTTTAAGGCTATTTTCTAACTTTAAAAACGTTTTATTTTAAGTATTTCTAATTGATTTTTAAATTAAATAAATAAATAAAAATAATAAAAAAATGTTGACTTTTTGACTTTGACCGTTGACCAGGACTGTTGACCGTTGACCCGTTCGGTCGGTTATATTGTTGCACTGAGTGAGATTCGAACCGGTGACCTCTCGTAAGCGTGCACGCAGCTCTACCAACTGAGCTACGTGTCTAACCCAAAATATTTAAGTTTTTAATTATATTTATACACTATTTAAGTTAATCCGAAAATCATTTATTTAAAAAGGATTTAATTGTATCAAACCGGTGATCTCAACAGGTCTCGAACCCGGGACCTGTGGTTTAGTTTGGCACACAGTCCACCGCTGGACTGTGTGTCTAACTTGGCTAATATTCTGATTTTTATTGTACTTAACATCTTACTGCGCGTGGATCCGGTTCAGTTTAAAAAGGAACATTTTTATTACAGAGAATGTGATTGTGTCAAGGATCGAACTCGGGACATATGTTCATTGTGTGCACACAGTCCACCGCTGGACTGTGTGTCTAACCCGTTTATTATTCTGATTTTAATTAATCTTATACACTAGTTGGAATTCATCTTCTTCGTTCAAAACCAGACAACGGTTAAACAACCATTTCCTGTTAAATTCAATTAACGAACATTATAAGCGATTGTAATGCGATGAAATAAAGAGAGTTTTGGAACAGAATATACTGAACAGGTGTCTTTCTCAGAACTCCAGCAAGGATTCGTCGGCTTTGTTTTGTGAACTCCGTCTGTTCGGATCAATTAAAAGTTTCGATTGATTAAATGTGAAATTGAACTACTGAGCAACGATTATCAGAAGGTTTAGATGACTATACCGATTCACACCGTGATTCCGGAAATTCCAGAAGTTTTCCGGCGAAAGCTGGATATTCGGCAACGTCCTCTGGGATTGATTCTGGGTGATGGATTGAAGTTAGTAATAGTCTAACAACGGATTGAAACAGAAAGAGTCGAGGTATTTACCGTTTTGAGGTGAGTCTCGGTTTTCCGGTGACTTGCAGAGAATTCCGGCGATGTATTTCTTGCGACAGAGATTCTTCAAGGAGTTTAAGGTGAGTGTGGGTGATGTCGGTATGAGCTCTAAAAAATCTTATTTTAGAGTAAGCAGAAAGGATGGAATGAATTCGGTTTTCCGGCGATAATTTCCGGTTAATTTGCAGAGGATTCCGACGACTGCGGCGAGGTATTCTAAGCGAAAAGGAGAGTGTAATTTTGATAAACTCGCGAGCTCAACTGATGAATAAAGTATAACTCAGATTAATTGCATTTCTGGTTTCGAATTCAACATTTTTCGGTTATGGTTTGATGATTTGAATGAGTGACATTAAGGTTTTTCAGTTATAACCGGCGTTGATGCAAATGCATCCGTTATGACAAAAGAAAACGTCAATGATTGACGAATTCGTCGGGATTTCCGGCGAGAGTGATTTGGGCGCGCTAAGTGACAGATTTTGACTTCGAGTTTTATATTAAGTATTAATTGTTTCAGTATTTCACCAAGTAACACAAGTGGCGGAGTGGTAGGATGTGTGTGAGTTAAGACTTTGAGAAACATCCGGCTGACCCGGGTTCGAAACCCGGCATCAGCAATGTATTTTTATTTCATTATTTTTAATAAATTTTCAATTATAAATTTTATATTCTAATATATTTATTAATTATGTATCGTATAAAATTAATTTAAGCATTAAATACGCAACGAAATTTTTAACTGGATGTTCGGTTAATAAACGAAGCGGGTTTGGTTAACCCGGTTTTTGACGGATGTTACAAAAATGTTTTTTTATTTACGTCAAAACGTAAAATAGCTGAAAACGTACAAAACGTAAGCATGAAAACGTATTATATCTGACCCAACTCATTTCCGGAAACTTTATGTTGAAACTTCAGTTTATACCGTTTAGGTCGTAAGGTTAATTTATACCGACACTTCCATAAAACTAAGCACATGAAGAAATTGTTTTTTTTTAAGTTAAATGAAACAAGGTGCCCGTGCATTGCGAGGAGACACATTTTCTACTACGTGTTTAAGCGCATGTTTGTGTTCGTTAAGCATGCTAGCACGGTGACATTAACATGTTTAAGCACCCGAAAGAAACATATAAAGATAATGTATGATTAAACGAAATGTATCAAGTTGTGACGAATCAGCTACCCGCTTCAAATTCATAGCGACACGTAAACATTATAAACATGAAAGGAAAAAAAGAAAAGAAAAATTAAAACCATGGGTCAAAGTGAAAAACTAGAAATTTAAGGGGAGAGATTTGTCATGGTATAGAAGTTTACAAAAGCCCCACCAACATCGGTTTTTAAGTGATATAAGAAGTGTTAATATTGTTACACCCTTTCAATCCATCTTTCTCTCTCTCTCTATATATATAGATATATAGAAAGGACGTATGAATAAGATTTTAGATATAACCACCTTAAAGAATTATTTAAAATTCCCTCGCAGGATCCAAAATGGTTCCTCAACATCGTAAACATCACAATTCACAAGACAAAAAGTTGGCAAGATTTATGTCTACAAAGAACACATGCTAAGGAAAGAAATTCATATTGATAAATACAAGACACGACCTTAGTTTGTATAATCACAATACTAAGAACATCACCTACCTTTCTTAGCACTAATCGAAACTTGTTTGACATCTTTACAAATACTCTTAATTCCAACCAATACATTTTGGTGGGAAAAAAATTCCAAAAAATGGGTAACTCTGTGTCACTCCTGTGTTGTCAAAACGAATTAGTGAGACAAAGAGGGGAGGTCCTAGTGATCAAAGAAGATGGTGAGTCAGTGCGGTTCAAGGACGGGACACTTGTGAAAGACGTCTTATCTGTCTACCCGTATCACAAGATAATCAAGTGTTCTGAAAAAACAGTTTTATTGGGCGAAATTCAATTGAGTTGCAACTCACTTTACTTCTTGTTGCCAGCCGGGTTGGCACTAAGTGAAGCAGCGTACCAGAGTCTTGTCCGATCCGCTGTTTCACGTAATTTGGTTGCTAACATGGCGTATAACATTACGATAAACAATAACAGACAACAGGTGAGCGGAAGTGATGGACAAGATCACATGTACAATGATTATAGTTATTCGTACAAGTGGAAACCAGTTCTAGGGACGATCCCAGAGATAGCCACACCTTCTACCTAATATGGTAGTTGTGTACAAAAAAGATCATTTGTGATTGTTAACGTTCTTGGAGCCTAAAGCCGATTATCTTATTGCATATTTTACGGTTGGCTTTGATTGTTTGTCAATTCCATCTTGATTGATAAGACAACAAAAATAAGTTCAAACTCTGATGATTTTTTTGTTTTCGGTTGTTAAAAGAAGTTAATGTTGTTTTTGTCTTGAAATTAAGGGAGTTAGTTAAATCAATTAGCAAAGGGCCTTTGGTCAAGTGGTAACAGTTAAGAATAAATAGACACAATTTATATGTTGTATCTTTATGTAACTAAGCTCACAGTTGTGTATCATACTTGGAATTTACACTCTATATATTAATCCTAACCCACCTAATTTGATGTGTTTAGAGAAAAGAAGAAGCTATGTGTATGTGTGTGTATGTTTAGAGAGAGAAGTACAGAAGATGTGTAGTATATGTATATTTTCTTATTAAATAAATTACTTAAATGGTACAAATTTACATAATCAGTTCTTATTAGTTAAAAATAAGAATGCCCTTAGTTTTAACAGAACTTTTTAACGGACGTTATTTTTTGTACTGAAATGGCATGTTTCAAAAACGTTGAGGACGGAACTGTCGTAAAAAACTTTTAGACTGAAGTAGCATTTTCCATGAAACCACAGGGACAAAAATAGCAGTTTACTCGTGAAATTATATTAGCACATGAAAATTAATTAAAATAATTGATTTTAGCAAATATATGAATGATATCAGCACTTTTCTTTATGAAGAATTATATTAGCACATTAAAAATAAAAAGAATATCCATATAAAGAATTATTTTCTTGTTAGCATAATTATAGGGAATTCAATATAATTGATATTATTTAGGTTATTATTTTACCATTTCTCTATAATTGGTAGATGCCAAATGACACTTTTTAAATGTTACTTATAGTTTGTATACGAAATTTGGTTTGTATTTGATCCTACTTCGAAGTTGTACTAGATTCGTGTAATACATTGGAAAAAACACGATGCGGACCACAAGGGCGTTTTTTATATTACACATGAGTAATTTTACTTTTTTTTTCATTTTTTTTTCAATTTTTGGGGTATATTGCATATATGAATTATAAAAAAGAATAAAAGAGTTGGAAAAAGGGTAAAGTGTAAATTGACAAAAAAAATCTCCGAATCTCACAAAGTTATCATAAAAAATAGAAATGTGTTCACCTACACACTAAAAATACATATTTTCAGCTCTACTTTCACATTTTACATGGGTTTTGCTTTTGGAAGATTTTATGCAAATTTGATAGATTAATAAATTTAAATAACTTTTTTTTGTAGTTTAAAAATTATTCAAGCAAAATATAAGTTGTTTGAAGTAGAAATTAATTACGGTTGCCGAGTTCAATGATGGTTTTTCTTTTCTTCTTTTTGCCTTGGGGATACTTAACTTTATTAAGTATTATATAATGATATGATACGCTATAATAAGATGTAATACTATTTTATAATGTAATAAGATTTGTACAACAATATAAACAATATAATAATAATAATACCATATAATAAGAGGATATAATATCATATGGAGTAGCGGATCGAAGGGAGTTTTGGAGTTTCTAGGAACCTTCTCGGTTTGGAAAAAAATGAAAAAAAATAGTAGAAATTTTATATGATTAAAAAAAAAGTAGTGAGAAATAGTAAAAGTCTATCAAAAGGAACCTGGTGGAAAAAATTCATGGATCCGCCACTTATGATATGGCCATACGATACCATAAAAACGTAATACTATTTTTACCTTTTAAAAGTGTTTTAATAGATAAAAATGTTTGGTTTACAAAAGTTTTTGTAAAATGTTTGGTTTACTAAAGTTTTTTTAATAATAATAATAATAATATTAATAATAATAATAATAATAGCTACAACAACAATAATAATAACAGCAAGTATAATAATAATTGGATCTAACACAAAAGTTTCATTCCTAAATAATAATAAATATAGTAAACAATATTTTTAATAAAAAAATAACCGCTGCAATAGAAAATAAAAGGAAAGAAACCAAAAATAACAAAAAAAATGCCAAATCAAGACGAGGGGGTGCATTTACTATGAGGTACATTTAATAAAAGTATTTAGTATGAAATAATATGATATTTACTATGATACAATTTTAAGATGGGGAATAGTATCAGGCAGAATCTTAAGATGGTGGGAATAGTGCCAGGCAGTTGCCTGCACTCCCTCATTAGACCATGCCGTTTACTTTTATATTCATCGTAATATTAACGTTTTGTCCCCGCTTATAATTACGGTTTTGCCCCCAGCTGAAAATAAAATTACGCTTTTGTCCCCAGCTCAGAATACGATTTTGCCCTCGCTTCAAAATTACGACTTTGCCCTCAGCTCAAAATTACGTTCTCGCCCCCGGTTCAAAATAAAATTATGTTCTTGCCCCCAGCTAAAAGTTACCATTTTGCCCTCTGTTAAAAAAATATGCTTTTCCCCCGTTTAAAAAATTATTATTGCGCCCTCAGTTCAAAATTACGTTTTTGTCCATGTTCATAATAAAATTATGCTTTTGCCCCCAACTCAAAATTACGATTTTGGCATCGGTTCAAAATAAAAATATGGTTTTGCCTCCAGCCTAAAATTGCGATTGTGCCTTTATTCAAATTTATATTATTGTGTTACCCCAGGTTCAAATTTATGAATTTGCCCCTGCGCAAATTTACATTTTTGCCCTTGGTCCCAATTTACAGTACTGTCATCACTTTACCTTTTGGCACATTATGATTTTACCCCTGTCAAAAAATAAAACTCCATTAGTTAAAAATAACAGTATTGCCACTATTTTAGTTTTTTAACAAAACTATAAACATGTTTTTTTAATTGGTTAACTTAATTTAATTGTTTTCCGTGTCACGGAGCTGCCTAACACTCGCTCATTATTCGACCATCGCCCCGCAACGCGGACGGAGCATCAACTAGTTATATTATATCATATATAATATAATGAGATTTAATTTTGGTATTTTGCTTTTACCAATTGATTGATGCAATGTATAGTGCTATTATGACTACTAGTAGTCGGACCCGTGTAAAATACGGGTACTTTTAGTAATGTTTATTATTTTGGTTAATTAGTAAGCAATTGATGTTCAACTTTAAGTTATTATAATAAAGAGAAATCTATACTTACATATTCGATATGGATGTTCTCAGTTTCAGTTTTGCTCTTCTTGATTGTAATGTTATTTTGTTGATCAGTGAAATAAGACATCTCGAACACAGTTACATCAATTGCTTTGAATAGTAAAAGATTTCCTTTTTGTAGGTTAAGACTTCTTACCACTTTTATCCAAGCGTCTGCGAATAATGTGTTATCATAACTTGGGGGGGGGGGGGGGTGGGGGTTAGGTTTTTTTAGGTTTTAGGTGGTGATGTAGTGGGTTACTTTAGTGGTTCTCGCGATTCTCACAATAAAGGTGGTTCTCGCATGAAACTTACCATATATATATATAGGGTAAGGTTCATGCGAGAACCACCTTTATTGTGAAAACCGTGAGAACCACCTTTATTGCAAAATAAAATCTAAAAAAAAACAAAAAAGCACTCAAATTTTTTTTCTTTACTAATTTTTTTTAATAAAAATCGTTATAATTCGTTACCAAAAAAAATATTTTTTTTCGAGTAACAGCTATCCATGCACATGTGTATATGTATCGTAACTTCGACAAATTCAATAATACGTTATCACTAGTAGACAATTGCACTTTAATTTACAATACCATCCATAATACACTCAATTTAAATTAAATACGCATGTGCATCATTATGTATAACAATTATATACGGTGTTTTGGTACAAAAAGTTTGTGATTTTGAATGATGAAGTAAGCTCATATATATGTTTTTTGGTTAGTTATATCTAGTGGTTAATGGGTTCATTATAGTTGTCACTTTATGATGTAATATGTTGATTGGATGGTATACACGGTGTTGATATACATGTATAAAGTGAAAATATTGGTATTGGTAGTGTATTATAAATGGTAGAAGGGAATGATATTGTAACATGTGCATTTCTTATATTGGTAACGTAAAAAGTAGTGTATTACACATGGTAGTGTAAATGAAAGTACAATTGTCTAATGTTTGTAATGTATTACGGAATTTGTCAAAGAAATGATGAAAATACACATGTGCATGGTAGTGTATTATGGATTGTATGATAAATGAAAGAGAAAATGTATTCAAATTATTGTACCAAAACACCTTATTTCATGTGATATATATAGATGCACATGTGCATTGCTAATATTGGTAACGTAAAAAGTAGTGTGTTACACATAATAGTGTAAATGAAAGTACAATTGTCTAATGTTTGTAATGTATTACTGAATTTGTCAAAGAAATGACGAAAATGCACATGTGCATGGATAGTTGGTACTCAAATTTTTTTTTTGAATCTTTTTATTGTTGAGTAAATATAGCGACTTTTTCAAAAAAAATATTAAAAGTTTTTTTTTGGTATTTGTTTGGGATTTTTTTAGGTATTACTGTTTGTGTTCACACTGGTTCTCGTAGTTCTCGCAATAACGGTGGTTCCTAACAGATCCTTGTCCTATATATATATATAGTAAGTTTCATGCGAGAACCACCTTTATTGTGAGAATCGCGAGAACCACTAAAGTAACCCACTACATCACCACCTAAAACCTAAAAAAACCTAACCCCCCACCCCCTCCAAAAAAATAAAAACCTAAAATATATATATATAATATATATATATATTTCACATTTATATGAATTTTACAATCTTTAAAAATAATAAAAATTTTGTAAACATGTTGTGAATACCCTATATTAGACAGGTCTAGAAGGGAAACCACCAACTATCAGAGCTAATAAAATTTTTCTATAAAATTTATATATAATAATGACAATTATGTATATGAAATCACATTTAATTAATCGTCTTCAAGACATTACAAAGTTTTTTAAATGAAAAATATTTTTGAAAAAAAGGTGCCATATCTTATTTTTAATCAAAATAAAAGCGTCCAAATTTAAAGATATAATTCATGATTTCCCAAACACGCAAACTTATGAAACATATATATGGGTGCGATTGTTCAAATCGAAACCAAAATTACCAAACGGCTTCGACCCCCTGAATTTCTATACGAAATCCAATATCTTACCTGAGATGGAAAAAGTATAGTAGACAAGTAATTTCTCCTGTGATTGTTTACTTCTCTAATTTATGGTGTTAAAGTAAATCTTCTGACCCACTCGCATGTTAAATTTATAGACACGACAATAAAGCATTATATTATATTATATTAATTAGTGAAAGATCCATTTTCTTGGCTCTGAAAATAAAATTTAACCACATCTTTGTTTTATTTTTGAACTTAATGAAATAGCTATAGTTGATATATATATATATATATGTGTGTATATATATAAATATGTGTACATATATATATAGCATTAATTTTAGCAAACAACAAGGATCCTAAAAAAACAGCAATAATTTATACTTATCACGCTCTGCATGGTTTGGATCATTTTGGTGATCTCTACAGGATCCAGGTTTTCAAAGGCTTCTCGGTCCATCACTTCCGGGCCCTTGCGTTTGTTGCTTGAAGCAACCTTGGATCACATGGGGATAGATCGAGGTTTGAGGCAGATGCAGTGGGAGTTTCTTGCTTGACAGGATCAACACTTTGAACATAGGTCAGGACATCATCAAGACCAAAACTTCCTTTGGATTTGGGCTTCGTTGCTACTATGAAAAGTTAAGATCGGGAATGACCGGACAACTAAGAGAACCTTAAAGGATTAGAGAGTTACCTGAAGACATTATGGAGTCTGAAGTTTGGGATTGGAAACTGGCGGCTTGGATGGATTGATCCTGCTGGAAAGTTCTCTGGATCTGACTCCGATAAAGCTAACACCTTTGAAATCTTGTTCTCTGTTTCTTGTGGTGCAGATGCAACAGTTTTCAGATCAAAAGTTGTGTCAACAAAATAGAAAGTGTAAAAAACAATATGTTACGTAAGATGACCATGAACTAGGTTCCTACCCTTAGGAACCCAATGGATAGACAGTAACTAGCCGTCGGGAAGGGAATCTCGGCGGGCAAAGAAAATTTTGTTTTCCAATCTTTCTCATTGTGTTTTGTTTTAAAAATGAGGGTTTATTGTCCGGGTTTGATTTTGATTATGAAGCGACTAGCTCCGTGGGTCCGTAAGTCATAAACGTTAGCTAGTTCATAAACGGTGATGTTGAAGGAGTGTTTCTGATTAAGCTCGTGTATAACAAAAAGAACCCTCCACAAGAGGTGCATGACTTGAGAATAGCAGATTTTGGCCAGCTGAAAGAACTCGGTCACTTAGGGCGAAACAAAAAAGTATAATCGATGGGGAAGGGATAAAACGGAAAAACAGACCCAAGTTTCAAAACTGAGGTCTTCCTTGCTTCGGGAATCATTAGGACGAAGATAATGGCACCTCCGGGTAAGGATTGAGATACAGCAAGGTGGCTGATGGCCTGATTGTAAAAAGTGCAGAGCTCTTCATCGATGGGCTTTAGTATCACCGGGTCGGAGAATTCAAAAGCATTGGAGGAACGAAGGTTCTTTTTTAGGAGACATGGATAGTTGGAGAAATGAAAATAAAAAAGCGAAAGAGAAAGAAGGGAGAGAACTGACCTTGATTCCTCGAAACTCTAAATGTTATAATGATGGAAGAGTGAATGCAGGAGCTATTGGTAATAAAGGATTGACAAGGATCAAATCGAAGGGTAAAAATCCAAGGAACGCGGTTCTAACCCTAGCCACATGATAAGCATCCTTAAATCCTATCTTTTAATCCTAACGATGGGTTTGAAACAGATTTCAAAAAACTTTACAACTGTTACACATCTATAAAATTGGGGGCAATTGTTTGGGTAAAATTTATATCATCAGGATCCTGAGTATACTAAGTCTGTGACAGGATCCTGATGTGCTTTATATGAGTCGGGATCCTGATAGGACCAAGGATCCTGAGTATGTTTGTTACTAATAAGTTACTTCTATTAAGTTCATATTTCGTAGGAATATTCTAATAACATACGGCTAGAAGATAGCTTGGGCCAGAATTGTAGCTAAAAGTGGTTCAACAAAATGTGTGGACACGAGATTGAAGCTTTGCAGTGGTCAATAACTAAGTTTGCTCAGGATCCCGGGAATTTCAGAATTCTAGTTAGGATTCGTTTTGAATGTTGTACTATAAATAGACTGGATAAGATCGATGTATGACACTTCTTCGTACTCGTTTACACTACTCTTATATAAATTTACATTCACAATCACTCTCACATCAGTTGCTACACTTAGTTCGATCGATCAAAGTCCTTTAATTGTAATTTTTACTCATTTAGTATTAGTGGAGCTGTGTAGTTTCCGGCTGACAAATCGTTTGTGTTCGTCAAATTTACTTTACAATCGTTATTAAAATTGCTCAAAACTGTTTTTCTATACAAGGATCCTGACAGTTCATCCAGGATCTCAACTAGATACTTCTAAATTTAATATTCGCCGCTCTTCACATTCTAAATTTGGTATTAAAAATTGAACTATCTATTTTTGACCAAGACAGTTCCTAGTGGATGTTCAGAGACAATACAATCTGCAAATGATTTTCCAATTTGATAGCTCAGGTATTATTAAAACCAAAAAACTAAAATCATGGCTACCAAAGATGTTGACAGACCTTAGCTGAATTAGTGTTCTAGCCAATAGTGGAGTTAATCCTAGCAAGGTAAACACCATGACAATCCAGCAACACCTGGTATAATAATTTGTTAGCAAAACACAAAATATATGATTCACATTTGGATGAATCACTATATATGTTCGAAATTTATGTTGCTAGATCGAGGATAATATTCACATAGTTGTATGCAAGCGTATATTTGTAATACCCCAAAAACTCGGATATTTTGATTCACTAGTAAGTTCACTTATGTTATGTCATGACATGAGATAACTAAGTAACTTAACTTAGTTAGAAAGGGTTGTTAAGTAGAAGGAAAGAAGGAAAGTGTAGGGAACATTGGTGTTATTCTTTGAAAGTTTATAAAATGGTCAACAAAAAAGGGGGTAAAAATTATGCACTTTATGTGTGTGAAGAGTGTTAGTTTGTGTGCGTGGAACATCAGGAGAAACACAAAGGGAGCCAAAACCATTGTTCATCAAGAATCACCAAATTGGTGATGAATTTAGGATCCAATCTTATGCATGAATGAAGAATCATCATCATCTCAACCTTACAAACATGTGGTAAGTTGTAATTTGAGATTTGGTGATCTTGCATGAAGTGGGTTTATGTTTAATCCATGAAATTGAATGAAATTGAACATGTATATGTGTTAGAATCACCATATAGAACATGAATTATGCATGATTATGATTAATTTGATGTTTTGAGGTGAAACCCATTTATTATGTTGAAGATGGTGACATGGATATATCATCCATGTCCAATTCTTGTTCAATGTTGATATATTGTGTTATGTATATGGATTCTTGTTAGATGAATTGAAAGAAATGTGGTGTTTGATATGTTTGATGTCTAAGTGTGAATGATACTTGTTGATTAGTGAGAAGATTTGATGAATTATGTAAGAGCTTGGAAGATCATGCATAAATTAGTTGTACATTGTGCATTAAATGGTGTACGCACACCAAGTGTTTGATGAAACGCCTAGTAAAAGCTAGTATGTGAAATTGTATGCTAAACAATGGATGTGCACTAAATGGATAGCTTGTGGACTTACTAGTAAAGAATGATGTTGAGATTATGTTAAATTACTAGCTTTGAATGTGGTTGAAAATTGTAGGATCATAGAGCTTTAGTTTGTATTGATTTGGTTGTACATATGCATGACATAACTAGGTGATCATGTGGTTGTAAGCATACTGCATAATGAGTATGAAATGTATATAGTGTCATTAGTATAGCCTAATATGATGACACGGATATATGAGGTTATGTCGAAAGTTCATATGATAAATCATGGACTTCTGAAAGTCAACTGCGCATAAGAAGAATGGCTAGACTTGTTGTCGTAATTGTAAGATTATAAAAAGTGATATGGTACATGTTATATCAATATATGTTAAATAGGATGACATGATGAACTATATGAGTTTAAAAGGATGTGATTTTGGATATATGCCTTATGCTTGTTAGAATTAACTAATGAAAGTCAAATATGAGATATTCATTTGATATGATTGTTAATATGTACAATCATGTATGCTAACAAGAATGTGATTGCGATGACATAAAAGTATAAGGATCATGTCGAGATGGACTCAAGCACGAAAGACTAACGGGTCAAGAGGAGGCAAGAAAGCGGATACAAACACGAACATCTGAGGTAAGTGATTTCCGAACTAAATTTATTATTATGAATGAGTTTTAATTGCAAATAAAGATGGGAATTATGAAAGGATGGTTAAGTAATGGTAGAACGAAAGTAAGTTCTTATACGTACAAATAATAGTAGTTTACAATGTTTAAGTTAAGTTTATAAATTTGTATTATGTTTTATGAAAGTACATGGAAGTTCGATTTGTACATAAAGATTTGGAATTCTTTGTTAGTGACTGCCGTAGCCTATGGCTGGCATATCGACAGAGTAAGATGAACGTCTGGGCTGTGACAATTCATCTAGGTTATGTCTTAGTTGAGTCATGACTGATAACCCAGATGACCAGACAACTCGTCTGGATTATGCCTTAGAAATTGACTGATAACCCAGATGACCAGATAACTCGTCTGGGTTATGCCTTAGAAATTGATTGATAACCCATATGACCAGATAACTCATCTGGGTTTTAGAAATTGACTGCTAACCCAGATGACCAGATAACTCGTCTGGGTTATGCCTCAAAAATTGACTGATAACCTAGATGACCAGGTAACTCGTCTGGGTTATGCCTCGGAAATATTACAGAACTTGACCATACTAAGTGGATTATTCGTATCACGTTTGATGAAAGGTTTGAATTCTTTAGTTATATGATAATTAACTAAAGAGTGTACCCCAAACTCATTAAAGAGTGTTTATGAGCTACGGTTAAGAATGGCGTGTGTATGCAAGAATGTGTGGGAACGAGATAAATATGTAGGAATGTATGAATAGATTAATTGTATGTTAGTAGATGGAACCCATTAGTAAACACGAATAGAAATGAGTATACACGTAGGTTGGTGTGTACGAGACTTATATGTATAGTGGCTTGCGACTAAGAATTGTTAGTATAAATATGTGAGAATGTATGTTGTATGTAAGAGTTTGGATAGAGGGGTAGGTGTATGAAGTAGAATTTATCATACTCGAAAGAGTTGGATAGATATATGTATGTGTGTTATTGAACCATATATATTCGAATGAGTGAGACTTGTATGTATGTAAGTATGTATGTATGTATGGTGTAAATATACATGAGTATTAACGATGCTAACTGGGTTGCCTTTGAGAATGAAATAAAATGCAGGTACATTATCGTCGACTTATTGAAGGTTAAACAACGAGATAAAATGTTTCGATTCAGAAAGATGACCGAATGGAATATATATGAGGATAGAATGCGATGTGATCCTATAATTATGAATCTTAGATTATATTTAATGTTACCAAGTACTAATGATGTGAATGTATGTGGTGAATGCAGGTTGTATAGAATCATAGATCGTCATCACGAGGTGTAAGCTGTCGTAAATCGAGTCAAAAGATAGATTGTACGGGAATGCGTGATAATGTAATTTAGTAAACATAAGTTATGTTTTTATTTCATAAATGAGAACAAATAATGTATTTATTGTAAAAGAGTTATTTTAAAATGGACTTTCAAGTATGTCAAGACGTTTACAAAGAACGAAATTTTAAGGCTCGTATTTCCGCTGCGTCTTTATAGTTAAAACGTGTTAGGGTCTTACAATATTACACCTATACTATATTATAATGTAAGTGATGGGCATTTTAAATACCCAAATCTTAAGAACTTATTTTAGTTTTAATGCATAATGTGCAATTCTAGAATCACGGTAAATTAGTTTTTCAAACAATAATTATATACAGGGAGGGGATCATAAGAAAACTGTTAATGATGTCACACCCGACCCGCAGGATTAAGAGTCGGGGCATAATTGGGTTATCACCAAAGCTCATGATATTTACTAATATGTTTCATATTTATTAAAGTCAAAATTACATTCCCAATAATCCAAACATGTCCATACAATACAAAGAAAATAACCAAACAAAACAATTCCAAGCTCTAAATCATTTTATTCTTCTAGTCCAATCCTATGTGTTTCTTGCTGCAGCTGGTTCACCTGTATCATGTGTAAAAATGGGGGTTTTTGGGTCAACATAAGTTGGCGAGTGAACCTTGTTAGATAAACATTTATTATTGATTTTCTTGTTAGTTTATCAATGAAAAATTGTGCATAATCATAAATGAGCAAATGTAAATAATCAAACAGCAGCAGTAGCAGTCACAACTATAACATACAATAACACATGATAGCATACATTAACATACCAACATCATACAATAAATAACATGAATGAAACTGTGCGATCAAGGCTCAATCAAACGGAGCCGATCGTATTGCATGTACTGAAAATGATAAATGTCTGTGCGATCAAGGCTCAATCAAACGGAGCCGATCGTATTTTGGCACGCCAGGTTCACGCTCATAATGTAATGGGGAACTTGCTCAACGCTCATAATGTAATGGGGAGCGGCGGCCTATGAAATTGCATGTACTGAAAATAATAAATTGAATCTAACAATAACCACACAAACAGTTGAAACAAGCTGAATACACATTTGTTCATGATATGAAGTATGCACAATGATTTAAATATAATATATAGCAAGACACATGATACACCCCAAAAACGTGATTAAAACGGGGAATTTGTAAAGATTCACTCACATTGGGTGCGTTTGATTGGAGATGGTAAGATGCGCACGAGTTGTAAGAGCGGAACAACGAGAATTAACTAACCTAAATAATAACGGAAAATATAGTAAATGAGTGGATTTTATTAAGGATTTTAATAGAATTTTTAGATATATTTTTACGAGTTTAACGCTATTTCCTATCTTTAAAAACATTATTTTTAAGTATTTTTAATTGATTTTTAAATTAAATTAAATAATTAAAAATATAAAAATATGTTGACTTTTTGGGCTGACCGTTGACCTTTTGACTTTGACTGTTTGACCGGTTTATTGTGTGACTGAAATGCGCTGGGTGAGGCTCGAACCCGAGACCTCCCGTACGTGTGCACGCAGCTCTACCAACCGAGCTACGTGTCTAATCCGAAATAATTTTGTTTTTAATTATACTTATATATTAACTCAATTTATCCAAAATTCTTTTATTTTCAAAAACATTTTAATTCATCGAACCGGTGCCACTAACAGGTCTCGAACCCGGAACCTGTGCTTTAACGTTACACACAGTCCACCGCTGGACTGTGTGTCTAACTTGGTTAATATACAATTTTATTATACTTAACAACTAACGGAGTTAACCCGGTTCAGTTTTAAACAAAAAGGCATTTTATTACTGCGAAGGTGCGTGTGTCAAGAATCAAACTCGGGACGTATGCGTGTTTTTGTTCGCACACAGTCCACCGCTGGACTGTGTGTCTAACCTGTTCAAAATACCAATTTTAATTATTCTTATAATGTTATCACAGCTCATTTTCTTCGTTAGTTTTTACAGGCAGTAGATTACACCATTATATCTTGTTTAGTTCGATTGATAAGCATTGTACAAACTAATATGAAATGGCAGAGACGATAATTAGAAGTAAACATACCGGTGAACGATTTATTTCAGAATTCCGGCAAGGTGTCGGTCTCTGTTTTTATGAACTTCAACTGAACAAGACAATTAACCGTTTTGATTAGCTAATCATGGAATTGAAGTGATAAACAAACGTTAACAGAGTGTTTGAATGTCCTTACCGATTCACAGATGAAAATAAAGATTTCCAGAAATTTTCCGGCGAACTGGAATTATCCGATAGCAGCGTCTGAATTTGATTTCAATTGAAAGGTTTGAGTTAGAAATAGCTTAACAATTGTTAGACTATGACGGTATTGAAAAACTTACCGTTTTGATGAAGAATACGGTTTTCCGGCGAACTTGCAGAAATTTTCCGGTGAGTCAAATAAACTTTTCTGATGAACTGAAAGTATGACGAAAACGAAATGGCAGGTTTGTGGAATGTTTCTGAGTCGCGAGAAGATCTTTGATTGCAGTAATTCGGATTATTGGATATCTTCGGTTATAAAACCCATCATCATCAGAATTTAAGTCAATTCAAGTCTGAATTGATTAGAATCGTCGGTGCATCGGTTATAAATCTGAATTCGCGATTATTCAAACGTTTTAGACGGTTGAATAGCCGATTTCGGTTTTCAGTTGGCGCAATCGGTTAATCTATGTTTGTATATAAGACTTATTTGTTTCCTAGAGTTGACAGAAAACAAACAAGTGGCGGAGTGGTTATGCGTGTGAGTGTTAAGTCTTTGGAGTTACAACCCGGCTGACCCGGGTTCGAGTCCCGGCAGCCCCATTTTATTTTTAATTGTTTTATTTATACTTTTTATCAATTATAACTTTTATGGTTTAGTTTGTTTATTAATTATGTATCATTAAAAATTAAAATAAGCATAAATAGGCAACGAACATTTATAACTTGATATTCGATTACAAATGGAGCGGGTTTGGAAAAACCCGTTTCGACAAATGTTACTGTCACACCCCGACCCGCAGCGGAAAAGGTGATCGGGGCATGATTGGGTTATCATCAAAGCTCATGACATTTATTATGCGTTTCATATTCATTTAATACAATTTTATGGAAATTTACAATAAATGTTACAACATGTTCTAACTATCAATCTAAGCGTCTTTGTTCTCTTCTAAGGCATTTCCTATGTTTTCTTTGCTTCAACCTGTTCACCTATATCATGTGTAAAAAGGTTTTGGATCAACATAAAGTTGGCGAGTGAATCCTATGGAAAACATTTGAACAAGTTTATTAAATTGATTATGAAATATGTGCACAACCAAACACGAGTAAAAATAGATGTAAGCTAATTCAACAATCATTAGATATTAAATAAAGCACACATGAACAATAATGGAACATTTAGAGGCACGCGTTGCTCTACTCGTCTCTCACGAGGAACTGATGGGCCTAATGAATGAATTGCATAAACATGATAATATGAATGACACAACTACAAACAATATAAACTCAATGATACACACATGAACAATAATGGATTGGTTTTGAGGCACGCGTTGTTCAACTCGTCTCCCATGAGGAACTGATGGGCTTAATGAATGAATTTCATATAATTTGACAAAATGAACTAAGTAATCACAACAATATAAACAATCTAAGTTTAGGTCATGATATGGTATGGCACAAATTTAAATAAACGAGTTAATTATTTGAGACACATTACACACCCCAAAACGTGTAATTAAAAGGGGGAGTTGTAAGATTCACTCACAGTGGGTGCGTTCGGTTGATGATATTGAATGCACGCGAAGTGGTTTTAACCACAAGTGAGATTAACCTAGATAAATCGCATTATGGTTTGGTAAGTAAACGGATTTTATTAATCTATTTTAGTAGGATTGTTGGGTGTATTTTTGTGAGTTTAAGGCTATTTTCTAACCTTAAAAATGTTATTTTTAAGTATTTTTAATTGATTTTTAATTAAAATAATTAAATAAAAATAATAAAAAAAATTTGATTTTTTTTTGCTACAGTGACCGTTGACTTTGACCGGTTGACCGTTGACTGACCGTTGACCGGTTCGTATGCGTATTGTTGTGCGCTGAGTGAGGCTCGAACCCGAGACCTCCCGTACGCGTGCACGCAGCTCTACCAACTGAGCTACGTGTCTAACCCGTCATATATCCGATTTTAATTATATTTATACATTAATTAAGTTAAACAGAAAATCATTTTATTTTAAAAACACTTTAATTGAATCAGACGGTGCGCTCCACAGGTCTCGAACCCGGGACCTGTGGGTTATGATAACACACAGTCCACCGCTGGACTGTGTGTACAACTTGTTAACTTAACTGATTTTTATTATACTTAAACACAAATTAATTATTTTCATTTCTGACTTATTTAAAAAGCTTAATAATTGTCCGGGTCGATGCAGAAGACCGGACTCGAACTCGTGCACTTTGATTAAACATACACACAGTCCACCGCTGGACTGTGTGTCTAACTTGGTTATTATTCCGATTATTAATATACTTAACATATACCTGTGGCGACTCCGGTTCGGTTAACAAAACAAAAAGGCATTTTATTAAAGCGGCGTGTGTGAAACAGGATTCGAACTCGTGACGTTTGTATGTTTAATGTGCACACAGTCCACCGCTGGACTGTGTGTCTAACCCGAGTAATATTTTGATTTAAATTATACTTATACGTTCCGGATACATCGTCTTCTTCATCAAGTTATAACCAGAAAAGACGACTGACTGGTTCAATGATTAAATCAGGTTCCTTTAACGTTTTAGGTTAATTATAGATGAGATATAAGTAAAAAGAAGGAAAAATAGGCGTGAGGTATACCGACTAGCTTTCCTCTGTTTTCCGGCAGAACTCCGGCGACAGCAATCCCTTCCGACGACGATTGTCTTGCAGCAGAGAGTCTTCAGAAAGCTTACAAAGGGTGTGGGTGGCTTCGGTATAAGTTCAAAAGGTTTAGTAAGGCTCAGAAATGAGGAAACCGGTTTTCCGGCGACAAACAGAAAAATTCCGGCGAGAGAGTTTTCGCCGAGAAAGGGTGTGGTTTTGAGCGAAAACGTTTGCAGAAGTTCGAGGTGGTTTTTATAGGGCAAATCTTCGAAGAACTTGGTCTGATTTCCGACTGGATTCGTAAGTTATAAAAGCTCCGGCGGTTATGACTTTGGTCGCGGACTCAGACGTCGGTTATAACCGATGTCTTAGTAATGGTTTACGTTATAACGGAAGATGTCGTTAAAACTCGCGAGATTGCCGGGATTTCCGACGACTGAACTTTTGGGCGCCGGTTTTGAATTCGGAAAGTCAAGATATCAATTAAATGATTCCATTATTTAACAAGGAACATCAGTGGCGTAGTGGTTTGTGTGTTGAGTGTTAAGTCTGTTTGCACCGTGACTCGGCGACTGACCCGGGTTCGAAACCCGGCAGGAACAAAGTATTTTTATTTTGCGATTTTTAACAGTTTTTCAAAAACTAATTATATATTCCCGTATAATAATTGATTATGTATCGTTTAAAATTATTTTGGGCATTTAATTCGCAACGAAAATTTTAACTGACTGTTCGGTTGATAAACGGAGCGGGTTTGGTAAATCCGTTTTTGACGGATGTTACAGTTACAGTATCCCCTACTTTTAGGAATTTCGTCCCGAAATTTAAGTAGTAGAAGTAGTAGGAAAAAGATGCGGGTATTTTTCACGCATTGAGTCTTCACGTTCCCAAGTAAACTCAGGTCCCCGTTTCGACTCCTAGCGTACCCTAACAATTGGAATGCGACTTCGTCGCAGACGTTTTTCTCCGAAGTCCATGATCTCTACTGGTCTTTCAATAAAATGCATAGATTCATCAATCTGAATATCTTCCAGAGGAATGTGGAGGTTTTCATCAGCGAGGCACTTCTTCAAGTTTGATACGTGGAATGTGGGATGAATCCTGTTGAGTTCTTCTGGTAGATCAAGCTTGTATGCTACAGGTCCTACTCTTTCGAGTATCTTGAAAGGTCCTACGTAGCGTGGTGCTAGCTTGCCTTTTTGACCAAAACGAACTACTCCCTTCCACGGTGATACTTTTAGAAGTACATGATCACCAATGTTAAACTCTAAAGGCTTCCGTCGTTTATCTGCATAACTCTTATGACGACTCTGAGCCGCTAGAAGATTGTTTCGAATTTGATGGATCTTGTCTGTGGTTTCTTGAATCAATTCCGGACCAGTGATTTGAGCTTCCCCAATTTCGTGCCAACATACTGGAGATCGGCACTTACGACCATATAAGGCTTCAAAAGGTGCCATGCCGATGCTTGAATGATAGCTGTTGTTGTACGAAAATTCGACTAATGGTAGATGAGCGTCCCAATTTCCCTTGAAGTCTATGACACATGCTCGAAGCATATCTTCAAGAGTTTGAATGGTGCGTTCAGATTGACCATCAGTTTGAGGATGATAGGCGGTACTGAGATCTAATCGCGTACCCAAAGCGGCTTGTACTGCTTGCCATGTTCGTGAAGTGAAACGACCATCACGATAAGAAATAATGCTTAACGGTACACCATGTCGGCTTACGATTTCGCTGATATAAATACGAGCTAGCTTTTCGTTCTTGAAATCTTCGCGGATAGGAATAAAGTGAGCTGATTTTGTAAGTCGGTCAATTATTACCCATATAGTGTCATACCCACCAGAAGTGCGAGGTAACCCGGTAATGAAGTCCATGGTTATATTTTCCCACTTCCATACAGGTATTTCAGGTTGGACCAGAAGTCCTGAGGGTCTTTGGTGTTCAGCTTTCACCTTGGAACATGTAAGGCACTTAGAAACAAAAACAGCAATATCCTTTTTCATTCCAGGCCACCAATAGGTATATCGTAGGTCTTGATACATCTTATTGGCTCCTGGGTGTATAGAGTATCGCGTTTTGTGAGCTTCATTCATAAGAATTTCACGAAGATTGTTGTGGTCAGGAATCCAGATACGATCTAGGTAGTACAGAATACCGTCAGATTTAGTTTCAATTTTAAGTTCAGCTCCACAGGACATCTCCTTTCGCACATCATCTTCTGTTACTGAAACATGTTGGGCTTCCCGAATTTGATTTTTAATGCCAGTTATGATTTGCGAACATAGAAGACGAATGGAGTTCGCATACCCCTTTTGACTAAGTGCATCAGCCACCACATTTGCTTTGCCAGGGTGGTACCGAATTTCACAGTCGTAGTCATTTAGAAGTTCAACCCATCTTCGTTGCCTCATGTTTAACTCCTTTTGATTGAAGATATGTTGAAGACTCTTGTGGTCAGTGTATATTTCACACTTAGTACCATAGAGATAATGTCTCCATATCTTAAGAGCGAACACAACGGCTCCAAGTTCTAGGTCATGGGTGGTGTAGTTCTTCTCATGCGTCTTGAGTTGTCTCGAAGCATAAGCTATAACTTTTCCTCTTTGCATCAAAACGCAGCCTAATCCTTGCCCTGACGCGTCGCGATAGACCACAAAATCATCACAACCTTCAGGAAGAGTGAGGATTGGTGCATCACAGAGTTTTTGTTTAAGGGTTTGGAAGGCTTCTTCTTGCTTGGGTCCCCATATGAAATGTTTTCCCTTATGAGTTAAAGCCGTGAGTGGTACAGCAATGCGAGAGAAGTTTGAAATGAAACGACGATAATAACCAGCCAAACCAAGAAAAGATCTTACTTCAGTTGGTGTACGTGGCGCTTGCCATTCTTGTACCTCTTTGATCTTTGAGGGGTCGACATGTATTCCCTTGTCATTGACTACATGTCCGAGGAATTGCACCTCTTTTAACCAGAATTCGCATTTGGAGAATTTGGCGTAAAGCTTTTCATTCTTTAGAAGTGTAAGGATGAGTCGAAGATGACGCTCATGATCAGACTTAGACTTTGAATAAATAAGAATGTCGTCGATGAAGACTATAACAAATCGATCAAGATAAGGTTTGCAGACTCTGTTCATTAGGTCCATGAAGACTGCTGGAGCGTTGGTTAAACCAAATGGCATGACCATGAATTCATAATGGCCATAACGAGTTCGGAATGCGGTCTTTGGGACGTCTTCTTCATGTACTCTAAGTTGATGATAACCAGATCGAAGGTCGATTTTGGAAAAGTAGCTGGCACCTTGAAGTTGGTCAAGAAGATCATCAATGCGAGGTAAAGGATAGCGATTCTTGATTGTTAATTTGTTGAGCTCTCTGTAGTCGATGCACATTCGAAACGATCCATCTTTCTTCTTTACATAAAGGACAGGTGCACCCCAAGGCGAGGAGCTGGGACGTATGAATCCCTTGTCAGTCAACTCTTGTAGTTGACTGGCTAGCTCTTGCATTTTAGAGGGGGCTAACCTATAAGGAGACTTTGCAACTGGTGTAGCACCAGGTATAAGATCAATACGAAATTCGACTTCTCTAACTGGAGGAAGTCCTGAAATGTCGTCAGGAAAAACTTGCGGGAAATCTTTTACTACTGGAATGTCTTCAAGTTTCTTCTCCATGGTTCCCTTTTTGATGATATGAGCTAAAAACGCGACATAATTCTTGCGAAGATATTTTTGGGCTTGAAGACAAGACATTAAGCTGAGCCCTTTCGACGAGGTTTCTCCAAAGATTCGAAGAATCTGACCGTTTGAAAGAGGAATACGTATAAACTTTTCACGACATACAACTTCTGCCTGATGTTGACTGAGCCAGTCCATACCAATTATGATATCAAAACTTCCCAACCTCATAGGAATAAGGTCAACTGAAAAGTCGTGGTCGTTTAAGGTGAGTGTACAGTTGCGTATAATAGAGTTTAATGAAACCGGTTTCCCGTCAGCAACTTCTACCGTTATGGATTCCATGAGCTTATCACGATTTTGGTTTAGGATAGGTTCAAATTCTAAGGACACAAAACTTCTATCCGCACCAGTATCAAACAACATGGATGCATATCTACCATTTATAAGGAACGTACCGTTAACCACATTGCCGTCAGCTCTAGCCTGATTAGCGTTGATATTGAAAGCTCTTCCTCTTGCAGGTGGAGGAGCTTGGTTCGCTTGATTCACCGGGTTGGCTTGGGCCTGAGCATGAATAATGTTTACCAACCTTGGACACGTGTTTCTGAAATGGCTTGGGTCTCCGCAATTGTAGCAAGCCCGCATAGGTTGAACCATAGGATAATTGGGTTGGTAATATGTTTGGGCTAAATGTTGGGTGGGTGGTAATAGTAGGGGTTGTTGGGCTTGACCCATTATTTGTTGGTGGGTTTGGGTTGAAGGCTGGTGGCGGTTCGTTCGTTGAGGCATGCGGCAGGTTTGAACAGTATGACCTGCGCGACCACAGCCGGTGCAATGTTGGCAAGGATAATCAGGAGAATGATGATATTGGCAACGGTTGCATTTTGGTAACAGGCCAGAGTATGGTCTTTTGTATGGTGCAGGTGAAGGGGCGACTTGGGTAATGGGTGCAGCAGGAATAGGGGAGTTGGTTTGTGTAACAGCGAAGTTTCTGGTGTTGCGCTTCCTCTTGTTAGCAAACTTAGAGGAGGAGATGGAATGGTTTGAAGTTTGACCCTCAACAGGGGCTTTCTTTTTCTCTTCTTTAAACTTACCGTTGCGAATTCGATTCTCGGTCAGTTCAGTGGCTAGTTCCATAGCAGCTTCAAGTGTTGCTGGTGAAGTGCTGAGAACTGAATCTTGAATTTTCGAGGGAAGTCCTCGAATATAATGCTCGATCAAACGATAAGTTGGGGTGAACAAGTTAGGGACCATTTGGTTTAATTCTAAAAACCTCTTGTTGTAGGAAGTATGATCTCCCTCCTTCTGCTTTAAAGAATGAAATTCGTCCTCCAACTTTTTAATTTCACTCCTAGGACATAAACGCCTAGTCATGATTTCCCTTAATTCCTCCCAAGTTAAGGCCATTGCATCATCAATTCCCCTCTTCCCCTTTTCAGTATTCCACCAGGTGAGAGCTACCCCAAATAGTCTCCCGGTGGCGTATCAAACCTTGCGATCCTTAGGACAATCCCAGTTGAGGAAAGTGTTTTCCATTTCCTCAAACCAATGGAGGAGAGCAGTGACACCTTCGGTCCCTTCAAATTTAGGAGGATCAAAAGACTTGAAATGTTTGTATGAGCACTTGCTGGTAGCAGGGTTGCCGATGTTCTGGTCATTCTGTTGGGGAGGATTAGTGGGATTTGTGGCGAGAGCTTGTTGTACTTGAACCACAATGTCAGGAAGCACCGCGGCCATTTGTTTCGCGATTTGTGTGGCCAAGCGTTCGTGAGACCTTCCTGATCTTTTACCCCCTCGTTGTTGTCTAGCCGACATCTACAGGAACATACATAAGAAGATTGTGAGTTTATGGAGTCTTTTTAGGTGTCATGTGTCTTTAAGAAAATGAAAATAACATAAATATCAATAATGCAACTACATCCATAGGATGTCTTGGGTTTGCTCATGTTGGGCCTCAAATGTCCCCCATACCTTCACCTGTATAGTCATGTGGGCCCCCATGACTATGGGCTTGGTAGGATTCACATTAGTATTGGCGATTTAACACTCGCATCACCCGAATGCAAACCACAAAATATGTTTACGAGATGTATGGTCGGAATGTGTCCAGGTGTAGACACAATGACAACTCAAAGTGGGGTTAGCTCACACGACGTTTGGTATAGCATGCTTTGGCCTAATAGGTACTTCGTACTCTCATCGTTAGTCCCCAGGTAGGCAAACTGGTCCTTTATTTTGGATTTATACGAATGCCAGCCTAGACAGGACGTTCACTACATGCCCGTCACGAGAACTCACTTTGATGAGATTTGAAAACACAAAAATCATTGTAAAAGCAATCATGATGTGGTGTGTGCTTTCATGGATATGATATGTTATGAGAATATGATTCATGATAGGCATTATATGATAATATATACTTATGAACATGCTTGCATAACTTTGAATATAACATTTAACATAAAACATATAAACATCATGAAATTTGGCATGTAACACACAAAAATCCTTAAAAATTTATAATCAACTATAGTATAGGCTCTAAGGGTCTAATAACCTATCCTATATCCCTATAGTCATGGCTCTGATACCAATTTGTCACACCCCGACCCGCAGCGGATTAAGAGTCGGGGCATAATTGGGTTATCACCAAAGCTCATGATATTTACTAATATGTTTCATATTTATTAAAGTCAAAATTACATTCCCAATAATCCAAACATGTCCATACAATACAAAGAAAATAACCAAACAAAACAATTCCAAGCTCTAAATCATTTTATTCTTCTAGTCCAATCCTATGTGTTTCTTGATGCAGCTGGTTCACCTGTATCATGTGTAAAAATGGGGGTTTTTGGGTCAACATAAGTTGGCGAGTGAACCTTGTTAGATAAACATTTATTATTGATTTTCTTGTTAGTTTATCAATGAAAAATTGTGCATAATCATAAATGAGCAAATGTAAATAATCAAACAGCAGCAGTAGCAGTCACAACTATAACATACAATAACACATGATAGCATACATTAACATACCAACATCATACAATAAATAACATGAATGAAACTGTGCGATCAAGGCTCAATCAAACGGAGCCGATCGTATTGCATGTACTGAAAATGATAAATGTCTGTGCGATCAAGGCTCAATCAAACGGAGCCGATCGTATGTTGGCACGCCAGGTTCACGCTCATAATGTAATGGGGAACTTGCTCAACGCTCATAATGTAATGGGGAGCGGCGGCCTATGAAATTGCATGTACTGAAAATAATAAATTGAATCTAACAATAACCACACAAACAGTTGAAACAAGCTGAATACACATTTGTTCATGATATGAAGTATGCACAATGATTTAAATATAATATATAACAAGACACATGATACACCCCAAAAACGTGATTAAAACGGGGAATTTGTAAAGATTCACTCACATTGGGTGCGTTTGATTGGAGATGGTGAGATGCGCACGAGTCGTAAGAGCGGAACAACGAGAATTAACTAACCTAAATAATAACGGAAAATATAGTAAATGAGCGGATTTTATTAAGGATTTTAATAGAATTTTTAGATATATTTTTACGAGTTTAAGGCTATTTCCTATCTTTAAAAACATTATTTTTAAGTATTTTTAATTGATTTTTAAATTGAATTAAATAATTAAAAATATAAAAATATGTTGACTTTTTGGGTTGACCGTTGACCTTTTGACTTTGACTGTTTGACCGGTTTATTGTGTGACTGAAATGCGCTGGGTGAGGCTCGAACCCGAGACCTCCCGTACGTGTGCACGCAGCTCTACCAACTGAGCTAGATGTCTAACCCAAAATAATTTTGTTTTTAATTATACTTATATATTAACTCAATTTATCCAAAATTCTTTTATTTTCAAAAACATTTTAATTCATCGAACCGGTGCCACTAACAGGTCTCGAACCCGGAACCTGTGCTTTAACGTTACACACAGTCCACCGCTGGACTGTGTGTCTAACTTGGTTAATGTACAAATTTTATTATACTTAACAACTAACGGAGTTAACCCGGTTCAGTTTTAAACAAAAAGGCATTTTATTACTGCGAAGGTGCGTGTGTCAAGAATCAAACTCGGGATGTATGCGTGTTTTTGTTCGCACACAGTCCACCGCTGGACTGTGTGTCTAACCCGTTCAAAATACCAATTTTAATTATTCTTATAATGTTATCACAGCTCATCTTCTTCGTTAGTTTTTATAGGCAGTAGATTACACCATTATATCTTGTTTAGTTCGATTGATAAGCATTGTACAAACTAATATGAAATGGCAGAGACGATAATTAGAAGTAAACATACCGGTGAACGATTTATTTCAGAATTCCGGCAAGGTGTCGGTCTCTGTTTTTATGAACTTCAACTGAACAAGACAATTAACCGTTTTGATTAGCTAATCATGGAATTGAAGTGATAAACAAACGTTAACAGAGTGTTTGAATGTCCTTACCGATTCACAGATGAAAATAAAGATTTCCAGAAATTTTCCGGCGAACTAGAATTATCCGATAGCAGCGTCTGAATTTGATTTCAATTGAAAGGTTTGAGTTAGAAATAGCTTAACAATTGTTAGACTATGACGGTATTGAAAAACTTACCGTTTTGATGAAGAATACGGTTTTCCGGCGAACTTGCAGAAATTTTCCGGCGAGTCAAATAAACTTTTCTGATGAACTGAAAGTATGACGAAAACGAAATGGCAGGTTTGTGGAATGTTTCTGAGTCGCGAGAAGATCTTTGATTGCAGTAATTCGGATTATTGGATATCTTCGGTTATAAAACCCATCATCATCAGAATTTAAGTCAATTCAAGTCTGAATTGATTAGAATCGTCGGTGCATCGGTTATAAACCTGAATTCGCGATTATTCAAACGTTTTAGACGGTTGAATAGCCGATTTCGGTTTTCAGTTGGCGCAATCGGTTAATATATGTTTGTATATAAGACTTATTTGTTTCCTAGAGTTGACAGAAAACAAACAAGTGGCGGAGTGGTTATGCGTGTGAGTGTTAAGTCTTTGGAGTTACAACCGGCTGACCCGGGTTCGAGTCCCGGCAGCCCCATTTTATTTTTAATTGTTTTATTTATACTTTTTATCAATTATAACTTTTATGATTTAGTTTGTTTATTAATTATGTATCATTAAAAATTAAAATAAGCATAAATAGGCAACGAACATTTATAACTTGATATTCGATTACAAATGGAGCGGGTTTGGAAAAACCCTTTTTCGACAAATGTTACAAATGAGAAAACTGACAAACTCTATTTGAAGTTGTATTACATTGGAAAAAACACGATACGGACCGCAAGGGCTTTTTTATTACTCATGAGTAATAATATATATATAGGGTAAGGTTATTGTAAAAAAGACCAAAAGTGTGAGAAATGTAAGAAAGAATCTCAGCCATTAGATCTAAATTAATTGAAAAGGGTAATCAAGTAATTTTATTATTGATTTAATTAATTCAAAACCTTCCATAAACCGCCACCCTAATTTATAGGAATACCGAATAACATTACAAACACCATTCAGCATGTATATAACACCATTCAATAATTATATAACTCCCTTCAATAAGTATATAACACCATTCAATAAGTATATAACACCATTTTAAAGACCTCTATAAAAACACTACGAATAACACTGCAACAACTATTCAGTGCATATATAGCACCATTCAATAATTATATAACACAATTCAATAAGCATATAACACCATTCAATAATTATATAACACCATGAACTGAAACAAAAAACTATAAACTGAAACATTCGATTGAACATAATTTTTTTCTGTATATAAGTATAGTAATATGATACTTATATTAAAGATTAAAAAACACTAGTTATTATGGTGTAATTTTTTTTAAAAAACGAGTTACGTGTAAAAAGTTACTGATTTTAAAAAATAAAAGAGGAACTTGCATGTGGATTGTATGTAAATTTATAAAACTAAAAATGTTAGTTTTACCTTTACACCCTTAATCTAGAAAATTAATTATTTTAATTGTTATACTATTTACAAGATTGTCATCAAGATCTCAACCATTAGATTAAAGATCTAATGGTTTAGATTCTTTCTTACCCTTCTCACACTTTGGGCTTTTTTTACAGAATTCTTACCTATATATATATATATATATATGTTTTTTTCCATGTATTTTAATTTTTGGGATACATTGCATGTATGAACGATACAAAAAATAAAAAGAATGGAAAAAAACATACTATTAAACATGTGTGTAATAAATCGATTTTTGCCTCACGGACCGCAGGCAATTTTCAATGTGATCCAAAGCATTTTTTTTTAATTTGTATATTTCGGATGTTGTTTTTTAATTTGTATATTTAAATCATGTAAAAAAAATTCTTTATTTTTTATTAGTACTATTTGTTTTTATTAATAAATTCAGAATGTACTTATCATACTTACTACTGTAATTTGTTCTTGAAAATTAATGATGTTTTTTATGGTAATTTTTAGTTATGTCTGCATTTCATATCTTTAATACCCTTCAATTTCATATGAGTATTAGTGTTTCGTTCACTTATAATGATTTTAAAAGGGGCAAAGTGTAAATTGACACAAAATATCTCCGAATCTCAAAAAGCTAAAATAGAAATTTGTTTCACATTCACACTAAAAAAACATACTTTTAGCTCTATTTTCAAATTTTATATGGGTTATGGTTTTAGGAGATTTCATGCAAATTTGATAGATTAATAAATTTAAATAAGTTTTTTTGTAGTTTAAAAATTATTCAATCAAAATATAAGTTATTTGAAGTAGAAATTAACTATGGTTGCTGAGTTCAATTATGGTTTTTTTGGCCTTGGGATACTTAACTTTATTAAGTATTATATAGTGACATGATAAGCTATAATACAACAATACTATTTTATAATATGATACGAAAAGATACCAAACAACAATATAAGCAATACAAGACCAAATAATAAGATAGGATATGGTTTGACCATACGATACATAAAAATGTAATACAATTTTAACTTTTTAAAAATGTTTTAATAAATAAAACTCTTGGTTTATAGAAGTGTTTGTAATAATAATAATAGTAATAATAATAATAATAAAACAAATATAATAATAACAGCATATAATAATAATTGGATCTACAAAAGTTTCATTCCTACACAACAATAATTATAATAAACAATATTTTTAATAAAAAGAAAATAAAAGGAAAAAACAACAAATAATAATAAATGTCAAATCAACACGAGGAGGTGCATTTACCATGAGATACCTTTAACAAAACTATTTATAATGAAAAAATATGATATGATATTATATCATATATAATATAATGAGATTTAATGTTGGTATTTTGCTTTTACCAATTGATTGATGCAATGTATAGTGCTATTATAACATCTTTATGAAAAGTTGACACCCGATAAAACTAATTTAAATCAGTTCAAACATCTTAATTCTCCATACATTAAGAAAAGAAAATATAGAAATTGCAACCAAATAATCATCACATTATAAAGTCTTTAAAATGAATTGGTATTCTTGTGGTTCTCTTTCCTAGAGGGTGGCTCGTATCTTGTCCGGTTGAGTTGGGTGGTGGTGACGGAGGAAATTGAGGTTGTTGTTCGGACTGTGGTTGTATCTCTTGTTGCGGCTGGTGAAACCCTTGATTTACTTGATTTATAGAGGCATATATTTCTATTAACAATCTCTTCCTCACAGGTGCCCGCTTTTTCTTGATCGGCATCTGGGTAGCAAGCACGCTTTTGATGATTTTCATTTCTGTAATTTCTTTAAGATAATAAACAACATCAATCTTCATAAACGATTTACTGACGATTTGAATACCAAAAAAAATAAAAATTCATTTATATCATTTGATGATTTATCATCACATTGATGAAACTTAATAGTAGGATGCAGAAAAGCACATGAATGCAAATTAATCTATTGAAAACCTCATTGTAATATATATATTTATATTTGTATCACATTCATATGAATTTTACAATCCTTAAAAATATTAAAAATTGTGTAAAGATGTGAATACTCAACGTTAGAGATCCAGATGGGGAAACCACCAACTGTCCTTAAAAAGCTTTTTACAATCCTTAAAAATTTATATATAATTATGTATATGCAATCACATTTAGTTAACCGTTTTCAAGACATGCCTTACAAAGCTTTTTTAAATGAAAAATATTTTTGAAAAAAAAAAGAGCTATATCTTGTCTTAAATAAAAAAAAAAACGTCCAAATTTAAAGATATGATTCATGATTTCACAAACACGCAAACTTATGAAAAATATATATGTGTTATTGTTTAAAGCAAAACCAAACTTACCAAAAGTCTTCGGCCACTGAATTCTATATGAAATCCAATATCTAACCCGAAGGGAGAAGTTAGTAAACAAATATTTTCTCCGATGATTGTTTACTTCTCTAACTTGCGGTGTTAAAGTAGTTCTTCTGATCCACTGGCGTGTTAAATTTATAGATACGACAAAAAAACATTATATTATATCATATTGTATTAGTGAGTGAAAGACACGTTTTCATGACTCTGAAAATAAAATTTAATCACATTTTTGTTTTTATTTTTTGAACTTAATGAAATAGCTGAATTTGATATATAGGGGAATTATAAAGAGAAATTATAACACCCCAAAAACGGGTTTGGTAATTAAATCAAATTAACCGCAGACGAGCGGGTAAAATACCGTTTGTGGTAAAAGATAACATGTAAACATTAGGATTTAAATAAATAAATTTAATGTTTAATTAATGGGAAATGAATGTCTTTCTCGGGAGATAAAATTATCAAAAGACTCGGACTACCGGAACCTAAATTAAACCAGGTCCGCCGAACCAGGACCTGGAACAGTGGAGACTAGGTTTGTCCACAAAAAGATTGAGATGTAACGTTTATAAAATGTGAACTTTAGAGTTTATTGTGTTGAAAACCTTAAAAACACAATTAGTCCATTTATGTGATTAATTGATGTAATTGCTCAAAGAATTGTGATATGTTTTCTTAAACTAGTAAATGTTAATAAACATTTACGGGGTTAAATAATGGTGGATAAAACACTTAACTCTTGGTTATATTAAGGGTTAAAATTAGATTTGGGGTTAAATATATAAAGGCTTAGACGAGGGACCTTTCTTGTAAATATGAGACTAATAAAAAGACCATGAATCCCTTTTTGGGTGGTCACGTGAATTCAGCCCTAAGGGAGGGCACTCCTAAGTTGATTCAACACTAAAAACCCCAAATTGGTGATGAAATTCATCAAATTGAAGGTAGTAAAGATGAAATGTGTGATCAGGAGGGTTCATCTTCATGGCTTAAACAGTTGGTAAGAAACCTAACACCAATCCCTTCTAAATTCCATGACCCACAAGTGGGTTTTGACTAAATTAAGTTTAATTTGTGGAATGGAATGATTATATATGCTACCTTGAACATGTCTAATAATGTAGTAATAGTTTCATACTTGAAATTGGTTAATGTCAATAGATGATGATTTTGGTTTTTATTAGTAGCTTGATATTACTAGAATGATTGTACTTCTATGTTATTAGCATGGATTGTATGAGAATCATACCCTATGTGTTATGCATGATGCTTATTTGTTAAGTTGATTTGCGAGTTGATTACAAAGATAGCTTAATTTGATGGTTAGAATGAGTAAAAGTGATAAGTTCATGAATTGGTTACTTGCTAGATGTATAGCGATTGAAATAACCATGTATGATGTGGTATGCACACTAGGAGTTTGTGAAAATGCCTAAGGGAAGTGTAGATAAATAGAATGGATCATGAACTTTATAGTATTGTATAAAATGATGTAATCATCTAATGTGAGTATATTATAGTTGGTTGGAAAGGTTTGAGGTATACTTCAACTCGCTTTAAGTATACAAAACTGAATTGAAGGTTAAACGGGTCAAAATTGTCGATTTCAGTAGCTAAGTGGGAAGTTGTTGCACAAAAAAAAGTTGTTGTCCAGATTTTGAAAAAATGTATAAAATCACAGAAAATTCCTATGAAGACGAGCCATAAATGCTCATAAAGCCCTCCGAGCATAGATTATTTCATATTTGTACATGAAGATGTGGTTCAGATGTAAAATGGGTCAAAAATCACGATTTCTACAGCTACGTAGTTCTTTTCAGCATGCTGTTTGGAACCATTTTACATGATGTCCTGATTTTTGAAAAATTGTATAAAATAACAGAAAAATCGTTAAAGGGTGTGCCATATATGCTTGGAAAGGTAGTCGAGTCCTCTACAATACATCTTTGAACACGAAAAGCTGATTTAAATGTTAAAGATGTCAAAATGTGTTATGAACAGCTGCTGCGCAAAAGTGCAACACTAAGATTGTGGTTTTTATAAAAGTTCAACTAAAGGCTACTGTTGGTCTAGATATAAATATGAATTTTGATGAATAATTCACACTAAATATAGTGTGGTTAAGATTCTAAGGTACATGCATATAGACTAATGCAAGTAGTTTTAACGGGAACAAAAGAGATAAATTGTTAATGTATATATATATATATATATATATATATATATATATATATATATATATATGTGTGTGTGTGTGAATCGGCAGTTTGACTTCTAAAAGTCAAACTTAGAAGTCAAACTGAACTATAATAGAATTGAATGAAAAATATGTTATAAAAGTCCATAAGGTTAATGGTCATAGTATATGATGACTAATCTAATTATCTTGTGGATTTATGTTGTGTGATAATTTGACTCTTGACAAGCTAGGTGGAGCTTGGAAAAGAATAGGTCAAGCGGGTCAAACACGCGAAAAGGAATGATCGGACGCAAGGTAAGTAAAGCTTACACCTCTTAAATAAAACCCTACTTATGTAATAAGTTAAGAACAAGAAGAACAAAGAATCAGATGAGTATTTGGTGTAAATACTTGTTGACGCGAACCAAAACAGGTCAAACAAGTAAAAATGAGTTTTTGGTGTAAATGCTTGCTGACGCGAACCAAAACGGGTTAAACAAGTAGAAACGAATTATTGGGGTAAATACTTGTTGACGCGAACAAAAACGTGTCAAACAAGTAGAAATGAATTATTGGTATAAATACTTGCTGACGAGAACCAAAACAGCTCAAATAACTAAAAATGAGCTTTTGGTGCAAAAAATTGCTAACGCGAACCAAAACGGGTCAAACAAGTAAAAATGAGCCCTTGGTGTAAATACTTGCTGATGCGAAATAAAACGGGTCAAACGAGTAAAAATGAGTTTCTGATATAAAACACTTGCTAACGCGAAGTGAAATGGGTCGAGCAAGTAAAAATATAGTTTTTGGTATAAACACTTGCTGATGCGAAATAAAACGAGTCAAACGCGTAAAAATAAGTTTTTGTATAAACACTTGCTGACGCGAACCAAAATAGGTCGAGCGAGTAAAAAGACAGGTAAATCATATGTTAATGATTAAACTAGTGATTGTAAAAAAATAAAAAAAAGAGACCCGATGACGTAACTTATAATGGGTCAAATAAGTGATATCGCAATTAAATCCCATGTTAGTGATTAAAACGATATAAAGACTTGTGTAGTTGTCTAAAGAATAAACCAGTAATGGTTCAAAGACCGAATGGGTCAAATGGTAATGATATCACCATTTGAGCGTAGTATCTAATGTGTGTTATTGTTAAGTGTCATACTCAAAGGTAAGCTTATTATATGGGAAAGTATTGTTATGACCAGTGAAAATAATTTTTTAAGGTACTGAAAACGGGTTATTGCGTTGATCCGCGCCAGGTATGTCTAACCGGTCGTTTTAGGTAAAACGCAATACCCGAATAAAAAATGAAAAGTTAAGGTTTGTCTAATGTAACCAACCATAATTCAAGTTGTGGTTGGTAGAAACAACTAGAAAATTGATAAGACAGTTGGAGGCATAAACTAGAATGCAGAATGCCTCCTAACAGGTCGGTTGGGTAACTAACTTCGAACCGAAAAAGTAATTTGAAATCAAAACACGTTTTTAGCTAACACGGCCGGGTGGAAACCTGATCCGGCGGGTAAGGGTGCTGATAAAAAGACATGTTTCAGCTGACACAGCCGGGCGGAAACCTGACCCGCCTGGGAAATAAAAACATGTTTAGATGAAATTTATTGTGTTTAATATTTTCGTTCAAATGTTTGATTACAAATCATTTGACAGATTAATTTAAAAACTAATTGTTTTTAGTGTTTATAATAAACTATCTCAAGGACGGAAACCAGACGGACGACCAAGCACACGAAGAACCGAACACTATTAAACCAATATCTCTTTGGAGAAGTTTCACGAGAAAGTTGAAGCATGATCATGCATTTCGAAGTTCTCGAAATTAAAAACTTGACTATTGCATAATACAAATCAAGTGTAATTGTAGGATCGAGTTCCTTCGATAGCAAAAGTACCTAATTTGTTTCTATTCCATATATGCGGAAGCTATATGAATTAGTGACATTTTACACAAGATATACGTTTAAAGTAAGTTTATTGATCAATTCAAAGTTACATTCAAGATCCTAAACCGACAGAGCTTCACCGTCACTTCTGCAAAAACTGTTACAAATGAAGAACCAAGACAACTATTTATAGAGTTCCAAGTTCGCACCAAAGCAACTAGGACAAGTTCGTGCGAACTTGTCCTGTTACATACAGACTCGCTCTAAGACTTAGACATTAGACATCGTGTACCAACAGACTCCCCCTTGGATAGTGTCGTAGTCTTGATCAGTCCTCCAAAACTTCAGTCTTCAAAATCTGACTTTAACGACCAAAGAAGTGATTGTAAGGCTTCTTTCTTCGTTCCTGTTTTGGTATTGGCGTTTGATCAGCAGGCGGCGCCCATTTCATAAACTGAAATCTTCTAAGTCTCGCCCCTTTCTCATGAATCCGTTCAAGATGCCTTTCTTCTTTTAAGAATTCTTCCCTTTCAAGTTCTTGCCACTTTGATTCCCACATATGCCCCGAATTAATACCATGTGCATAACATACATTAACTACACCTTGGTATTGCTTCGCTTGCGTTTCCTCACGTTTATCATAACTTATTTTGTTGAAGAATAAACATTTAATATCCTCTTTTGAGCAATTTACTAGCCACATCGGGTCTAGTATCCTTATAGTTCTCCACAAACCCCAAATCCTTCGTCGTTCGATCAATTCAGGATCTTCTTCTTTGGTGATATCCCAATTTCCATCAGCTCTTAACACAATCACAACTTCACATGTATCAGGATCCGTCTGCCACCACAAGAAGTAAGGATGAAAATCTTGCTCAATCGGTTTGAGAGGCATATTCTTCATTACTTTTGGCCTCTTCATTATCAACGTAACATCTTTTTCTCTTGTTACTTTGTTAATCTTCACTCGTCGTTTTGGAATAAATGGTTTCCAATAATTAAAACCATGCAACGCTTCAAACTTGATAAACTTCCACAAACACTGATCAATAAACTTCATCTGGTAACTGATGTTCTTAGTTTGCACTAATTCTTCAACATCCCAGTATGGAAAACTTTTCAAATCATTCAAATACCTAAAGTATTGAACACCAAATTCCCTTTTGATTGCATAAACGTTCAGCTCCCTAATCCAACCCCAGCTTAGAATGTCTCCAAGTGATTTATCTTTATCGCGTATAAAGAATGCTAATGGTCTTTTGAACTTTCTCTCTTTCGGCATCTCTTTAAACCAAGACTTTTTAGCTTCAGCTATTTCTTCTTTCGATAAACGTTTAGGGACACTACCATCTTTCACAACCTCATCGATCTTTCTCTTTAGTAAATATAGATCAATTTCTTTCATTATCTCTTCAAAAGTAGGAAAGCTATCAGTATCAGCACCAGAATACTTTTCAATCTCGTCGTCTGAAGCATCTTCAATAATAACTCTATCATAAATGTCAGCTTCAGAAACTTTCTTGTAGATGTAACTGTTAGGCTCAAACGTGCTGATATTCACCAATTCTTCTTCAAAATCGAAATCAAATGTATCAGCATCAATTTCCAACGATTTAGCCAATTCTTCTTTTGAATAGTTATGCACGAATTCCCCCTCTTCAACATTATGCTCTAACATTAACATCATGGGCTTATAGCTATCAGGAACAACTGTAACAGGATTAGCTGTGAAGATTCCTGATGCTTCAGTTTCAGTAGGCCCTGTCTGCTCCCCCTTACTTGGTGCATCCTCAACATTTACCTCATCAATAAGAATTGAGTCATAATCAAACTCGCCATGCATCTTTGCTGATTCAACTGTAATACAAACCCCACCCTGACCATCATCACCGTGATCAAAATTGTCATCTTTATCATCATCATGGTCATCAGCTTTATCATCATCATTCATTTCCTCATCTTCATCTTTTTCAGCTTCAGCTTTAGATTGTTCAGTACGTAAACGCCTTAGCTCAGCGATTCTTTGTAAGATAGGATCATTAACAATATCAATAACTTCACTTGCTATAACCAACCCTCTCTCAAGATTTTCTTCAAGAATAGCAGGTTCTTCAACAGTATTTGACCCTTCAGTGACCACTGTTTCTTTTTCAATCCCTTTTCATTTACCTTGCAAAGACATTTCTTTCTCAGCTCGCTCCTTCTCATCTTGAACTTCCAAACGGTTGTATTCAGCGATGAAATCAATTCCTAGATTGTTGGAAAGAACACGTTGAAGCATGCCGAATCTTTTGTTGTTCAAAACCTTTTCAGCTTCTAGACTGCAATCACTTTTCTTAATCTTTCGTTATCAGAGCCAAAGCTTTCAACCATCACCTTCAAGTAACCTCTATCATCTTCTAGAAACTTTACTCTGGTCTCAAGAATTTCTTTCTCAACTTAATTCTGTTTAATCTTATCTTCCAGAGCTTCGATTCGCCTTACTAGCTCTACGGGCTTTGTTTCTTTAAACATGTTTGCCAAATCTTCAGAAGTAATGTTTTCAATGACATTATCTGGAATATCACAAACGCATCACTGAAATATCTAACATTCTGTGGTGTTGAGGGTTTTAACTTTGGCGTTGTTTTTGGAGTACACTTTGGAGTAGTCTGCGGTGGAGTTTTCTTTGGAGTAGACGTACTCGATTGAATAATCACTGGTGGTTCTTGAACTGAAACAGTTATAGGCTCTTAAACTTCTGAAGTACGTGTAGCTTGTTCTTGCACTGAAGAAACCTGTGGAGGTATAACAAGTTTATTTCTCTGACTGGCATATCTCCGTTTAGGTAACACTCTGCCTTTCGTACTTGGAGATCCAGTTGTTTTCTTTCCTTCACCAGCTTTAGACTTCACGCGTTTAGATATCTTTTTAGGCCTATCTTCATCAGATTCTTCGTCAGCAGATGGCACATATAAATCTTCACCAAGCTTTTTCAATCTCTCTTCCTCTTGTTCTTTTTCAATCTACGTCTGATGAATGTCTGCAGAATCTTCAGATGATTCATCCTCTTTATCAGAGGTAGCAGAAACTACATTATCATGGTCTCCTCCAACAGTTTCAACATTAACTGTTTCAACATTCTCTGTCTCTGCATGTACAGCTGTGCTTGCTTCTGGTTGCTATTCAGCAGTGACTGGTACTTCTTCAGGTTCATCAATCAACATAGTTTCAACCTTCTTTGTAGCTCTTTTATGCTTATTTTTCTCTGGTTCATCCTTGATATACCAATAACTTCGTTTAGCCACAAAATCTTTCAACTGCTCTGCTTCAGCGCTTTCATCACCACTTCCATCTTTCCTCCATTTATCATCTGGTGGCGATATGTAATCTGCTTTAGCAATAGCCCCAAACATCGGTTTAGCAGTTGGAGCAGACTCTTGTCGTTGATAAGTTTTTAACTTCTTCAATGTATCCTCGTCCATATGATGTAAATAGAATACATCATTAGGATCCTTCACGATATCTTTAAACTTTTCATCTATCAGCATCTGGACAAAGCGAGGATATAACAGAATCTTGTCTTTACCCATATTCTTTGACATATGATCAAAAACGACGTGAGAATAATTGAACTTCTTGTTTACGACCAATGCAGTAGCCATGCACATCATATAATCCTGCATGTCGTCTAATCCAGTTCTTCAATGACTAAAAGCGTTTATCAATGCATGCAGAAAGAACTTGTACGGAAGACCTAGACCGCCCTTCTTGAAAGATGATGCATTTACGTGACCACGGTATCCCATTATGTAAAAGCACCCTTTAACCATGCGCTCATGAAAACCCTTGGGATCCGATGCGTCGTCGTTAAACTCCAATACTCTCCTAATATCTGCTTCAATCACTGTGATCACTTTATCTTTGTTTCCAACTCGAACAGCAGATTTAATAACTTTGTCAGTTTCGTTATACTCAGCAGAATCCAGAAAAAGTTCACATGAGATCGATATACAATATGTTTGTCTGTAATTGCCTTCGTAACCGGTATTCGTCCCATAAACTCCAAGATTTCTGAAAATGATGCAAGACTCGGATATACCTTCTTATCCAGCGAAATACACGTATTATGGAACTTCAAAAATGGAAGCTGCACAATTTGCTGCACAACAAAACAAACAAAACCCTTAGAAAAATTTAACAATTTTGACCCAATTTAACACAACTTCGCACGAACTGGTATATCAAAAAACATTTTTGACCAATTAAACTCAAATAATTATACTTTAACAACATTTGTAATTCAACAAGTACCAACTTCGTGCGAACTGTTCAACAACAATTTTATCACAATCAATTCCAACTTCGCACGAAGTGATGCAGATTTATTTGAACATGCTCATGACAAGTTCGCCCGAACTTGTCATCTTCCCCAACCAAACACACATAACCTGCAACTCAATTTATGATATCATGTTCAAATTGATGGTTCATCTAGTGTTTATATATGTCTATTAGCATTTCTCACCAATCAATTTTAACATATAAACCCTATATCTATCAGATTTACACATTTAAGGTCCGAAACACTTGATTCTTATCAAATTCATGTATTTTGATCAATATACTCACCTCAGCCATTGAAATAGGTGTGCAAATCACCTAAATCAACTATCAATTTGGACAGAGTAACGGTATGTGCTTTGTAATTTGAAGTTCGCAACAAATCGCCTCAAAGATACACACACAGATAATGAGTGATTTCATCCGAAGTGAGGTATTTATACTTCAGGTGAACTTCGGACGAACTTGACAACAAAACGCTTATTCTCATATAACTTCGGACGAAGTTGCTCATCAGCAATCTAAAACCTAAAAGATGACTTCGTCCGAACTTGTCATATTTTCTTTTTAATTTTTTAACATTTTTCAAATTTTACAATTACAACCCTGAACTTTAACACTTTTTACCAATTTTGAAAATCCACTCAGTTGATCAAGTCCAAGTTAATAACCTTGGTTAACCGATTTGTCTACCGAGTCCAAGTTAATTACCCTGGTTTGACCCGTTATGAACAAACTGATGTTTTTGTCACAGTAAAGTTTCAAATTTATGAACTTTTAATCATTTTGAACCATTTTTGATTTTTCAGATTAGCTCCTAACCCGTTCTCATCAGAACTCCTAGTTCTTATCATCATCCTGAACTTCGAAGATCCGCTTTCCATCATTGGCTATTGAAAACAAGATGGAAACAAAATCTTTTTGATTTTTAAGAAAGTTTATGCTAAAACACACCGAAAATCTTTTTGAATTTAAGCTGAAATGAATCTATGTACAAACATATTTACAAACATATTTTTGTGAATTCGTGTCTAAGGATCATATCAGTTGATTGAGACATATCACCAGTACCATTGACCTTTGATGACTCTAAGTTTTAAACAAATTTACCTAGATTATCGATATGTATGTCCACTTAAACTTCGACACATTTCTCAATTGTTCCAAGATATGTTATGTAGAATTAAGAAACTTGAATTAACTATGGTTCCTATCTCAGAATATACTCCCGTATCAAGATTCCCTAGATTTCATCTTACAGGTGAGTATAGCGTAATTGATATCTGTATCTGGGTTGTGCGAGGCCTTGAGAGCTCAGGTTAATTCCACCATATCGACAAAGAGATGAAGGCTCGACTTTAAAGTCTTGTTCCAATATGGAATCTTTTTACTGCAATTGATTAGATCTTTCGATACTTTCAATTCGCTGAAGTTTTAGGGTTGTTAGCAAAAGCATTATAGAATTTCTAGGCCATTGCTTACGCAAAATCAGAAGAACTTGTATAATACCCCAGATATCAATCATCTATAAAGACCTTGTATCTCAGAATCAGGCAATCTCTTAAACGAAATTTCGGAGTACTAAGTCCATATATCCAAGAGATGTTAATCCACAAGCTAAGCAGTTGTAAAATTTAGTTTATATCCTGGAAACAATCTACTGAACGTGTAAAGCCTATCGACACATCCACAGTAAGACTTGTTTAACTCTTTTAAACTTTACAATTCTTTAGCTTACTGTGATAGTCCACTGATGTACTTATTTTCTCTTTGACACAAAATTCTTTTTGTCTTTTTCATGTTTTTGTACATTTTCTTTTTATATGTTTTTGTTATATCTCGTTTCATTTCTCCCCCTAAAAAACATATTTTTGGATTTTAGTTTTTAAAGAAATCTAATCCTAAAACGATAACAAACCAATGAGTATCACCAAAACTCGTCGTCTGATCCATGTTCAACTTCTGCTTCCGCACCTGTCAAAAGATTTTTTATACCGTTAAGCCTCATTAAGTATTTAAACTGTGTTAGACTAAAAGGTTTGGTATAAAAATAAGCTTTTTGTTCATTCGTGTGGATTTTCTCAATTCGTACCAATCTTCTTTCGTAGCAATTACGAATAAAGTGGTAACGAATCTCGATATGTTTAGTTCGAGAGCGATGAACTGGATTTTTCGTTATGTCCATTGCTGGCTTATTGTCTACATATAGTGGAGTGTCAAGAAATTTCAATCCATAGTCTCTCATCTGATGTTGAATCCACAAAAGTTGTGAACAACAGCTGGAAGCTGAGATATACTCAACCTCACAGGTCGAGAGAGCGACTGTGGTTTGTTTCTTGCACTGCCAAGTTACGAGTCGTGTTTCGAAGAACTGGCAACTGGCCGTCGTAGACTTTGCGTTCAATTTGTCAACACCAAAGTCAGAGTCTGCATATCCCGTCAGATCGAAGTTGTCATTCTTTGGATACCACAAGCCGGTGCTCGGGCAATGATGTGCGTGAATTATATATATTTTTAATTGGGTTTTTCTTCACACAAATTTAGTTTTAAAAAGGGGTTTTCACCTAAAAACTAACTACACACACAAAGGGCAAGTGTACCCATCGGGAGGTAATATAATTTGTCGGTAAGAACCGAATATCAGTCCGTGGACGCGGTGTCTCAATACTAAACTTTGTTACTTTAAAGCCTTTTCAATTGATGAGTTGATTTTGTTTCTAATTTATCAGCAAAAATAACAAGCTACGAACTAAACTAAGAAATGACAATATCTAAAAGAGGTTGCCAAAACTAAGTATCCACTAAGAAACATGTGACAACTAAAGGAAAAGACTAATGGTGATGCAAGATCCAAATTTAACTAGGTCCCTAATCAAGGCTTCCTAGTTTATAATCCTTAGGAAAACTATAATGAAATAACATTCTAATCACCTAAAAATTATTATTTTTGAGCTCACTTGCTAAGTTAATGTTAATCTTTAAACAAGAGTCATTTGTTTGCTAAAACTCCTAACTCTACAAGTTTGGAAAAATTACTATGAACAATATAAAAATCACCCTAACTTGCTTTCAAGTAAGTAGCACCCTCATCATGTTCTCGATATGAACCACAAGCATGGTCATGCTAGATAACAATCTTGGCCTAAATCATCATACTAACATAACACCAACTATAGAATTCATATAAACATTCTTTTGATTTTTCCAAATCTAAATGCACGAATTTATACACATGTTCAAATCTCCATTCTAATCATGTTACCGATCACCATTCCTAGTATCATGCCATGAATCATACTAACAAGTTAACAAGATTCAACAATCATAATCTCTACATGGGCTTCCAACACAACATGTAAATACTTATGACCAAACCTTCAAGAATAAAGACTTTAAACATACATAAGAACTCAAAGAACAAGATTCAAGCATTACTATTAAGATTAACAAAAACAATCACCACATCTACTTCCATAATTATCACATGTTCATAAGCTTCAACAAAGTCTAAGCAACACAAATGTTTAGCCCATAGGGCTCATGGAAACCAAATCAAACATAAGAAAGCATAAATTGTTCATAATGTAACTACTAAGACAAGAATAAATGTGTTTGAGTAGATCTTCAAGTGATTAAATCCTCTTCAAGGCTTCCTCTTGGCTCCTACAAGCTTCCAAGGTCAGGTTCTTGAGAAAATTTTTCACCAAAATGCTCTAACTCCCCTCAAAATGAGCTTAAACTACGTATTTCTGCTACTCTGAGTTTGGCATGACCGTGCCACCTTTTGGCACGGTCGTGCTTGGTAAGTGTCAGAGGGCCTTTTTCGAGTGTTGACTTGTTTGCTAGCTATTTTGGGAAAAATCCCGCTCAAACGTTTCCGAGGTGGCACGGTTGTGCCAACCTTTGGCACGGTCGTGCTTCCTGATGAAATATCCGACGATGACTGATTTGATCCCAGGAACATTCTGATCTGAGACTGATTTTGGTCAAGCACGGTCATGCTAGGGGTCAGCACCATCGTGCCAGTCTTTAAATCTTCCTGGTTTGCGCAGAAAATGAGAGTGCCGATCAGGGTTGGCCTGGTCGGTCGTGCCAATGGTTGGCACGGTCGTGCCATATCTGGTAGTTTGCTGGAAAACTCTGTTTTTGCTCATTTTTGCTCGAAAAGCCTCCGTTTCAACACCGGCCGAAGCCCGAACCTGTATTTTCACAAACAACTCAAATGAGTACCAAAATCAATGAAACTATGACAAGTTCTGGGGTAAACGGGGTCTATTTGACGTTTTAAAGATGTATAAATTCTTATACATCAAGCAAACTAAAATAAACAAAAACTCTCTAAATGGCAATAATCTCAACTAGCATTTTATAAGCACAAACAAACAATTCAGGTTATAACAATTAAAAACTACTTGATATGACGGAAAAAACAAAAAAGTATATAAAATAAGTTTATTAGCAATGGTCCATCTTGGAAATCCCTACAAGTCTACCTCACATCCTCACAATGTTCACACATACTCGGCTAATATATAGGTGCACATACGATTTATGGAGTATGTGTAGAACACTCGATGCCACGACGATGACTATGCGATATCATAAGCTTGTGAAAGGATCAAATCTAATCACTTGACAAAAACATACATGAATCATGAGGTCTTGTTTGGGTTGTAACTTGGCTAGGGTTAAGGGTATGGAAGTGGAAATTTAAAGTGGCTAAAACGGTTGTAATCCGGCGGTTCGACTAACTTGAAACAAATGAAAATAAGAACTATACAATTTAATATTATCCAACCGAGAGCTAATCAACGGATTTAGCTTTTCCATTCCAAAATTGCTCTAACGAAGCCACTTGGTAAGGCTTTTTTCAAACTATAATCATTTTCTCGTTTTTTTACACATGCTTGAGAGGGAAACTAAGTACGTCTACTTAGATAAAAACTCTACCCCATGAGGTTGCAACTATAAACTTGTTGGGATTAAACCTTATGAAATGAACAGATGATATAAAGCCAAATAACACTATCCGAGCTTTGGTTCAACTATCAGAGGTTACATCCTCTGATGCACGTACACTGCTTCCCATAAAGACTGCTCATCCTATCATCTGCCTTCACAAAGCTTCAAGGTCTGCCAGAGTTAACAAGGACAGAGGATAGGAATCAGAGTTTAGTCATTAGCGTAGTTAATTAATGTAACAGTGCCAAGCACTGATAGTTTAGTATTAGTAGTGTTTAGAGTTAGTTACATATTGTTTCCTGTCACTATCAACCCTGACGTCATCAAATATGCTCAGAGGTTAGATAGTTTAGTATAAATAGGCAACTCTTGTAACCTTTAAACTTGTCTATTAAAAGATCAACTTTCGCATATCATCTTCTCTACATTTTCTCATTACCAAACTATAATTGCAAAGGCTGAGGGGAGTTTGTGAATCACATGCAAGTTAATTAACTTGAAAGCATGATGATGATGAAAACGAACGACCATTGCTTGTAGTAAAAGTTTTCCATCTTATTTCGCTGCAAATCTCTTTTAATTCAATCATTTTCCATTTTTGAAACAAAAACTACAAGTAATTCAAACTCAGATCCTAACAATTGGTATCAGAGCTCTAACAATCGATTTGGTTCGAACAGATCAGCTCTCTTACTAATAAGTTTGGTTGTTTTTGTTTGATATTCAGAGTTTTTATTACGTTCAAAGTTTTTAAAAACAAAATCTGAAAAAAAATCAACTGAAAGTGTCTCAAAACACACAGGATGCCAATTCTAGATCCTTGTTCAAACCGCCGATGCTCAAAAGAATTGAATATTTCATTTGGCAACAACGGATGGGTCACATCCTTGCCCAGCAAAACACCGGTTGCTGGAGATCTGTTGCTTATGGACCTCACGTTCCAATGGTTCCAAGCACAGAAGATCCAACCAAACAAGTGCCAAAAAATCCTGAAAACTTTTCGAAGCAGGATTTCTAGAAAATTGAATTGGATGCTAAGGCATTTAGCATAGTTGATTCGGCCTTACCCAATGAAATTTATGCTGGTCTACTCCATTGCAATAGTGCAAAGGAATTATGGGATGCACTTAAGGAACAATTCGGTGGAACTAAGGAAGTGATAGAAAGTAATAGAGAAGGTCTAAATCAGCAGTATGAAATGTTTTGTCACTTGAAAGGAGAGTCTCTAACACAACAATTTGAACGTTACAGCTGTCTCATCAATGAACTTAGACGGGTTAACGTGGTTTTTCGTAATTCAACTGTCAATAGTCGTTTCCTTAGATCGTTACCAGATAAGTGGGAGATGGTAGCTTATGTAACGCGAAAATCTGTTGGGTTTAAAGAAATGTCGTTGACACAACTTCATGGGATACTCCTCACATATGAGAGAGAGTTAAACCAGAAAAAGAAGTTGCAAGATTCTGGCAAAATGATTGATGATTACTCATTGGGTAATACAGCTCTTTTTGGCCAAGAAGAGGGTACTGGCAGCAGTAAGGACCAAAGTTATGATCACTATATAGATATTACATTTGGTGGGAACTTTGGATATGAAACTTATGCACCCAACTATGCTTTTGCTGCTAGTGGGGAAAGCCAAACCTCTGACAATCTATCCTTTGAGCTGAATGACTTGCAACACATTGAACCTTCTGATCTTGAAGAAATGGATATTTTGCACCAACTGGCCTTATTGAGTGTTAGGGCTAGTAAGTTTTACAAGAGAACTGGTAGGAAATTCCCAGGTTTGCATGGGGGTTGAAGGTTGGGCTGGATAAATCAAAAGTCAAGTGTTATAAGTGTAACAGGCTAGGACACTTTGCCAGAGAATGCAGGTCTCAAAGTTCTGGACCAATAGTGACTCATCCTGGCCCTAGACCTCAGCACACACAAAACACTGCTCATTATTCCCAATATGCCCCTGCTCAACATGTTCAAAACACTGCCCACTTTGCATATCCTACTACCACTGTTCCTGTGCATTATGTTCAATCCACTCCTCCATAAATTCAATATGTTCAGGCACCATCTCATCCTCAAGTGCTTGTTCAACAAGCACCCATTGTTGCACAACCTGCTCAAACCACTGCTAGTCCAGCAGAGGTTGGTCAACAAAGCTTTTTCACACAAAGTTATGTTGACTGGAGCAGTTTGCCTGAGGATTTGACTGATGAGACCTTTGCTTTAATGGCCAAAAATGATGTTGAACAAGAATTTTGTTTAATGGCCTTAGAGACAATTGCTGAAGGTGTTGAATATGTGGAGATAGTGTCAAAATTTGATGAAGTTCAAGTTTGTGATGAAATAGTGGTTTCAAGTGAAGAAAGAGAAAATGCTGCTGATAAGGAAAAGAAGTCTCCTACTGACCCATGGAACATTGATGTGTGTGATTGTGCTCTTATGGCTGCTACAAAGGTATCACCTCAGATCCTTAAAGATCTATGTTATGACAAATGCATCATTGCTTTTGCAAACATCAAAAAGGTGAATGAAAACCCGAGAAACAAAATTTTAGAAGATGAACTTAATTTTGAAAAACTGATTAAAGAGTTAAAATCAAAGTTAAGTGAAAAAGATTCTGAAATGAGTAGCGTAAGACATGAATCAAGCATAACCAAGGACCAACTCCAAACTATGGTAGAAAATACCAAGTTTGTAAAAAGGAGTTAGAAGAAACCCAAATCACTTGTGAAAAATGGGTTGAGTCCTGCAAAGGTTATGAAATTATGCTTGATGCTTAGATCAAGAGCAACATCAAGTTTGGTATAGGTTTTAGAGCCTATGACTAAAATGAGAAAAATGTTGCTGAAATTGATTTTCAGTTGGTTGAAGTTATCCCTACAAATTTGGCTGGTGAAGAGATAAAAATCACAGATAAAGCTGGAAACAAAATTGTTTTGGAAAAACCAGAGGTTTCAACAAAAGATAAAGAAATTGAAAAATATCAGTTTAAACCAACCTGGTCAGATGAATGTGATATCTTAGAAAACTTTAAGCTAATAGACTTCACAACCACTGATGGTATTAAAGCCCCAAAAGCACTGGTGATCCCTGTCAAAGATGTGCCAGCAGAGGTCACAACCACTGCTGAGAAAAAGTCTGATAGAAAAAGAAGAGTAAAGATTAAAAACTTGTTTTGTGAATTTTGTGAAAAAAGAAATCATGTGGCTGCAGATTGTTTTCTTTTAAAAGCCTATGACATATATCAAAAACTCCTCAAAATGCACCATCTGCAGCAAAATAAATCATTCAACTCAATAGTGTGCCTATCTCAAAAACTATGAACAAAAGGTAAAAGAGATCAAGGCAAAAGCACTTGAAAGAGAAAGTTCAAGATCTGTTGGAAATAAATCCAAGCAGAGTTTTGAACCAATTGAAACATCTATTACAAAAGCCTTAACCAAAACCTCTGTTCAAAGAGAGGTGCAAGTGACAGATGCTCCACCATCAAACTCATTTCCAAGAGGGTATGGCCAACCTGCTTACAAAAAGGTTCCTCATGCTTATGAAGGCTACAAAAAGCCTTCAAAGCAAAGAGTAAACAGGCACCCTTATGGATACAATCATCTGATAGGTAATGGTCAAGAGCAGATGCTACAAGAAAATTTCAAAACCACTGACCATTGTCCTAGACTTGAGTCTGGACCATCTGTGACCCCATCCAAAGCCATTTTGGCTTTGGAGACCAACCTTAACTGATCTATTACTTGATGTGCAGGGACCCTCTACTTGCCTTGATAGCTTATGGTATGTAGATAGTGGAGGTTCCAGGCACATGACAGGATGTAGAGCCCTTCTCAAGGACTTCATCGCTCATGGGGGGGGGGGTGATATATCTTTTGGTAATAACTCAAAGGGAAAGGTCTTAGGGTCTGGGTCGGTTCTGGCTGGTAAACTCAAGTTTGAAAATGTGAATTTGATTGACAATCTGAAGTTTAACCTGCTGAGTGTCTCACAAATGAGTGATAGAGGATATGGATCCTTCTTCACTAAGAAAACTTGTCAAATTGTGGGACCAGAGGTTGTCAAAAAGATTTATTAAAACATTGCTGAGAGCAAAGCATAACTCACTACACACAGAAGTGGGAATGTGTATGTGGTAGATATGATAAAAGATAATCCTATGTCTGGAACATGCCTATTCTCAGTTGCTTCTAGCAAAGAGACTGAGTTATGGCATAGAAGACTTGGACACACAAATCTTAAAACTATCACCACACTCTCAAAACAAAGTCTTGTAAGAGGCTTGCCTCACAAGCAATTTTCCTGTGATGAACATTGTGTTTCCTGTTTAAAAGGCAAACAACATAAAAGTTCTTTCAAATCAATTGAAGAGTCCAAAACAAGCCAGTGTTTACAACTTTTGCACATGGACTTGTTTGGCCCAGTGAAAATCATGAGCTTAAAACACAAAAGGTGTTGCCTAGTGATAGTTGATGATTTCTCTAGGTTTACATGGACCTTCTTTCTTCATTCTAAGGATGAAACTGCAAGCATTTTGCAAAACTTTTTCAAACAAGTAGAAAAGCAATTTGATCTTCCAGTAAAAATCTTTAGAAATGACAATGGAACAGAGTTTAAAAATAGGGAGTTGGATGCTTTTTGTGAGCCAAAGGAATTGTTAGACAATATAACATTCCAAGAACTCCAGAACAAAATGGGGTGGTTGAAAGGAAAAACAGGACCTTAATTGAATCAGCAAGAACTATGCTAACAGATTCTGGTTTACCCCGTCTTTTTGGGCAGAGGCTGTAAACACTGCTTGCTATGTTCAAAACAGAGTTTTGATTAACCCCAGGCATCAAAAGACTGCCTATGAGATTTTGTATAAAATCAAACCTCTGATTTCGTATTTTAAAATTTTTGGCTGTCCATGTTTCATTTTGAACTTAAAAGATTCTATATCTAAGTTTGCAGCCAAAATTGATTGTGGTTATTTTCTGGGATACTCAACCACTGCCAAAGCCTACAGAGTTTTTAACTCTAGGACAAAGTGTGTTGAAGAAACTTTGAATGTGAAGTTCAATGAACTATCATCACTGAAAATCCCAGCAAATCCTGCAGAGCTTTTTGATTTAGATAAGTTCACATTTGCTGATGTTTCTATCAAGCTAGACAATGCAGGTACACCACAATCATCTGAAGAAGATCAAGATCAAGGATATGACTATGTGCTTCCACAAACAAAAGTCTATTCTTCAAACAGAGGATCAGGTGCTACAAGCTCTTGTGTAAACTCTGCCACTTCTGGGTCAACAGTGGTTGATCCTCAAACCTCTGCCAGTTCACAAAATCAAACATCTGTTGATAAAAGTCCTACATCTGGGCTCCAAAATCTTTAGAATGTTACCTCTATACCCCCAATACCACCACCACCATTCTCATCCGTGGCTGATACTTCAATTTCACAAGCAGAGGTTAGCTCAGATGCTACACATTTGCAGCCATCACCTCAAAATGCTATTGTTCCATACCAAGGTGATTTGATTTAACTCAAAAGTCATCCAGCAAACCAAGTTATTGGCAACATCAAATCTGGGGTGCTCACACGAAGCCAATCCCAAAATATTTGTCTTTTTGCTTGTTTTCTATCACTCATACAGCCAGTCAAGTACCAAGAGGCACTGAAAGACAACAGCTGGATAGAGGCCATGCAAGAAGAACTCCTCCAGTTCAAAAGATAATAAGTTTGGGAGCTTGTGCCACTGCCAAAAGATGTAAGTCCAATTAGCACAAAGTGGGTCTTCAAGAACAAAACTGATGAAAGGGGTATTGTTGTAAAAAACAAATCAAGGCTCGTGGTTCAAGGCTACAGACAGGAAGAAGGTATAGACTATGATGAGACTTTTGATCCTATAGCAAGGTTGGAAGCTATTCGCCTGTTCTTAGCTTTTGCTGCTAACTACAACATCAAGGTGTTTCAAATGGATATAAAGAGTGCATTTTTGTAGGGAAAATCAAAGAAGAGGTGTATGTTTGTCAACCTGAAGGTTTTGAAGATGCATTCCATCCTGATCATGTCTACAGGCTCAACAAAACATTGTATGGCTTGAAACAAGCACCAAGAGCCTGGTATGAAACTCTATCAACTTTTTTCTTATCCATAGGGTTTACTAGAGGCAAAATAGATAAAACCCTGTTTTTAAAATAGAAAGGAAAAGATTTGATGCTTGTCCATATTTATGTGGATGACATCATTTTTGGATCCACAAGCACTGCTATGTGTGAAGAATTTCGAAAACTCATAGCAGCAGAGTTTGAGATGAGTGCAATGGGTGAGCTCCAATGTTTTCTTGGTCTTAAAGTTAAACAATTGCACAATGGTACATTTATCCATCATAACAAGTATGTGAAAGAACTGCTTAAAAGGTTTGATATGGATGATTGTAAACCATGTAGCACACCCATGGCAATTTCCAAGCTAGTCACCATTGATGGTAAAGATGACCTTGTTGATCAAACTCTTTATAGAAGCATGATTGGGTATTTATTGTACCTAACTGCATCAAGGCCAGACATGATGTTTGCAACATGTGTTTGTTCCAGATCACAGGCATTACCTAGAAAGTCTGACCTTATTGCTGTAAAAAGGATATTCAGATACATAAAATGTAACATCCGTCAAAAACCGGATTTACCAAACCCGCTCCGTTTATTAACCGAACAATCAGTTAAAAATTTCGTTGCGTATTTAATGCCCAAATTATTTTTAAACGATACATAATTAATAAGTATGTTGGAATATATAATTTATATTTGAAAAAGTATTAAAAATAGTGGTTTAAAAATAAAACAAGACAGCTGGGTTTCGAACCCGGGTCAGCCGAGTCAACCTGGTCAACAACGCCTTAACTTCCAACCATCCAACCACTGCGCCACTTGTGTTCTTTAGTAATATATCCCAACAATTAATTCAAATAATGAAACAGAAATCAAACCCAGTCAACAGCGCGCCCAAATCCGCTGACGCCGGAAAATCCGACGATTTCGTCAATCACCGTCGGTTACCTTTGACTCAACGTAAACATTAACAACGACGTCGGTTATAACCGATGTCCAGTCCGCGACACAAGTCATAACCGCCGGAAAATTATTAACCGAGGAATCAAGATGGAAAACGGACCAAACTCGTCAATGTTCTGCCCTATAAATACACCCTCTAACTTCTGTTAGCCTTTTCGCTCACAATCACACCCTTTCTCGACGTAATTTCACTCGCCGGAAAACTTCTGAAACTCGCCGGAAAACCGAACCCCTTCACCTCTGTGCCTCACTCTAAAAAACTGAACACCCAGAGCTCATACCGAAGCCACCCACACTCATCTCAAGCTCCCTGAAGACCCTCTGCCGCAAGACAAACGTCGACGGAATAACCTGCTGTCATCGGAGTTTCGCCGGCGAAACAGAGGAGCCCTGTTCGGTATATCTTACACTTAATCTCTCATTCTTTTTATTAATCTCACATGTAATTAATCACAACACACTAAAGAACTTGATTAAATCGTCGAACCAGTCGGACACCGATTCTGGTTAAGTTTAACGAAGAAGATGAAGTTTTCAGTTGTATATATGTTTAATTTAAATCAAGATATATCTTGGGTTAGACACACAGTCCAGCGGTGGACTGTGTGCAAATGAACACGCATACGTCCCGAGTTTGATTCTTGTCCCACGCACACTCGCCTTAATAAAAATGTTCCTTTTTTTAAACTGAACCGGACTCATTGCAAATAGATGTTAAGTTTAATAAAAACCGAAATAATAACCAAGATAGACACACAGTCCAGTGGTGGACTGTGTGAACGTTTAAATCACACGTCGCGAGTTCGAGTCCAGACTACCGCACCGGTTCTGGCAATTATCAAACTTTTTATATAAGGCAGAAATGAAATTATTTAGTTTGTATATAAGTATAATAAAAATCAGATTATTTACCAAGTTAGACACACAGTCCAGCGGTGGACTGTGTGTCAACCTAAACCACAGGTCCCGGGTTCGAGACCTGTGGTCAGCACCGGTTCGATGCATTAAAATCGTTTTTAAAATAAATGATTTTCGGTTTAATTCAATTAGTATATAAATATAATTAAAGACAGAAATATTTCAGGTTAGACACGTAGCTCAGTTGGTAGAGCTGCGTGCACGCGAACGGGATGTCTCGGGTTCGAGCCTCACCCGGCGCACACAATTACACAATAAAACCGGTCAACAAGTCAACGGTCAACAAGTCAATGGTCAAAAAAAGTCAACATTTTTTATTATTTTTATTTATTTATTTTATTTAAAAATCAATTAAAAATACTTAAAAATAACATTTTTAAGGTTAGAAAATAGCCTTAAACTCACGAAAATATATCCAATAATCCTACAAAAATTGATTAATAAAATCCACTTATTTATCGAACCATTATGTTATTATCTAGGTTAGTTCCACTCGTGGTTAAAATCCAACTTCGTGCGCATTCAACATCATCAACCGAACGCACCCAAAGTGAGTGAATCTTACAACTCCCCTTTTTAATTACACGTTTTGGGGTGTGTCATGTGTCACTAAAATTAACTCGTTTATTTAAACTTGTGCCATACCATATTGTGATCTAAACTTAGAATGTATATATTGTTTGTAGTTATGTATTTCATATTGTCAAGTTATATGAAAATCATTCATTAGGCCCATCAGTTCCTCGTGGGAGACGAGTTGAGCAACGCGTGCCTCAAAACAATCCATTATTGTATGTGTGTGCATTATCTAATGATTAAGTGTTTTGTGAATAAGTTTACATCTATATTTACTCATATGTGGTTGTGCACTTTATTTTATAATCAATTAAATAAACTTGTTCAAATGTTTTTCACATGATTCACTCGCCAACTTTTTGTTGATCCAAAAACCATTTTTACACATGATACAGGTGAACAGGATGAAGCAAGGAAAACATAGGAAATGCCTTAGAAGAAAACAATGAAGTTTAGAATGATGTTTAGGACATGATGTAATTATGATTGTATATTTCCCATTAAATTGTAATAATGAATACGAAACGTTATAATAAATGTCATGAGCTTTGATGATAACCCAATCATGCCCCGATCACCTTTTCCGCTGCGGGTCGGGGTGTGACAGATTGGTATCAGAGCTATGACTATAGGGATATAGGATAGGTTATTAGACCCTATACTATAGTTGACTAGATTTTAAATTGTTTATGTGGTTACATGCAAACTTATGATGTTTATTTGTTTCATATTTGTTTATACTTACAGTCAAACATACATACTTACATGCACATTCATCATACATATTTCAATGTTCATATATATTCAAATCATCTTCATACTTTCGTTATTCAAAGATTTTGTCGCAAATTTTCGAATCTCATCAAAGTGAGTTCTACGACGGGCATGTAGTAACCGGAAGGGTACAAGTACCGGTAGTCGGAACGTCTTGTCTAGGTTGGCATTCGTATAAATCCAATATAACGGACCAGTTTGCCTACCTGGGGACTAACGATGAGAGTACGAAGGACCTATTAGGCCAAAGCATGCCACACCAAACGTCGTTCGAACTAACCCCACTTTGAGGTGTCACCGTGTCCATACCTGGACACATTCCGAATATCATACGTTACATATTTCTCGATTTTCTCCGGGTTTTAGTGTACGTAACCCGGCTAACACATGCGAACCATATGAAAAACCCGGTATTCATGGGGGCCCACATGATTACGAAGGTGAAGTATGGCGGCATGCAAGGCCCAATTACGAGCAAAGCCCAAGACATCCTATGGATGTAGTAGATTTATTTTTCTATATTTATTTTATGAATGTTCATTCCTAAATACGACCCATGATCCCAAAAACATCCAACTCAGACTCATGATATGTATTCCTTGTAGATGTCTTCTAGCCTCGCCCGTAGGAAGATGAGAGCAGGAAAAGCCCGCGAGCGCATGGCTGCCCTAATCGCTCAACAAATGGCTGCCGTAATACCCAACATTATAGTTCAAATCCAGCAAGCCCTTACTGCTAATCCCGTCAATCAAGAAGATCAACACATTGTCAATCCTCCCCCAATTACCACCAAATGCACCTACAAGCATTTCAAATCCTGCGACCCTCCAAAATACGAAGGGACTGAAGGTGTCACCGCTCTCCTCCATTGGTTTGAAGAAATGGAGAACACTTTTCTAAATTGCGATTGCCCCGATGATCGCAAAGTGCGATATGCTACCGGTCGTTTATATGGAATAGCGCTTACTTGGTGGAATACAGAGAAGGCCAAACGAGGTGTTGAAGACGCTATGACTTTGACTTGGGAAGAATTGAAGGAAATCATGACAAGACGGTTTTGCCCAAGGAGCGAAATCAAGAAATTAGAAGATGAGTTCTATTCGTTGAAGCAAAAGGAAGGCGACCACACCACATACAACAAGTGATTCCTCGAGTTAAATCAAATGGTTCACAATTTGTTCACTCCTCTTTACCGTTTGATCGAGCACTATATTCGAGGTCTTCCGTCAAAAATTCAAGACTCTGTAATAAGTACCACACCTGTAACCTTGGAAGCAGCAATGGAGTTAGCTACAGAGCTCACCGAAAACCGCATCCGGAATAAAGACTTCAAGGAGGAGAAGAAGAAGGATAAAGCATCAACTGAAACTTCAAACTCCACCCAAACCGAATCCGCTTCTCAACCCATTTGTAAGAGAAAACGAGATGGGCAACTTTTCGCTGTCACACAACGTAATCAACCAATTTCACAAGCCATACCCATCCAAGCTATCCCAATCACTCAAGTAGCACCCAACTCAACTTACCCAAATAAGAAACCATACCTTGGACCTCACCCTCGATGTAACACCTGTTTTTATCACCATCCATCTACCTTACCTTGTCGACTATGTGCGAATTGTGGACGCTATGGTCATTTGAGCAAGGTTTGCCGCACCTCTCAAAACCAAATCTCTCCCCCTACTCAAAACATGATCCAAACCTATCAACAACCCCAATACCCCATGTTCCCATATGTTCGAACTTGTTTCAACTGTGGCGACCCTACCCACTTTAGAAACACGTGCCCCCGATTGGTTAACATCATAAACACCCAAGCTCAAGCAAACCCAGTTAACCAAGCAAATCAAGGAAACCTAATCACTAGGCCACCAGCAAGAGGAAGAGTTTTCAGCATCAACGCCAATCCTGGTGAAGATAATGACGACCCAAACGAAACCACCCAACTGGTCCCTTTCACCGAAAATCAAGATTCAACTCCAACCGCTTAGTTTTTATGTTTTCTTTATGTTATCTCAATTTTCCCGTATCCCATTTATAAATTGGAATCTTATCCAAGGATCTTAATGCGAATTACTATTTCAGTTTGTTTATGTTTTAAAGTCACATAGAACTAATCATAATTTGCGGATAAAGCCAATGAAAATTTGACAAGAATATGGTGGATACGCCGCTGGTACTTCCTATATATAAGTATTCTTGCCCAAGGATCAGAGGCATTATCTGGCGGTTATGAGAAGTTCCATGTAGAATTTAGTATTGTCTTGATTGAAGTTTGTTTTGTACTCACTGATTTAGCATTTATAGCATCTCATCATTTAAAGAAAATGGATTGTGTTCCATTTCTACATAGACTAACCTCTCCATCACAACAAACGAGAGAGGTATTGTCATCATTCAAACATGTATACTATCAGAATTGAGACTCAAGTGTTGGTTGTTGTGTTTGTTTTAGAGTCACATAGAACTAATCATAACTTGCGGATAAAGTCAATGAAAATTTGACAAGAATATGGTGGATACGCCGCTGGTACTTCGTATATATAAGTATTCTTGTCAAAGGATCAGAGGCATTATCAGGCGGTTATGAGAAGTTCCATGTAGGATTTAGTAATGTTTTGGTTGAGGTTGTTCATCATACATTTCAGCGTATTTCAATTTCATCATTTAAAGAAGTTGAGCTATGTCTCACTTCCACAAGGACTAACCTCTCCATCATAACAAACGGGAGAGGTACTGTCACCATTCAAACATGTATACTATCAGAATTAAGACTCAAGCTTTGGTTGATTGTGTTTTATTTATGTATTAGAGTCACATAGAACTAATCATAATTTGCGGATAAAGCCAATGAAAATTTGACAAGAATATGGTGGATACGCCGCTGGTACTTCCTATATATAAGTATTATTGCTAAAGGATCAGAGGCATTATCAGGCGGTTATGAGAAGTTCCATGTAGGATTTAGTATTGTTTTGGTTGAAGTTTGTGTTATACTCACTGATTTAGCATTCATATCATCTCATTATTTAAAGAAATTGGATTGTGTTCCATTTTCTACATAGACTAACCTCTCCATCATAACAAACGAGAGAGGTACTGTCATCATTCAAACATGTATACTATCAGAATTTAGACTCAAGATTTGGTTGTTGTGTTTGTTTATGTTTTAGAGTCACGTAGGACTAATCATAATTTACTGATAAAACCAATGAAAATTTGACGAGAATATGGTGGATACGCCGCTGGTACTTCCTATATATAAGTATTCTTGCCAAAGGATCAGAGGCAATATCAGGCGGCTATGAGAAGTTCCATGTAGGATTTAGTATTGTCTTGGTTGAAATTTGTGTTACATTCACTGATTTAACATTCATATCATATCATCATCTAAAGAAATTGGATTGTGTTCCATTTCTACATAGACTAACCTCTCCAACACAACAAACGAGAGAGGTATTGTCATCATTCAAACATGTATACTATCAGAATTTGGACTCAGATATTGGTTGTTGTGTTTATTTATGTTCTAGAGTCGCATCATAGAACCAATCATAACTTACTGATAAAACCAATGAAAATTTGACAAGAATATGGTGGATACGCCGCTGGTACTTCCTATATATAAGTATTCTTGCTAAAGGATCAGAGGCATTGTCAGGCGGTTATGAGAAGTTCCATGTAGGATTTAGTAAATTTTTTGGTACATTGGTTGTGGAGTTTATTTATGTTCTAGAGTCACATCATAGAACCATCATAACTTACTGATAAAACCAATGAAAATTTGACAAGAATATGGTGGATACGTCGCTGGTACTTCCTATATATAAGTATTCTTGCCAAAGGATAAGAGGCATTGTTAGGCGGTTATGAGAAGTTCCATGTAGGTTGTAGTATTAGAAATTTTGTTTTAGGATATAACCTTATCTTTCCAAACATATCAAAACTCTTGCGCAAGAAATCATACTTAGTGAATCAACTCCGCTTATCAATATTTTTACCGTAGGCAACAAAAAGCGATTCCTGTAACAGGGTACTCAACCCTCACAAGGAACGTTACCGCCTCAAACGAAAATTTAAACTCTTACTCTTTTTCTAAGTATGTAACTGTCAAACTAAACACCATCCTTTTTAGACAAATATGTCACTACTTAAATTTCGGGACGAAATTTCTAAAAAGCAGGGGATACTGTAACATCCGTCAAAAACCGGATTTACCAAACCCGCTCCGTTTATTAACCGAACAATCAGTTAAAAATTTCGTTGCGTATTTAATGCCCAAATTATTTTTAAACGATACATAATTAATAAGTATATTGGAATATATAATTTATATTTGAAAAAGTATTAAAAATAGTGGTTTAAAAATAAAACAAGACTGCCGTGTTTCGAACCCGAGTCAGCCGGGTCAACCTGGTCAACAACGCCTTAACTTCCAACCATCCAACCACTGCGCCACTTGTGTTCTTTAGTAATATATCCAAACAATTAATTCAAATAATGAAACAGAAATCAAACCCAGTCAACAGCGCGCTCAAATCCGCTGACGCCAGAAAATCCGACGATTTCGTCAATCACCGACGGTTACCTTTGACTCAACGTAAACATTAACAACGACGTCGGTTATAACCGATGTCCAGTCCGCGACACAATTCATAACCGCCGGAAAATTATTAACCGACGAATCAAGACGGAAAACGGACCAAAATCGTCAATGTTCTGCCCTATAAATACACCCTCTAACTTATGTTAGCCTTTTCGCTCACAATCACACCCTTTCTCGACGTAATTTCACTCGCCGGAAAACTTCTGAAACTCGCCGGAAAACCGAACCCCTTCACCTCTGTGCCTCACTCTAAAAAACTGAACACCCCGAGCTCATACCGAAGCCACCCACACTCATCTCAAGCTCCCTGAAGACCCTCTGCCGCAAGACACACGTCGACGGAATAACCTGCTGTCATCGGAGTTTCGCCGGCGAAACAGAGGAGCCCTGTTCGGTATATCTTACACTTAATCTCTCATTCTTTTTATTAATCTCACATGTAATTAATCACAACACACTAAAGAACTTGATTAAATCGTCGAACCAGTCGGACACCGATTCTGGTTAAGTTTAACGAAGAAGATGAAGTTTTCAGTTGTATATATGTTTAATTTAAATCAAGATATATCTCGGGTTAGACACACAGTCCAGCGGTGGACTGTGTGCAAATAAACACGCATACGTCCCGAGTTCGATTCTTGTCCCACGCACACTCGCCTTAATAAAAATGTTCCTTTTTTTAAACTGAACCGGACTCATTGCAAATAGATGTTAAGTTTAATAAAAACCGGAATAATAACCAAGATAGACACACAGTCCAGTGGTGGACTGTGTGAACGTTTAAATCACACGTCGCGAGTTCGAGTCCAGACTACCGCACCGGTTCTGGCAATTATCAAACTTTTTATATAAGGCAGAAATGAAATTATTTAGTTTGTATATAAGTATAATAAAAATCAGATTATTTACCAAGTTAGACACACAGTCCAGCGGTGGACTGTGTGTCAACCTAAACCACAGGTCCCGGGTTCGAGACCTGTGGTCAGCACCGGTTCGATGCATTAAAATCGTTTTTAAAATAAATGATTTTCGGTTTGATTCAATTAGTATATAAATATAATTAAAGACAGAAATATTTCAGATTAGACACGTAGCTCAGTTGGTAGAGCTGCGTGCACGTGAACGGGAGGTCTCGGGTTCGAGCCTCACCCGGCGCACACAATTACACAATAAAACCGGTCAACAAGTCAACGGTCAACAAGTCAACGGTAAAAAAAAGTCAACATTTTTTATTATTTTATTTATTTATTTTATTTAAAAATCAATTAAAAATACTTAAAAATAACATTTTTAAGGTTAGAAAATAGCCTTAAACTCACGAAAATATATCCAATAATCCTACAAAAATTGATTAATAAAATCCACTTATTTATCGAACCATTATGTTATTATCTAGGTTAGTTCCACTCGTGGTTAAAATCCAACTTCGTGCGCATTCAACATCATCAACCGAACGCACCCAAAGTGAGTGAATCTTACAACTCCCCTTTTTAATTACACGTTTTGGGGTGTGTCATGTGTCACTAAAATTAACTCGTTTATTTAAACTTGTGCCATACCATATTGTGATCTAAACTTAGAATGTATATATTGTTTGTAGTTATGTATTTCATATTGTCAAGTTATATGAAAATCATTCATTAGGCCCATCAGTTCCTCGTGGGAGACGAGTTGAGCAACGCGTGCCTCAAAACAATCCATTATTGTATGTGTGTGCATTATCTAATGATTAAGTGTTTTGTGAATAGGTTTACATCTATATTTACTCATATGTGGTTGTGCACTTTATTTTATAATCAATTAAATAAACTTGTTCAAATGTTTTTCACAGGATTCACTCGCCAACTTTTTGTTGATCCAAAAACCATTTTTACACATGATACAGGTGAACAGGATGAAGCAAGGAAAACATAGGAAATGCCTTAGAAGAAAACAATGAAGTCTAGAATGATGTTTAGGACATGATGTAATTATGATTGTATATTTCCCACTAAATTGTAATAATGAATATGAAACGTTATAATAAATGTCATGAGCTTTGATGATAACCCAATCATGCCCCGATCACCTTTTCCGCTGCGGGTCGGGGTGTGACATAAAAGGTGCCCCCACACTTGGTATCTGGTATCCAGCTAATGGGAATATTGAGCTTTCAGGTTTTTCAGATAGTGACTTTGCTGGTTGTAAAACTACAAGGAAGTCCACATCAGGAGGATGTCAATTCGTAGGTGATTGTCTAGTGTCTTAGCAAAGCAAAAAGCAGGTTGCAGTTTCAACATCCACTGCTGAGGCAGAGTATATTGCTGCTGCTAGCTGCACTGCTCAACTCTTGTGGCTTGAGAACCAGTTGTTGGATTTTGGTATCATTTCACTAAGACTCCACTCAAATTGGACAGTCAAGCTGCTGAAAATATCATCAAAAATCCAGTTTCTCATTCAACTACAAAGCACATTGACATCAGACATCACTTTGTGAGAGATTGCTATGAAAAAGGTTTGATTTCTTTGCATCATGTCCATACTTCAGATCAATGGGCAGATGTTTTAACCAAGGCATTGGATAAATCTACCTTTGAAAAATTGATCTCAAGGTTTGGTATGCTAAACATGGATTAAAAAAAAACAAGTTTTCTTGTAAATCCATGTATACATAGCATCAAAATGTTTTCAGAAAATAAAAAATACCTTAAAAAAGGTTAAAATTGAAGTTTTTCAATAAATCTTTAAAAGTCTGTTCATAACATCTGTTTGTTCAAAACCTCTAATAGGCTTAAAAATCTTATCCACTGTTAAAGTTTATCCTCCGATTTCCATTTTTACCATTTTTTAAAAACACTGATAGCTATCCACTGATAGTGTTAAAAATCAGTTTTGTCCAAACCTCTGTCCTAAAACAGTGGTTTGCCACATCAACGGTTACTTTTCTCATCAGAGGTTACACATGGTCAGATGTTAGCCATCCGATCTTGCAACAGATGCCACGTCATGTTCACTTTTTCAAAACCCTTATAAAACCCCTATTTTATCTCACCAGTGGTTACCTAAACTGTGTCGATTTCAAAATCTCAAAACAGTTTTTTCTCTCAAACACCATGGTTCCCAAATCAAAATCTTCAAAATCCAAAGCTAAATCGCAAGAAGAACCTCCACCTTTCATTCTCATAATCAAGACCCCACACAATTACACTGCCATACTTGAAGAAAACGACGCAAATATTCACTATTATCCAATGATTCGAATTTTGCAAAAGTCAAAATTCTTGCACATGTTAACCGCAAAGCCCCCATTTACATTGATGCTCTTCGTGATTTCTGAAAAAATGCAAAGGTTCACTCATTTGCTGCTGGTGTTCCTTATGCAATAATTTCAATAGTAGGGGGTGTTGATGCAAATCATCCCCCAATCGATCTCTCAAGTTTTCAAGTTAAATGACATACAACACCCTGTGTCATTTCCAATAAATGAGATCCAAGCAGAATTTCTGGAAAGAGGTTATATCGGCCAGATGAAAGGTATGACCATTTTTAAACCGAACTTTCCTGTTGAGATGAGATTTTTCTTTCACTATTCTTTCTTGTCTCTCAACAAAATCCACTGCTTTCAATGAAATCCCATTGAACATGCAATATCTGGGGTATGCAATTTTAACTGAAACAGATTTTAACTATTCCCATATATTGTTCAATGATCTTGTTAATAATTTTAAAAATATTGAAAAAAGAAAAGCTTTTTTGATGCATCCACGTTTCTTGAGTGTTTACTTGCGGGATCAAATCAAATGTCCTAAAAGTAAACAAGGCACTGTGGTCAATCCAGGCAGCCTAAATCATGAAACTTTCACCAGAATAACAAACCAAGATAAGGTTGAGAAAACATAAGTAGAGGAGGTTGAGCAAGTTTTACCAGAACAAAATGTTCAATCTCAACCTCTTGCTACTGAGCCCACTGCTCTTGGTGATCAGGGCAACACAACCTCTGCCCTGAAACCCACACCAAAACTTTCCAAAAAGAAAACCAAAACAATCTCCAAAAAGCCCACCAAACCCAAAAAGGGTCCTCTGAAAGATGAGATCTCAGAGGTTAACCCTATGACAGCACCAAAGTCACAAACCACTGCTGCTACTTCTTCACAGCAGTTGGTTCAAAGATCTCCCACCGGCTTTGAAACTCCTTCTTCTTCCTCACAAAAGGAAAAGGTTGTAGACACAGGGACACCACTTTATGAAGCTCTAGATCCTCTTGGGTCTATCTTCCACAGCCCCTCTCCCAGGGCAATGTCGTTTTCTACTCAACCACCTTCACCAATACCTTCACTTCCACCCACAATTGTACCCTTGCTGAATGCAATTGAATTGGTTCTGACACAAACCAGCACTTCTCAACAACCTATTACTGAGAATATACTTCATCCAATGGTTGGGTCTGATTCTTTATTCATTGCTAGCCCATCAGCAAATGAAGAGGCTACATCCCTTGGGTTACATGTAACCCTTTGTGATATTTCAACACAAGCAGCCACTACAATTGCTGAACTCCCTAGTTCTCAGTTGGACAGTGGTTTCATAAATAAGACTTGGTTGAAGGCAACCACTGCTGAGGCAACAACTATTACCTCTATTGTGGGAAGTCCCCAGTACCAAGATAAAGGGGCATCTATGTTTGAAGCTGGTCCTAAAACCACTGCTCATGATAACATAGATATAACTACCACCACTGGTAGGAGTTCAAATGATCCTATTAAATTAGGTGATGATCTAAAATACCAGGATTTGACGGAGAGAGTGACCAGAATAGAAAACTCTGTTGGTGAAATCAAAGATATACTAAAGCAGATGATAGCTACAAAAAGTCAACCCTCTGTTCTATCCACTGCTGATCTCAAAGAAGCTCTTAACCCTCTGTTTCAACATCAACAACATTATTTGGATTTACAACACAAGCATCATGTGAATAATGTTCGAAACTTGTTTGAATCAAGGTATCAAGACACTGCAGCAGACATTAAAGCCATCAAAACACATCTACTCACAACCACTGGCCATGCACCTCCAACGGTTATCTTTGTTACAACAGATGAAGCCAAAAAGGGGGAGAAACCTTTGGGTCCAAAGAAGTTAACAATAGATGATGATAAGTCCAGACCAACAGTAAATATCCCAAGGCCTGATGGTTCAAAGAAGATTGATTTGACTGATGAACTTGTGGCTAAGGAAAGGGCTAGTGACAAGAAGAATGTGATTGAGGAGAGCAGAGTGTTGGTTGAGAAAAAGATTGATCAGCAAAAAGAAAAAGGAGAGGTTGGTACTTCTTCAAAAAGAGCTCATGCTAGAAAAGCTAGGCAACCAACATCCACACCTCCTAAAACTAAGCCTGAAACCAATCCAACCATTAAAACCTCTGCCTCTCAAAAACCTATCACATCTTCAAAACCACAACCCACATCCACACAAGCAGATGTTACAGCAACTATTTTGCCAACATCTGTTGATACAGCAAAGGTTGCAACAGATGCATCTCTATCCACTGCCATAATCACATTTCCCATATCAACTCAACCATTATCCACACCACCAAAAATCCCACAACCACCATCACCCACCTTAAGGTTTAAAAGGAGAAAAATCATAAAAGTGATAAATGATGATGAGATCTCTGCACCTCTTCCAATATTATCAACACCAGTGATCCCCACATCAGTGCTTACAACTTCTTCAACTCTTACAGTCACTCATGCATCAAAAGTGTATCCTCTTGATTTACCAGCAGTCAGGGAAGAGATCCTAAGTTTCTTTTCAGAGGATGACCCTGACAAAAGAACAATTCTATCCCTTGATGGCTATCTAAGACCAGCAAATGTTGATGTCTATCTAGATTTGAAAAAGAAGCAAGCAAAGGATATTGCCAAAATAGAATCAGCTGGTAAAAATGATAGAGAACTACAGATTATCATGTCTTTTCAACTGAGTAAGGTCACCATTCTGCAAAACTTTGTCAAGGATCTGAGCAACCAGTTGTCAGTAAGGGAAGATAAGTTGCTCAAGAGTGAACTCATTGAGTATATCATGGAAAATAAGATGTATAAGGCAACAAGGCCTCAGTTCAGGGATTGGAGCATAGATTAGTTGAGAGAAGAAATCAATAAAATGCAAGAAATGTTGAAAGACCCTCTCAAAAAGCCAACTCCTCCCAACTGGGATTTATACAAGAAAGATATCTCTGAAAATGTCTTGAAATTGAAGAGAATGAAGCAAGAACTGATCCAAAATCATTATGGTTCCAAAAACCAAGTGATGAGATGGGGTGAGGTGAGGGTGATAGACACCTACAAAAGTTTGGAAGAGAGAAGGAAAAAGGATCCATCCATGCCCCCCAAGCCTGATTACTCAAAAGAAGATGCTATCCTCAGAGCTCAACTCTCCAACAAGTCCAGCTCAACATCTGCCCATTCCACACTTGCCCAGCAACACAGGAAAAAGCAAGGGGAGATGAATGAAAAGACTGACAAAGAGTTTGAGGATACATTTATCAAAGAAGGGATTCAGAATATGATTAATTATCACACAGATGATACAAGTGCCAAGCTGGCTAAAGACTATCAAAGATGGCTCATTCACAAACCTCAGCAATAAAGGCTCCTTCAAGAAAACCATTAGACCCAAAAATTCTAAAATGGAAGGTCGACAAAGACACCCATGAATTGACATTGCTCAAGTCTGATGGTGCAGCCACTAAACTATCCATGGAAGATGCTTATGAGCTTACAATAGAAGACTTCCAAGAACTACTATGTTTAGAGCTGGTGAAGGATGCTGATGACATGGAATCTCTTAACTTTGAACTTTAATTCAAATGTCAAATAAGAAAATTCCTTCTGAGGAATCAAAACCAAGAATAAAGTGTTTTTGGCACCATCTGTTCCAGGGGGAGATTGTTGGGATTGAACCTTATGAAAGGAACAGATGATATAAAGCCAAATAACACTATCCGAGCTTTGATTCAACTATCAGAGGTTACATCCTCTTATGCACTTACACTGCTTCCCATAAAGACTGCTCATCCTATCATCTGCCTTCACAAAGCTTCAAGGTCTGCCAGAGTTAACAAGGACAGAGGATAGGAATCAGAGTTTAGTCATTAGCGTAGTTAATTAATGTAACAGTGCCAAGCACTGATAGTTTAGTATTAGCAGTGTTTAGAGTTAGTTACATATTGTTTCCTGTCACTATCAACCCTGACGTCATCAAACATGCTCAGAGGTTAGATAGTTTAGTATAAATAGGCAACTCTTGTAACCTTTAAACTTGTCTATTAAAAGATCAACTTTCGCATATCATCTTCTCTACATTTTCTCATTACCAAACTATAATTGAAAAGGCTGAGGGGGAGTTTGTGAATCACATGCAAGTTAATTAACTTGAAAGCATGATGATGATGAAAACGAACGACCATTGCTTGTAGTAAAAGTTCCATCTTATTCCGCTGCAAATCCCTTTTAATTCAATCATTTTCCATTTCTGAAACAAAAACTACAAGTAATTCAAACTCAGATCCTAACAAAATAAGATACTATACAAAAGTAACCAGTTAATCACTAACCAAACCGGGCTTCCAACCAAAAATGGGTTAAAATATAAAAAGGCTAATTTGGTTAAGTGGCTAGCATTTGGTGGTTTAAAAGAAATGAAAGGGGAAGGCTCAAATTGGTTTAACTATGGGAATGATTTGGGTGAGGGAATACATAAAAATTGGTTAAAAACAAAAGGTTTCCTAGTGCCTCAATCATTTTCATGCTATATATTCGCCTTGCGGCCTCGAAATGTATACCTAACACAAGTTCTAAACCACAAAAGTTATCCGGATCACTCAATCTTTGCACGCAAAAACATGAGCAAAAATAATTCTAAAGCTACAAAAGCTCAAAAATAACTCAGGGAAAGGGGCGTATTGGGTAAATATGTAAGGCAAACAAGTAGGTCAATCGCTTGATTTTTCATGCTCAAGTGTATACAAAAAATTGTTAGTTAGTGGTAATCCTCATGCGAACGAGCCCTTTTTGTGTTCACCTTTGTATATTTGTCAAAGATTTAGTGCTTTTATAAAAACTCATGTTGGGTTGATTATTAAGCCACAAAAATTCATTCAAGAGAGCTTTATTTTATTGTTATTATTATTATTTTTGTTGATTTTTTTAACGTGACAACAAAGCTCAAGCGCTAAACCACCTCCCCACAATTGAAATGTACATCGCCCTCGATGTACACAAAAACAAATATATGAAAACATATATAATGAAATCGGAGGAAAATGGGAACACGAAAACTCCCCTGAAATGAGACGACAAGAATAGAGCTAAGGACATAGTAAGGAGCAACCGCAACGAACTGCCAAGCCATCCAACAAATCAACCTCTCAAACAAGCAACACTTCGTACCAGCAAACAAGATCAAATACACTAAAAATTACCCAAACCCATTTACCTTTGCCTTTATTTATTTAAACCACTAAAATTAAGAAAAGGAAATTAAACCTCACGACGGAGGGGTGTACGGACAATGCAAAATGGCACACCCCTCAAACACAAAATGGTAAAGGTACAAAATGGGGACGGGACTAAGACCTGCCACTCGGTCCGGAAGGACCGACGTCGTCTCGTCTATCAAATCTGGATCTGCGTGAAAACTGCGGAGGCGGCTGTGTGGATGGAACGTTCATCGAGTTCGCTATGTGCTGCTGCGAACCGAAGAGCCAATCAAAACTGCGTCAGCTCTGCTCATACATATCCTCCATAAAATTACCTTGACGAAATTGCTCCGCGCGTATAAGATCCACGTCCCGCTCACCCCTGCTGCTCTAAGGCAAGACCATCCACCCTCCGCCATAGGTCAACCGCGAAAGGCTCGTAAGGACCATAGGCTCCATACTCAAAACCACCACCACCAAAATCACCATGCTCATGCTCCCAATTTGGGTTCATGAAACCGTGACCCAACTGCATGTGAGGAACCGCTCCCCCAGCGACTCCCTCAGGCTCATACACCGGAACATCCTGCATGTGATGTCATCACCACCATCACCATCACCGCCGTCACCACCATCGCTATCATCATCATCATCATCTCCCGCTTCGTGAAGAGGATCCCAAATCCTACCTAACTTGTCGAAAAGCTTTGGGATATCGTTAACCTTACGTATCATATGCATGGAAGTTAGCTGGGCCACGTCGAGCAGACTGTAGTCACAAGCCTCGGTTAGACCATCTAACCAAACTCGGTAATGTTTCGCGAGTTTGGTTGCGAAAGCACCGCCGCATATTTTCGACGCGGGCATCGAAACAATACCTCAGAAGATAGTCTCCACAACGCTTGCAGCTACATTTCAGTTCACCCCGGAGATAATGCAATAAAGATTGAAGAGGTCGCGATTTGTGATGTTCCCGGTGCTATCACCCCTACCACCGATGATGTGAAAGATGGCTCGCTCAATGACCCGGTGGAGTGGGTCAAGAATCCATGTGGCTTTGGCTTTTCGCGGGTCCCAAATCCGACTCGGTACCATGATCTCATCCCAAAATGCTGCCCAATCAACATCCGGCTCCCAATCTTGCAAACTACCATCAAAAAGCTCAGTGTAGAGCTCATCATTCTCGTATAAACCCAAAACTTTCCCGAAGCGACTAATTGCCATTTCTGTCCGAGTCGATAGCGCACCCCAACATTTTTATCATAAACATCTGGGCAAGGAAAGGTGCATTGGAAGGATGCGAAGAACCCAAAAACAAGCTCCACATACTGTGGTTCAACAATATCAAAGAGGCGGTTCCATGGAGGTGTCATCAAGTCGTCAAACCGCTTGGTTTGTCCGAGTAAATCCAAGTCAACTTTTCATAGTCTCCTCATGGGCTCGATCTGGTGTCTTCGTGCCCATAACCGCTTGGCTCTTGGGATACAATACCCTTCCCTGGCATTGTTACTAAATCGCATGTACGGGTGATTCATCTGCAAGAACAAAAACCAGTAAGCAGCAAAAATGGGAAAGAAAACAGTAATCTGGACAGATGGCACGATCGTGCCAGGGCATGGCACGGTCGTGCGTGCCTGAACATCAGCAGCAGTTATGAAGATTTCTAGAAAAATTATGAAGTTTTCTGAGTTTTTTTTCATGAAGCACGGTCGTGCCTGGGTTTGGCACAGTCGTGCTTGACCATTTCTTACCGATTTATGGGTTCGTTTTGAAGATCTGGAAATTTTTTATGAAGGGCACGATCGTGCCAACCCTTGGCACGGTCGTGCGTGATGGATTTTCTGGGCAGATTATGAAGAACAGTCACAACATTATGAATGGCACGATCATGCCATCCCTGAGCACGACCGTGCGTGATGTAACCCAGATTTCCGAAATCGCTCAAAACGCATCCACAACCCCGATTTTTCCATCCTTTTGCTTAGGGGTTCTGTAAATCGGTCACTTATGGTCAATAACAACACAAAAAACACTAAAAACATGCTTGAATCGGGTGACTTAGGAGAAGCCTAAAACCAAAAAGGAAACTAACTATGAAGAACAAACCCTAAGACTCAAGAACTCAACAAAGAAAAAGAAAGATTCGTACATGGAATGATTTTTGGGATGGAAGAAACAAGAATTCTTGGAGGAAGCTAGGAGATGCAAGGGATTCGTGAGTGCTTTGAATGGGTTCAAGTGAGGAGGAAGAAGAAGAAGATAAAGGAGAAGTGGTTGTGTTATTGAATATGGGTTCTATTAGTGGTTCTGCAAGGCTGACACTATCAGATCTGGTGGTGCCAGATTTTCGGATGGTAGTGCCAGATTTTCAAATTTTTTTTTACTTCCTAAAGTTTAACTTTGAAAAACATCTATAGTTTGTACAAAAATTAATTTAGAAAATAAAGGGTGCAAAATAAAAATAAGAATTAAACAGACTCCTTGAACCCGGGGCACTCACGAAGCATCTCCAACCAAGAAAAGAGCCGAACTAACATACCTGAGAGCCGACAACAAGCTCTAACACCCCTCGCGACCAGAACGAACCGAAACCTGAAAAAGAACAACAAACAACCAACACACAAGGACCGTTTATTTATGAGTCTTCAGCTAGACTCACCACCCCGCATTCATTTGTTCCTTGGGTGGAGGGTAACAACCTCCTCACTCTGATCAACGGGCCCTCGAACATAAGCCTTAACCTATGCCCGTTGACTTTAAACAACCGGCCATCCTCGTGACCTATCTCCACTATCCCATAAGGAAACACTGACCGTACAGTGTAGGGACCTGACCATCGAGACTTGAGCTTACCAGGAAATAACCTCAGACGGGAGTTATATAACAACACACGATCACCCACTCGGAATTCTTTCTTGTCCTTCAAGCGGCTATCGTGAAGCGTCTTCGTATGTTCCTTGTATAGCTTGGAGCTCTCATATGCATCATTCCTAAGCTCCTCAATCTCATGAATCTGCACAAACCTGTTCTCACCCGTAGCAGCCATATCAAGATTAACTGTCTTCAAAGCCCAATAGGCTTTGTGCTCGAGCTCCACAGGAAGATGACAAGACTTTCCATAGACCAATTTAAACGGTGTGGTGTCTATAGGAGTCTTGTAGGCTGTCCGGAATGCCCACAGTGCATCATCCAACTTCTCGAACCAATCCTTACGGCTAGAATTAACCGTTTTCTCCAAAATCTGCTTGATACCGTGATTAGTGACCTTGACATGCCCGCTCGTCTGTGGGTTGTATGGTGTAGAAAACTGATGCTGCACACCATATCGGGATAATGCTTTCTCAAACTATGCATTACAGAAATGCGTCCCACGGTCACTAATCAACTCCATTGGGGCACCAAAGCGAGCAAACAACTTCTTCAAAAATCTAACCACTACCCTAGCATCATTAGTGGGCAAAGCATGTGCTTCGGCCATTTGGAGACATAATCAACAGAAACTAGGATGTAACGGTTACCAAAAGAAGTCGGGAAGGGACCCATGAAGTCTAGCCCCCATACATCAAAGATCTCACAGACTTGGATGTCGTTTTGTGGCATCTCATGGCGTGCTGAAATGTTGCTTGCCTTCTGGCAAGCATCGCAAGACCTTACCCACTCATGGGCATCATGGAAGATAGTCGGCCAAAAGAATCCAGAATCGAATACTTTCTTCACACTGTTATTCGCTCCATGGTGGCCTCCCGTAGGTCCCTCGTGACAGTGGTGCAAAATATCTCTCGCCTCGTCACCATACACGCAACACCGGATCATCTGATCCGCTCCTACCCTAAACAAGTAAGGGTCATCCCATCAGTAGTACTTAACGTCCGCAAAGAACTTTCGCTTTTGCTGATGGCTCATCCCCTTGATCAGGATGCCACTAGCTAAGTAGTTCGTGAAGTCAGCAAACCATGGGGAATCATCACTAGTTTTCGATCCTCATAAGAAACTCGTGGGGGAAATTGTCATTGATGTTAGGCCCACGAATTTCCTTCCTCTCAGAATGCTCAAGTCGAGAAAAATGATCGGCTGCAAGATTTTCAGCCCCTCTCTTATCACGGATCTCAATATCAAACTCTTGCAGCAAAAGAATCCATCGTATCAATCTTGGTTTAGCATCTTGCTTGCTAAAGAGATACCGAAGAGCTGCATGATCCGTGTACACAACGGTCTTGGAAAGGACGAGATAAGACCAAAACTTATTGAATGCGAAGATCACAGCTAGGAGCTCTTTCTCTGTCATGGTGTAATGCTCCTAAGCGTCGTTCAAGGTCTTGCTCGCATAGTAAATCGGGTGAAAGTGCTTATCCCTCCTTTGACCCAAGACGGTCCTGACTGCGAAATCACTCGCATCACACATCAACTCAAAGGGTAGTTCCCAGTCGGGAGCTACCATGATCGGGGCATTCACCAACTTCTCCTTCAACAACCCGAATGCCTTAAGGCATTCATCGGAAAAAACAAACTGGCCATCCTTCTCGAGGAGCGGACTGGCGATTTTGGAAAAGTCCTTAATGAATCGCCGGTAAAAATCTCAAACTGGGCTCGATCAACCTCGAGTCCTGCCTATGAAATCTTGTGCCCAAGCACAATGCCCTCTTTCACCATGAAGTGGCATTTCTCCTAGTTTAACACCAAGTTGGCTTCTTCACACCTAGCCAACATCCTCTTCAGATTCCCGAGACACTGATCGAAGGAACTCCTAAATACAGAAAAATCATCCATGAAAACCTCCATGGAGTCCTCGATCATGTCAATAAAAATGGCCACCATACATCTCTGAAATGTGGCAGGGGCATTACACAGTCCAAAGGGCATCCGCCGGTAGGAAAATGTGCCATAGGGGCATGTGAATGTCGTCTTCTCCTGATCCTCATGAGAGATGGGAATCTGAAAGTAACCCGAAAAACCATCAAGGAAGCAGTAGAACATCCTACCCGACAACCTCTTCAACATCTGATCAATGAAAGGGAGTGGGAAATGATCCTTCCTCGTGGCATCATTGAGTTTGCGATAACCAATGCAAACTCTCCATCCGATGAATGTACGAGTAGGAATCAACTTGTTTTTCTCATTCGTCACCACTGTCATACCCCCTTTCTTCGGGACTACCAGTACAGGGCTAACCCAAGGTGAATCAGAGATCGGATATATCAAACCTGCATCAAGTAGTTTGATGACCTCTTTCTTCACAACCTCCTGCATGTTTGGGTTCAGACGCCTCTGATGTTGAACTACAGGTTTAAAGCCTTCCTCCATCAAGATCTTATGGGTACAAAGGATGGATTAATCCCTTTTATATCCATAATCTTCCACGCGATCGCCTTCTTGTGCTGCTTCAAAACTTCCAGCAATCGATCCTTCTCCTCTCCCTACAATCCAGCAGAAATGATAACGGGCAAATGAGTCGCACCCTCCAAGAAAGCATACTCCAAGTTATCTGGAAGCTCCTAAGCTCAACTGAAGGTGGATCCTCAACAGAAGGGCGGGCTTTAGGCTCAGCAACGCGATCCACAACCTCAAAAACCTCGGAACATGGGGGAGACACATGACCTGATAGACAGGTCATCTCCTCAACTAGTTGGTTCACAGCAGGTGAACCAAAAGTCTCCCCTCCAAGTAACTGTGTGTCCACCACATCCTCCTCAAATGTGTCACGAAGATGATCACTCACATATGTGTCGATAGTCTCAATGAAATAGAGTGTATCATCCTGACTCTGTGGATGCTGCATGGATTTTCCTATATAAAAGGTCACCTCCTCATCATCAACCCTAAGAGTATGTATGCCGGTTCAAACATCAACCAAGGCGCTAGCAATGGCTAGAAATGGTCGACCTAAGATAAGCGGGACAGTTTTGTCTTCATCCATGTCCAAAAACACGAAATCGACAGGAAAGACAAACTTGTCGATTTTCACAAGCATATTCTCAACTATGCCTCGAGGATACTTCACTGAACGATCGGCAAGCTGAATGCTCATACGAGTGGGCTTAGGCTCTCCAAAGTCTAGCTTAGCAAAAACCGCATATGGCATGAGGTTTATGCTAGCTCCAAGATCAGCCAATGCATTGCTGACTGACAAATTACCAATCAAACAAGGGATAGTGAAACTCCCGGGATCATTCATTTTCTTTGGTAGTTTGTTCTGAAGAACCGCTGAACACTCCTCATTCAAGGTCATATGCGAAAGCTCCTCAAGTTTCTTTTTGTTAGATAAAATATCTTTCAGAAACTTGGCATACTTAGGCATTTGAGCAAGTGCCTCAACAAATGGTAAATTTATATGAAGTTGCTTAAAAAGCTCAACGATTTACCATAGTGTTCCTCCATCTTCTTCTTCTTCAACCTCCACGGATATGGAATGGGAGGGACATACTCTCTGACTGGCTCCTTGGGTCGTGCTGTACCTGCTAGGACTCGCCTCTGTTGCACCTCACCCGGAGACTCCATCTCAATCTCCTCAACAATCTCATCATCAGTCGGCTTTGGTGGAGTAGCCGAAGTGATGGGCTCAGCGGTCTTACCATTTCTCAACGTGATGGCGTTTGCAGTAGCATTCGGATTAGGTTCCGTATTGCTTGGAAGGCCCGCCTGTTGTCTCTCAGACAACATCTTGGCAAGCTGGCCAACTTGGTTCTCAATGGTCTGCATGGAAGCCTTTTGGCTTCTCAACTCACTCTCGTGCCTTGCGAAATGACCGTCATAATCCTTGTAACGCTTCTCATTCTCGGACTTTAAGAAATTCTGACCGGCTATGAGCTGACTGAACATGTCCTGCACACTAGGCTTGCTAGTGTGAGACGCCGGCTGAGGTTGAGGTTGACCATACGCTCCTGGAGCTGTGGGACGTGGAGCAAATCCTGGTGGATGCTGAGTAGACGCATCTGGCCTCCAACTGAAATTTGGGTGATTCTTCCACCCCGGATTATAAGTATTGCTATAGGGATTATTCTGAGGACGGTGTTGGTTTCCCATGAAATCTACATGTTCGTGTGACATCTCTCCCCTCGGAAAATCGCCTACATGATATGCTCCCCCACTCGAAGAACCACTCGAGTGTATCTCTATCACCCGATCAAATTTCGAAGATAAGGCATCCATACGTGCTGTCATGGCGATGAAGTCGCCCACGTGATGAATTCCCTGTCGAGAACTCTTCCCTCTCAGCGGCTGCTGTGTACGATTCTTCACGGCGCATTTCTCTAAAATCTCAAATGCCTCGGTGGCATTTTTCGTGCCGATGTCTCCGCCCGAATATGTATCGACCATCATCTGCCCCGGACCATCTAAACCGTGGTAGAAGATCTGACATTGTTGCCACTTGGGCAACCCGTGGTGTGGGACCTTTCGCATAAGCTCTTTAAACCGCTCCCACGCCTCGTAAACGGACTTATCCTCATCCTGGCGAAAGTTGAGAATCTTGGTTCTCAACCGAACAGTTTTCTCTAGAGGGAAATATTTCTGGAGAAACTTCTCAGCCAATTGATTCCATGTAGTGATAGATCCATCTAGAAGTGACAGAAGCCACTATTTGGCTCCATCACGTAAAGAAAACGGAAAGAGCCGAAGGCGTATCGCATCCGGTGATGCGTCACGAATCGTGAACGTGGCACAAACCTCCAGAAAACCCGCAAGATGGACACTAGGATCCTCGTGATCCTTGCCATAAAACTACACCGCATTCTACAACATCGATATGGTGCCAGATTTGATCTCGAAATTATTATTATTAATCGTCAGTGCATTGATGCTCGCAGGTAAACCCCCAAGTGATGGTTTTCCTATCTCGTTTAAGATCCTTGTTTCCTCCTCGTCCGCCATTTCTACATGAACCTCGTAGAAAGTGTCGTCTCCCCTCGCGTCTACCTCGATTGTAGTGGCTACTATGCGGGACCGCTCCCGCAGTCTACGATGAAGATTGCGCTCCGGCTCCGATGAAGGCTCAACGATTTCAGCAACGGGGGTTGAGGACATACACGACCTATAGGGAATAAGAAGGAGCACAATGCACTATATATATACAATAATATGAACAACTAGCAAATAATCATTTTTTTTTTCAAATAATCATGCAAGAACAAACAAAATCAAGTAGACAAAAACTTTATACACTTTTCACAATGGCTAAATAAGTAACTCGAACCGTTCTCAAGAAGACCGCATCCCCGGCAATGGCGCCAAAAACATGATGTGCGTGAATTATATTTTTAATTGGGTTTTTCTTCACACAGATTAGTTTTTAAAAAGGGTTTTTCACCTAAAAACTAACTAAACACACAAAGGGCAAGTGTACCCATCGGGAGGTAATATAATTTGTCGGTAAGAACCGGATATCAATCCGTGGACCCGGTGTCTCGATACTAAACTTTGTTACTTTAAAGCCTTTTCAATTGACGAGTTGATTTTGTTTCTAATTTATCATGCAAAAATAACAAGCTACCAACTAAGTAAGAAATGACAATATCTAAAAGAGGTTGCCTAAACTAAGTATCCACTAACAAACATGTGACAACTAAAGGAAGAGATTAATGGTGATGCAAGATCCAAATTTAACTATGTCCCTAATCAAGGCTTCTTAGTTTATAATCCTTAGAAAAAGTAAAATGAAATAACATTCTAATCACCCAAAAATTATTATTTTTAAGCTCACTTGCTAAGTTAATGTTAATCTTTAAACAAGAGTCATTTGTTTGCTAAAACTCCTAACTCTACAAGTTTGGGAAAATTACTATGAACAACATAAAAATCACCCTAACTTGCTTTCAAGTAAGTAGCACCCTCATCATGTTCTTGATATGAACCACAAGCATGGTCATGCTAGATAACAATCTTGGCCTAAATCATCATACTAACACAACACCAACTATAGAATTCATATAAACATTCTTTTGATTTTTCCAAATCTAAATGCAAGAATTTATACACATGTTCAAATCTCCATTCTAATCATGTTAGCAATCACCATTCCTAGTATCATGCCATGAATCATACTAACAAGTTAACAAGATTCAACAATCATAATCTCTACATAGGCTTTCCAACACAACATGTAAATACTTATGACCAAACCTTCAAGAATAAAGACTTTAAACATACATAAGAACTCAAAGAACAAGATTCAAGCATTACTATTAAGATTAACAAAAACAATCACCACATCTACTTCCATAATTATCACATGTTCATAAGCTTCAACAAAGTTTAAGCAACACAAATGTTTAGCCCATAGGTGCAGGTCCGTTGTACGGATCGTTCGGGTCCTAATTTGTCAAACCTAAAGTAAACGTGCGGAATCCGTTTGCATAGGCGACATTGGAGACAAGTTTGTTACTGATTAATCACTGTTTCATTAATGTGTAGACGTTACAGATCCTGGAAACACTTGGACAGAGCTTCGCCTCTGTCGTGACAAAATCTCTGAATCTTACAAATGAAATGACAAGACTCCTATTTATAGGATGTCAACTTCGCTGGTGGATGCAAGTTTGGGCGAACTTGCTTAGTCAAGTTCGGCCGAACTTGACTATAAAACATACATTTCAAGCGAACTTGGCCTAAAACATACATAAACTTCATCATTTCGCTCCTAAATACAGACTCGATATTAGACGATGACGTAGGCAACATACATATACATCAACAGACCCCCCCTTGGATGTTGCCGTAGTCATCATTCTTCAATTAAGTTATTGAGTCTTTAATGTTCTCTTGATCTTTATTTCTTGAATAACTTTAACTTCCTTGATCTTCGTAACATCTACAATCTTTTTCTCTTTTCTTCTCGAGCTTGTCTTGATAAAACTTTAATCACCATGCTCCCTCTTGCTTTGAGCTTTCTAGAATCTTCAATCAACATTTTTATCTAGCTTCCCCTTAAAATCTACTTCCTGTTTCAAAGTTCTTCAAATATTCAAATAAACATTTCAGATTCAACCTTTGAAACTTTTAAACACAAATATTTTAAATTTTAATCTTTTCATCAGTTTTTAAATCCTCTTAGTTAATCAAGTTCAAATCAATTACCTTGAATAGCTGATTCATGTATCAAGTTCAACTTAATGATCTTTATTAAATGATTTGACACTAAACTGACGCATTTATTCAAATGTAAGTTTCAAATTAATGAACCTTTTTAACTTTTTAAATCAATTTTTAAAAGTTTTAAATTTTGTTCAGCAACTTTAGATTTTGAAAATCAGTTTTTCATCACCAGTGGTCGAAACTAAAGGATAATATAATCTTTTTGGTTTTATGAAATGAATATCAAAACACTAAGTATGTACAAACATATTTACATATATATATTTTTATTGAGTTTGTGTTAAAGGATCATATCAGTTTTTGAAACATATCACTAGTACCGTTGACCTTTTTATGACACTAAATTTTAAACAAATTTACCCAGATTGTCGATATGTTTGTCCTCTGAAACTTCAACACATTTCTCAATTGTTCCAAGATAAATTATGTAGAATTAAGAAACTTGACTTAACTATGGTTCCCATCTTAGAATATACTCCCGTATCAAGATTCCCTAGATTTCATCTTTCGGGTGAGTATAGCGTAATTAATATCTGTATCTGGGTTGTGCGAGGCCTTGAGAGCTCAGGTTAGTACTACCGTACAGACAAAGAGATGAAGGCTCGTCTTTAAGGTGTGTTCCACTTAAGGAATCTTTTAAGCATTGCAAATGATTAGATCTTTCGATTCTTTTCAGCTTTGCATGCAGTTTAGGGATTTTTTAGCAAAAACATTATAGAAGTTCTAGGCTATTGCTTCCGCAAAATCAGAAGAACTTGTATAATACCCCAGATATCAATCATCTATAAAGACCTCGTATCTCAGAATCAGGCAATCTCTCAAACGAAATTTCGGAGTACTAAGTCCATATATCCGAGAGATATTAATCCACAAGATTAAGCAGTTGTAAAATTTAGTTTATATCTCAGAAACAATTTACTGAACGCGTAAAGTCTATCGACACATCCACAGTAAGACTTGTTTATCACTTTTAAACTTTACAATTCTTTAGCATACTGTGATAGTCCACTGATGTACTATCATTTCCTTTTATCCACAAAACTCTTTTTGCCATTTTCAATGTTTTTGTACTTTTCGCTTTTAATATGTTTTTGGATTTTCTGAAAATTTTTCTTCCCCTAAAATTCAAAAACATATTTTGGATTTTTTTTTTATTTATGGAAAAACATTGACCAACCGATGAGAATCTCTTCAATTCGCCATCCATTACTGCTTCACCAATTTTCTTTTAAACCACTCTCCCTCATAATGACAAAAACCTTGACACTTTTGTGTTTATAAAACATTTATATCCATGAATTTTGTCTTTTCAACAGTGAGGGTTCTGTGAAATTTTTCAAATTCTTCTTCAAAAAATTTGTAAAAATTTTCAAGTAAACGTTATTTAAACATGTTTTCGAAAAATTTTGTCCAAATTTTTTTCAAAAAATAGTAAGTAAATGTTATAGAGATGTAATTAGGCCTTTATATAGGACTTGATAACCCGGCTCGTCTTCTTTGTGTGCCACAGAACTCTATTCTCAGTAATTTACTTTCATCTCAGAAATTCCTGCAAAAAATTCAAACAATTAGTTGAATAGTGACACCCAAGCCTTTGCAGTCTTAGGCGTTGTTTATTCAACCTTAATTTTGATTTTCTTTACACAATCAGGTTTATTTTGGAGTTTCTCAAGTTTTGGAAAGTCCTCTAACCTTTCAATTTTCACTAATTGTGTAACTTCTTTTTCTTTTACCAACCATGATTGATTTTTCGTTAACGCTTTCTTGAGATACAATGTAGAAACTTTTTGTTCATTACTATTCGAGGATTCACCAATTTCAAGATTTGAAAACTTAGTAATAATTGGTTTCACCTTGTTTGTAGTTTCTGTACATTGTTTCCAAACCTGAGTTGATACTCCAGAATTTTTATTATCAATATGAGCAGGTTTAGGATTAATTTGAAAATATTTTATAGCAATGTGTCCAGTTACTCCACATTTATGACACTTACTGTTCTCATACTGATCCTTTTTAGCAAACCATACACTCAAATCATAACACTGATTTGACGTGTGGTAGCCATCTTTCCTGCTTCTTCTATAAGCATGATTTGACGTTGAAGCACTGCGGTCCGACCTGCACCACTTATTCTTAATTTTTTGTGAGTTTTGTTTTTCAAATTTGTTTGAATTTTTATAATGATTGGATGATTATACCGATGAGCTTTTATTTTTCATTTGAAAATTTTCAGAATTTTTAAAACTTTGTTTTTCTTTTTGTTTTCGTTCTCCATTCTGCTTAGAAGGTTTTTGCGTTGAGCATTCACCTTTTTCAGTAGATTGTAGAACAATTTCTTGGAATTTTTCTTTTAGTTTTAAAAATATTCCATGTTTATCATTTTTAGCTCTTTCATCATCGGTATTATCATCACAATTCTCAATTATGACATTGTCATAATTTGTGACTTTATCACTTATTGGATTTTTTTTTATTAACATTGATCGGTTTTGGACATATATGATCTAACTTTAATGAGGAGGTCACAAAACTTTTCAATGATTTTTCGAATTAACAACTTTATTCTTAATAGTCTCAATTTATTTTTCAAGTTGAGCAATTTTCTCGAGAATTTATTGCTTTTTGATTTTCTATATTTAATTTTTTAAAAACATTTTTTTCATTTTTAAACATTTTTATTATGTTTTCAAAATTCTTTTCACTTTCTTTTAATTTTTTATTTTCTAATGTCAAACTCTCAAGACTATTCAAGAGTTTGGCATTTTCTGCCAGATAGTCAGTTAAATCTACATCAAATTCTTGGCAAACTGGTTTAGAACTTGAAGACACTTTTCTTTCACAGTTCTTCGCCATTATACTCCCTTCTTTCTTCAACTGAACATTTGAACTTTGTGATTCCCGATCTGATCACTAACACGATCAGACTTCTTCTTGATTAGCACCTTCTTGTTCTTAATCATCTCAACTCTTTCCAAATGTTTATCACCTAGTCCACAAATCCTGTGCAGTTTTGTACTCGGGTAACAAAACCAAGATATCTTCTTTTATCGATTACTGTAACAAGGTTAGGATCTTCTTCTCATGGCAATATGCAACATTCAGTTGAGTTGTAAACTTTGACACTGAATGCTTAGCTCCACGTTCATCGACTGGCCATTTAAATCCAGTTTGAATAGCAACCCAACCATAGAGGTGATTTGCTCGTACCCAGTCCTCGAATTTTTCATTCCAGGCTTCATACTCTTCTAATCTCATCAACATTTACGGCTTCACATACCCCATTTCGTTTTCCAAACTAATCTGTTATTCAAAACACTTGAAAAATGATTAGCAAACAGACAATTTTAGTAAAATTTGACTTTTTAATCGACAATTTTAACGTATCAGTTTGCTAAAACGTTTAAATTTTTTTGGAAAACTGTTTTTACCAAATTAGAGCTTTAAACTCGACTCGTCAATACGAATCTAACGATATATAATGTTCGAGACGTTTTTCGGGATTTTCATGCCTTTTTTTAGAAACCTTGAACAAGTTCGGGCGAACTTGTCACAGCTTGTGAAAATCAGCTACTTAACAAGGTCGGGCGAACTTGTATGGAATTTCAAGAGTTTTAACAAGTTCAGGCAAACTTGTAAGATATTCAAGAGACTTTACAAGTTCGGACGAACTTGTAATAGATTCTCAACAAAATTTAATCAAGTTCGGGCGAACTTGATGAAATCTTAATGAAAAGTAAGCAAGTTCGAGCGAACTTATCAAAAATCTTGAAAAATAAATCAAGTTCGGGCGAAGTTGTGATTTCAAACATGGTTTTTTCAATTTTTCGACATGAATTCGTTTGTTTTAAGCTCTGATCTTTTCAAGGGTTTTAGTATAATGGATTTTACGTATTATACTTGAAAATCAGTCCATTTTGTCCGTGAACTGTCCAAGAAAAGTTAAAAAAATAGAAGAAATGAGTAGAAGATGAGATGTTCTATGTCCAGTGACTTCAAATTAGGCCAATCCTGCTCTGATACCAATTGTAAGTCTGTTGTACGGATCGTTCGGGTCCTAATGTGGTAAACCTAAAGTAAACGTGCGGAATCCGTTTGCATTGGCGACATTGGAGACAAGTTTGTTACTGATTAATCACTGTTTCATTAATGTGTAGAGTTACAGATCCTGGAAACACTTGGACAGAGCTTCGCCTCTGTCGTGACAAAATCTCTGAATCTTACAATTGAAATCACAAGGCTCCTATTTATAGGATGTCAAGTTCGCTGGTGGGATGCAAGTTCGGGCGAACTTGCTTAGTCAAGTTCGGCCGAACTTGACTATAAAACATACATTTCAAGCGAACTTGGCTTAAAACATACATAAACTTTGTCATTTCGCTCCTAAATACAGACTCGATATTATACGATGATGTAGGCAACAGACATATGCATCAACAATAGGGCTCATGGAAACCAAATCAAACATAAGAAAGCATAAATGTAACTAGTAAGCTAACCAACTTAAAGACAAGATTAAATGGTGTTTGAGTAGATCTTCAAGTGATTAAATCCTCTTCAAGGCTTCCTCTTGGCTCATACAAGCTTCCAAGGTCAGGTTCTTGAGAGAATTCTTCACCAAAATGCTCCAACTCCCCTCAAAATGAGCTTAAACCACATATTTATGCTACTGTGAGTTTGTCACGACCGTGCCACCTTTTGGCATGGTCGTGCTTGGTAAGTGTCAGAGGGCCTTTTTCGAGTGTTGACTTGTTTGCTAGCCATTTTGGGAAAAATCCCGCTCAAACGTTTCCGAGGTGGCACGGTCGTGCTTCCCGATGAAATATCCGACGATGACTGATTTGATCCCGGGAACATTCTGATCTGAGACTGGTTTTGGTCAAGCACGGTTGTGCTAGGGAGTCGGCACGGTCGTGCCAGTCTTCAAATCTTCCTGGTTTACGCAGAAAATGAGAGTGCCGATCAGGGTTGGCCTGGCACAGTCATGCCTGTGGTTAGAACAGTCGTGCCAGTGGTGGGCACAGTCGTGCCATATCTGGCAGTTTGCTGGAAAACTCCCTTTTTGCTCCAAAAGCCTCCGTTTCAACACTGGCCGAAGTCCGAACATGTATTTTCACAAACAACTCAAATGAGTACCAAAATCAATGAAACTACGACAAGTTCTCGCGTAAACGGGGTCTATTTGATGTTTTAAAGATGTATAACTTCTTATACATCAGGCAACCCTTAAAGTATATGAAAATTCGCTTCACGATCTACATATGAGATATTCTGGGACTAGACTGATATCATGCACAAAGGTAGGTAGGATACATGATATTCGGGCGCGATGCTGTCAGATACATCAATGATCCTATCATCGACCTGTAAAGAGTCTCATCAACTTTGGTTCCAAGCTCATCGACACAGATTCTATGGTTGAGTGCCAGTGGTGTTGATAACGGCTCAGTGCTATCCATCTCAAACTTTTTCAGAATATCATGAACGTATTTAGTTTGGTGGATAAAGATACCATCCGACAATTGATCAACCTGCAATCCCAGAAAGAATTTCATCTCACCCATCGAGCTCATTTCGAACTTTTTCTTCATGATAGATTTGAATTCTTTGCAAAGATCGTCGTTCGTTGAACCAAATATAATGTCATCCACATAGATTTGTACGATCACCAGATGATTCCCAACTTCTCTCGTGAATAGTGTACTGTCCACTATGCCACTAATAAAACCGTTGCCGACTAGGTGCTTAGATAACGTCTCGTACCAGGCTCTCGGGCCTGATGCAACCCATACAAGGCTTTGTCCAGGAGAAATGATTTCTTCTTGTTTAATGGATCGACAAACCCCGGTGGTTGGCCGACATACACTTGTTCCCTTAGTTTACCATAGAGAAAATCAGATTTAACATCTAGCTGGTACACTTTCAATCCTTTCCAAGACGCAAACGCCAAGAAAATGCGGATAGAATCTAATCTCGCAACTGGTGCGTACACCTCCGTGTAATCAATACCTTCTTGTATATGGAATCCTTTGACAACAAGCCGAGCTTTGTTTCGCACAATTACTCCTCGATCATCACGCTTACACTTGAAGACCCATTTAGTATCAATCGCCTTCTGATTTGCCGGGAGGTTAACAAGCTTCCATACACCCAATTTCTTGAATTGTAGTAACTCCTCTTGCATCGAAATTATCCTGTTTTCATCACCTAGTGCCTCAGAAACTAACTTAGGCTCAATTTGTGATGTAAAGCAGCGATAAGAGCAAAATTCTTGAATCAGAGCCACCTTTGTGTAGAAACAACTAAGCGCTTTATTGATCTGGCTTCTTGTTCTGATTCCAACTTGTAACTCACCAATAATATTATCAGATGGATTGTAAGAATAAGATCTCGGCACCACTTTATTGGGAACTTCAACTGAGCTTTCCAGATTAGTAAGATTCAGATCTACCACCAATTCAACACGAGGATTGCTAGAAGATGCTTCATTTCTAGAACTCGGGCCAGCAGATTGATTTAACATACTAGTTATCTGCTCAGATTCCTCATCAGAACTGGATTCTCCATCTTGATCAAAAGTCGGAGCCTCATCAAAACAGAATCATGCGTTGGTGAAAGAATAAGTTTTGTAGTAGCATTCACTGGGTCTGGTGTCGTTGTTTCATCTGGAACATTACTTTGACCTTCACTAGAAGAAGATGTACCAACAGGTGGTTGAGTAACCACTATCGGTCTTTTAACTTGTTCTTGATTAGCTGACTGATGTAGATAATAAAGCATAGCAATTTCTTCTTCATTCGGCTCTTCTGGAAGATCGAAAGATTTCCATAAGCTGTCATAGTTGAACAACCAAGCATCACCTGCCTTTTGAGTTGGAATTGTATATCTGCGGCAGTCGACATGCTGTGCGAGAATTACTTGATTCATGCTAGGAAGATAAACTCGCCTAAGTGGTCTTGCATAACCAACAAAGAAACCTTCTAATGATCGAGCTCCGAATTTCCCGTTAGGATCAATGACTGTACAGGGAGATCCAAATGGTTCTAGATACTCCAAATTAGGTTTTCATTGGTTTAGCAGTTCGAAACATGTCTTCTTGGTAGGTTTAACAGTTAAGACCTTGTTCAACGTATAACAAGCTGATGCAACAGCTTCACTCCAGAAACTGACAAGTTTAGAATCAGCAAGCATGGTCCTTGCAGTTTCAATGAGCGTGCGATTCTTCCTCTCAGCTACTCCATTTTGTTGTGGAGTATAAGGAGCGCTGAATTCATGTAAAATTCCTTTCTCGTTGCAAAAATCAGTCATGTGATTATTCTTGAATTCTGTACCGTTATCACTTCGAATCATTCTGATTGGTAAGTGATACAGATTCTCAAGCTTTCAGAAAAGTATCATTAGATTATGAAATGTCTCGTCTTTTCTTTCCTGAAAGAACACCCATGAAAATCTTGAGTAGTCGTATGTAACAACTAGACAATATAGATCTCCTGAAATGCTTTTGACATTCACCGGTCCAAAAAGATCCATATGTAATCGTTCTAGTGGAAGCTTTATGGAGTTCAGAAGCTTTTTCGGATGAGACTTTTTGATCTACTTTTCTTTCTTGCAGCTTAAGCAATTGTCGTTCATGTGAAAGCTGTTCAGATTAACTCCTTCCACCAAATTGTTGTGAACCAGAAAATTCATTTTTTCGTAAATGAATGTGACCCATCTTTCTAAGCCATAAGATCGACTCTTTTTCTGTGGCCTTCGTGACAAAGCATTGTGCCGACGTTGATGTAGTTGTGGCAATACCCATATCAAGCACGTACAAATTATTCTCTCGTGAGGCGCGCATAAGAATCCATTTTTCTGGAATCTTGAAACCTGGTTTCAAAATCATGCATTCCTTATCGTTGAAATGGGTGGTGAACTTCTTGTCACTGGGAGATACTCAGAAGATATTCTCCAATTCAGCAATGTATTTGACCTTATCAAAAGATACCACACCATTAGATAATTTTCCTTCTCCAATGATTCTTCCACCTTGATTTCCAGCAAATCCAACGTAGCCCCCATTTATAGCTTTGATTTCATATAATAAGGCTCGCATCCCCGTCATGTGCCGAGAAGCTCCACTGTCCATAATCCACTTTGATAAGATAGACATTGGAAGCCCCTGCACATGTAAAAGCAATTACTTAAAAAGGGAAACCCAATCCTTGTCGGTCTTGGGTGGATTTGGGATATCAGAAGTTGGAATTTTCACATCTTTCTTTGGAACCCACTGATCAGTCTTTGTTTGATTGTAATATTTTGTTTTAACTGATCCAGTTGATTTGACATTTTCAGATGATGATGAAATCTTTTTCGTAGTCCAGGATTGAGATTTCATTGTTGCCTTTTTCACATAGAACTTTGAATCTTTTTGTTCATTTGATTTTGAAGATTCACCTTTCTCAAAGTTAGAAAATTTTCAAATTCAGGTTTTTCTTCAGATTTGGATTCATTGTTTCTTTTCAAAATCTTTATTGGAACAATCTCTGGTTTCTTTGATTTTTTCATCATCTGAACTTGTTCTTCTTCGGTGATCAGACTTTGATTTCAGACATTTTCTTGCAATATGACCTCCTTCATTGTATTTGAAACATGTCCGTGTATCAACAGATTTCTCACTAGAAGATTTTACTCCACTTGTGGATTCAATCTGTTCATGAAGTTCCTTTTCTTTTTTAAACTCATCATTCGATTGCTTGCCAATCGAATCCTTTTCACGAACAGTGTCAGTCCCGAACACGAACTTCATGTTTTTCTTTTTGTATTCGTGTTGTGGTGACATTTCTATAATCTGCACTTTTCTTACTTGTCTTTTTATCATCTTCTTCCAACGCAATTGTTGGAAGAATATGATCGATGACGTAAGCATTCGTTGTATAACTGAGCAACAACTGATTTACTCTTTCTTTTTCAATTTTTATTTCTTTCAGTTCATGTTTGAGCTCAGCAATGTTTTTAATGTAAATGTTAATAGAACCTTGTTTATCCAACAATGTTGCTTTTACTTCTGATCGTTTTTCTTGTTCCAAATTTGCTTGTTCAACCATGCTGTAAGTGCCTTTCATTTTATCATAAGCTTCTTTCATTGTTTGATAATCGAATCTAAAATGTTCATTATGCGTGTTTAGGTCACTTATGATTAATGTCTTTTCAGCACATTGTTCACATGGTTTAGTACATTTTGTGCAAGGTTTTTCAACCTCCACAACTTGCACTCTAATCACCTCTTTTTCGATTACCTTTACTTCAACCTCAGAACCTACCTCTTTCAGATTCGCCATCATAGCTTTATTTGCAATTTTAGTAAGATTCTGCTCATTCATGTCTTGTGTCACATCGATAATCTCCTCAACTTCATCTTTCTTTGCTTCCACTGGTTGTTCCTGCGAATTAGATTCAAAAAAATCTGCAAAATGAGATTGTAAGTTAGGTGGAATAATGCTCCTCACGCTCTCATGGTAGATCATTTCTTCTTCAGATCTCTGCATGTATTCCCCTATTGCTTCCTCCAGAGTTGCTTCATCAATCCCTGAATCAGGCTCTTCCACAATCTCAACCATCAAAGCTACGCTTGCATTCCTTGAAGTGTACTTATTCCAGTCGAATACTTCATCTTCATGTGTAACTACTAGGGCTTTTTCCTTTGAATTTGACGAACCATCCTCAACTTGTACATTTCTTGTTTAGGGAGGAGGTCGTGTGTAATGCATAGCCCTTTTATAGTAGTCGTTGTTATTCCCGAACGGATTTTGATTGCCGCTTGCTTCTCTCTTTGTGCATTCACATTTGAAATGCCCCTTTTCTCTACACTTGAAGCACATCACCTTGGATTTATCAAACCCCAATTTTTTGCTAGAATCTCCAATATCTCTTCCAGTGAGCGCATTATCTATGCCAAACACTACTTTATATCCATCAACTCTAACTCTTCATCATCGATTTGATCATAATCTTCAGCTGTCATTTCAGGATTACCAATTCTACCTGCAATCAAACTCTCATACGATTCTAGAACAGTCGCAAGTAAAGCCATGTGTTGTCTAGCGGTCTGTTCAGAGAATGCATTCTTTAAATTGACCGCAATATTGCATTGTAACACATTTGGGTCGGAACTTGATTGGTTTGACTGATTAGCTTGACTTTGAAATGGATAATTTGAGTTTGAGCTTGAATGGGATGTATTCGGGGTGTTATTTGGAAAGGATTGAACATTTGGTTGACCTTGAAAAGAGTTTCCAGAAGAATTAGTGTTTGCACTGAATGCGATTTGTATTTTAGGATTTGGAGTTTCAGGAATTCCATTCTTGTAGTACAACACGACATCCTGCACAACTTGTGCACTCTTTGATCTAGCAATCTTCTGCAACTCCATCTCGTGTCCTTCAAGTTTCTCTATGAATTCCGATAAACTGTAGTTGATGTAGTTACTCCCGTTCTTCAGCACCATTAGATAATTAGACCACCCCCCTCTGGTAGTGCATCTGCTAACTTATCTATCAACTCTTCATTTGACTTGTGAATCTCGGGCCTTCTTAGTTGAACAACCAGATGATAGTAGCGTTCTATCAGCTGCTTCATCGACTCTCCTTTCATTCTGTTGAAGATGTCAAACTCCTTTTTGAGTAGAGCCTTCTTGCTTTTTCGCATTTCCGTGCTACCATGATACTTAGCTCGTAACGCATTCCACAAAGTTTGTGAATAGTTATCGTGCTGTAGTGTAACACCTCGTAAAAACCCGTCCTATAAAATTTCGACACGTGTCCCGCTGATTCTCATATGCCACATGTTAAAAGAGAGGGACCAAAAGCGTCGTTATGTTGATTTATAACCTCTGAACGACAATTTACTAATTAAGGGACTAAAAGTGTCAACATGCTCGAACTAAGCCTCTGAGTGACCTTTTAACAAACCCAGAGCATCACGATGTTCGGTCATACACCCGGATGTGCCTAAGAATGGCCATTAGAGGTTTTCATACCTTATACTAACATTATATATTAAATAAGAAAATAAAATGCTTAAAATGTCATTTTTGAAAGTTTAATTAAGTATAAAGAAGACAGGGACTAAAGGTTACAAACTGCCAAACTTGTTGCTGGGCTTCACTGCCTCGCGGGCCGTGACCCGGCTGGGCTGGTCTCTCGCGGGCCGCTAGCCAGCCCAATCTGCTATAACATTTTTTTTTATTTTGATTTTTGCTTGTTCACCAAGCATAGCCTCATAACTTGACACCTATCTCGTTTTGCCACCATTTCACCTGGTTTTGACACCTCCTGGACACTTGTAATCATCCTCATGATGTCCTAAACACATGGCATAATTCTAGTAATCCCCAAACACTATAAATAGGTGATGATCTTCACTTGAAAAATTTGCTCCTATTCTCCTTTCTTCTCTTTAACTCTCTTGTGGAGGATCCTGAACTTTTGGGAACTTCCCTTTGAGTTTCTTCAGTCCATATGACCACTAGTAAGTGTTCCTATCTTGGGTAGTTCTTTTATTAAGCTTTTAAAGCCAAAAGTCAAGCGTTTTCGATAAACGCTTTGACTTTCGGTTTAGACCATTATGGTCAAGCCAATGCTCGGTCCAAGCATGGCTACGTGATCATAATTAGGTAGGTGATAATCCCTCATGAGGGCACCTCCTGATTACCACATTTGCTTAGTCGATTGATGGGTCAACATATCAATGTTTAAAAAGTCAACGGGTCAGATTTTGAAATATTCATAATCTGAGTTTCTACATATTCTAAATTATGTTTTAACATTTAAATAACTTTGTAATAATTATTAGAACATGTGTTAACATGTTCGGCTCGTCAATTCTAAATTTTAGGGTCGGTTCGCAACCGAAAGTCGCGAAGTTTGACTTCTGCGTTGACTTTCGATTATGAACCGAATTAGATTGGTATGCTACCAATTTAAGGTCCCATTATGATCATATTATGATATAGCATAACCCTTTGAGGTTATATTACATGATCATAATAGTAATCCGAGTTTTATGCGAGTTTCCTTAAATATGCCATACTTTGACTATTTTGCCATTTTATTTGAAAATAAGGTTTTAAACACCAATGAACTTTCAAATGATTTAGATACTGATATGTTAACATGTTTAACATATTTTGGTGTTACAAATCTGACCATAAACTGGGTTTTCGTATAATGTCGTAAAATATGCTTTAAAGCGATCGGAAAGCCCTTTCGACGCATAGAACGGTTTTAAATGTAAGATATCATACTAAACTCATTACATACTGATATAATATCATAATTAGGATATTTTGGGATATCATTCTAGTTTATGAACTAAGTTTTTGCACAAGATCTTGTATTACGCTCTTAAATGACCATACCGCCCTTACGACACTTAAAATGGTTTTAATCATGAATTTCATACAAAACCTTTTACATACTGATATAAATAACATATTTTAGCTATTTAAACCTGTTCAAAACATCAGTTTTCATAAAACATCGCATATATGGTCATTTAACGACTTTAACGCCTTTTCGGCGCATAATATGGTTTTAAACTATATTTACCAACCAAGACTTGTTACCTATTGATTTTAAAAATCATTTAAAATATTTTTACAGTGGGTACATGTTATAAACTCATAATCCCAAATACGCTTTCGAAACTATGTGTGAAATTACCAAAATGCCCATTCGGAGTATAGCTTGGTCCTATATTATAAAACACACATATGTTTGATATCCTACTGATATTATATCATAAATAAAGTATTTTCACAAAATGTTTATGGTCGTAACATTAGATTATATGCAAGTTCCTTTTTATACGTCGCTAAATGACCAAAACGCCCTTATGAGGCATAGTTGATTTAAAACCATAACGAGCATACAAGTTGATATCCTACTAGTATTATAACTTATTTAAAGTATATTGGCATATGGAACTCGTTCATGACTCATCCGGTTACCCGGTATCGCTTATATGCATACGGTTAAGCCTACGAGGCTAGTTTACGTAATTTAACCGAAACAGGTTTAACCTTGTCATTCTTATTTCAAATCCAGAATGTTATATGTTTACCCATGTTATACAAGTCATTGTACTTGTCGGGTTTAAACTACATTCTATATATAGGGTCCGGATTTGGAGAAAACGCCTAAAGTGTGAAAAGGGTGAGAACGATTTTGGTGTAGACATGTGGTACTTGTGAGTATGTGCAATGTTGGTTCATAAGAAATGCCTCGCCACTTAATTAAGCAACGCGTTTTAGGCTTAGTTGATTATGGAGCACATGAAAACTCCATTGTTAAGCGTGCTATGAATTCTCCATCGGGGCAAACAAATCAGTGAGTTCCTAGATGGGTATCCAATAGGGTCAAAGCAGACAATATTAATGGTGCGAGGGGTGGGATGTTACAATTTAATTTGACAAAAGTAACCGAATTTCTTCTTTTGCCAAACCGTCATTATCAAAAGAGACATTGAAGTTACTCATGTTGGATCTTAGCGGTTAAGGTTTGGACTCTATACAATTTTATGTGTACGGATTTGGGTCTGCTCTACCTCGTAGTCAGGAATCTAAGTTCGTTATTATGTGACTCTGAAACTGTTATGGTTATATTGTTATTATTATATTATATTGTATTATATTGCTATCTTGAATCTGAAATTTGAAACTTGAATGTAAAGTCTGAATATGAAATCTGAGTAAAGTCAGAAGGTGAAATCTGAACGTGCTACCCTGAAACTGATATTAATAAGATATTTTGTTTATATGAAATATTATACGTTTTCTGAACATTATATCCGTTATAGTTGTTGTCCTACTGAAACATGCATATGTCTTTCATGTATGTTAGGTTACATGTTTATTCGAGAAGATTTAGGAAAAAGGGCTTAAGAGAATTAAAGACTCTCAAGATTTTCATAATGATGTTTATAATGTATTTTGTAATTAAATGGTAAAGAAATGTAATGTTTTATTATTAGTGAAATCATGTTTGACTCTCATTACTTTACAAGTGACACGTCAGCCCATCATCAGGAGGGTTTACAATTAAGGTTTATAGGACATGCCTCGCCTCTTAAATCATTAACGCGTTTTAGGTTAGTTGGCTGTGGAGCACACGGAAACCCCTAAGTTAAGCGTACTCAGGTAGGAGTAGTTCTAGGATCGGTGATCTCCTAGGAAGTCTCCATCGGGGCAACCAAAAACAAATCCCTAAGTTCCAGGATGGGCAACCCATCGGGGGCAAAGTAGACATTATCTTGGCACGGTTTACTTGGGTTGTTACATCACATGCGAAAGATCATGCCCATGCTAGTCACATGCATCTTCAACCATCATTTATAATCTCTTGTAACTTTTTTATGCGTGATTATTTAAAAAAACACCATTAAATCAAGTGTTTTATTATATTTCCAACAAGTACACTATCGCTTTACTTTTTGAATAAATAAATGACATTTTCATGGCTTTTTTCAAAAACTTTATAAAAGTATGTCAATAGTATACTCATTAGAAAGATAAAAAAATGCTAGATTTTATGGTGTAATTATTTTAAAAAAAATAATCACCTATAAAAAAGTTTGAATGTTCAAATATGATGGGGAAATGATATGTGATTAGCTATTGGGTTGTGTAAGATCTGTTGATGATAAAAACCAAAACCTAAGGAAACCATCTTCCTTGTCTTCCATGTCTGATAGAATAAGGTTAAAGTTGTAACAGTCGCTAAAATCGGATCTTCGAAATCCAACCCGGATTGTAAAACTGGACCGTTCTTGAATTAAATAAAAATAAGAATTATTTTTAAAAACTTTCATTATTTTTTATATTTTACTATTTAAGAGACACGCATCGCGTTGGATTAAAACGGACTAAAAACGTTAACGTTATAAAACAACTCAATTAGCTCGGTTAGAATTATCTAAGGGGAGCTTTAACGAGTTTAGATTGGTTAGTTAAAAATGTTACAAGTTAAGGGGCTATTTTTGTAATTAATGAAAACTACAATATAAAACAAGATAACTAACTAGGTTAGTTAGTTAGTAAAATTTATAAAGGAACTACATTAACTAAGTTTATATTATAAGGTTAAATCAGTTAGCAGGTTACTAAAACAACAGGGGCTAAATCTGTAAATAAAGAAAACTGTTTATTGAAGTGAAAAAAACTAGAGCTCAGTGGGGCTTGAACCAGGGTACACACTGAATCCACACGTGTCGTTAACCACTGAGCTACACAGCTTACTGCATTAGTATTAGCAAGGAATCTTAACTAAAACGAAAATGAAAGAAAAACTGATGACGGTGAGACTCTTACGTGAGTCCCAATCGGCCCAACCGTTTACTCAAAAACACCTACCACTGGACCATGTCCAGTTTTTGTGATAACGCTCAACAGCGTCTGACTTAAATACATTAATTCAAAACTCAACAGCCTTCTTCTTCGCTGCAACAATTGACCCATGCGTTTCTGTGACATCCCGGAAATTCAGGTATCATTCCTAATTCAGTTCTCATTTATGTGTTTATAACTTAGTTACATGATTGAACCGACCCGAACCAGTTGAACCATGACATTACTCGTGTAACTCAAAACTTATAAGGTCCCGAACCACAACGCGTATAGTATATACTTACATCACTAATTCACGTATACACTTATATTGCTTGGGTGTAAAAAAAATAAAAAAATAATACACACACATATATATATATATAAATAGTAAACAAATAGCTACCACGGTAATTTTTCCTCCATTTGTGCGTTTCAAAATGGCAGCCCACAATTCCCTTTTGTTTTGGTCTTGGCCCCAGCTAACAAATCCTCAAGCCTAGCCCAAACCCCACTTGCGGCCCACCTTTTTTCCAAACCGCCACACTCCGTCCTTAATTCGAAAACTGCATGTAACTATCATCAAGTTTATCATCTAAAATCCTAACCGTTTACCCTTATATATCGTCCTTCATCTCTTTATCACTGAAACCATACGGCAACCAAACCACCACCACTCTCTTACTCCATCTTGTTCAATCTTCAGCGACTAGCAACCCCTCTAGATCATCACCATAATCGGTAAGCCTCGTTTACTTCATAGCTTTGATTAGTAACGTGTTGCCTCGGTTTCGGTTCGAATTGGGAATCCATGTTTACGTGATACCATGCTTACATGAATGTGTTTTCTTTTAGTGAATGTAAATCTGTATGTATGCGTGAATAGGGTCCGTGATTAATTAATTAAATGATTTAATGCAACTAATACGAGCCGTGCATGTACGGTAACACGTGAGTAAACTGTGAATATCGTAGATGTATATGTATGGTGTTAGCCAAATAATATGGAGTTATGTATAATGTGCTTAACTAAATCTCTATGGTATAAAAGAAAACTGCCAAATTGTTTATAAATAAATTTATATGAATGCATGATATAATAAATATTGGATGGAACACATGATGTGATGAATATTGGATGAAAGCTTTTATATTATATCTAAATAATGTGATATGATGTATATGTGCATGAACTAAATTTGGGGTAGGATTTAATGGCGTGAACAATGTGAATATATGAATATATGTGATATCGACTTTTCAATCTGATGTAGATACCTTGTATTATGTTTACATAAGTTCGTTATGTGCTTAAGACACCTAGAAACTAGTAAGGATGCATGAAAAGTGACTAAAACGAGTTAATATCAGTCTAAAATCCAGTATTCGGAAATAGCTTTCAAACATAAGTGGTTTCGTATTTTTCGGACAGGTCTAAGTATTTTTAACGGATTAAATCGCAAAACTGCTCTAAGTTGTCATTTTCCGCAGAAAATGCAGCTCATGTTTCGCGTCATAACTTAGTATGTGTTTACTCTATAGTTGTGAAAATTTTACTGTAGATGCCCTTGCTCAATTAAGTCATTTTGCCGTTGGTTTCGCGTTAATCGGATAAACGTAAATTTTTAAATAAATGTTTCAGAAAACAGGGTCAGATTACGACGAATCTGATCACTGTTTGCCGCAAAGTTTTTCATGAAAATCCGTAAAGAATTTGGTCACCAAATTTTAATACAATGGTCTCTGGTTCGACTCACATGTTCTGTAATTCTTTGGGAACTATCTGGTGCCCGAACAGTCCTGATTAACGCACCGCAAATTGTCCGAAAATGCACTTAAAAGCTGAATTTTTGTGAAAAGATTAATTATATGATTTGTGACGAAAAGGTGGTCGCCATTTCGAATAGCGACACTTTACATGCATGTGTATAAATATATATACATATATATATATATATATATTATAATATTTTACGTGCTACGTGTTAGATACGTTAGAATCCGCGTCTCCGTGTGAGTTCACCCACTAACTTTTAACCTGTAATCGTGTTAGGACGTGATTGACCCGTTCCACTCCGCATTTACTTTTCGTGTTTTAACCGAGCAAACTAAGGTGAGTTCACGGCCCCAATATTTTAAGGTGTTAAATACACAGGGGGTAAAAACATGTACGCTTTACGGTAAACTTATTCTTTAACGTTATTGTTGAATAACGTCGCATAATTTGATAAAGTAGTTTATGTTATACGGTTATGGTTACTAAGTAGCATCTTATCACAGAAAGTCCTCACAAACTCTCGAACCATTAGTATTGGTATAATAGTAGGGGAATTTTGAGTAGTACTACTGGGCCCGACAAGCCCCACCCAAGCTAGTCGCGCTAGTTGACCGGTAATGGTCAACGGGTGTAGAATTGGCCTAACACACGCCATGGTCAGTGATAGACCTGGCACATAGAGGCAACAACAGTCAGCTTCGGTTTCGAACTCTTATGTGACATAGCTTAGGTTAGCTACCTACATTATAACATGAAACTATTTATCAACTGAACAACTTGTTATTCCGGCTTAGGAATAATGGAAACTTTGTAAATGGATAAATTTACTAAACATCAATCAAACCTGTGAACTCACTCTTCTTTATGTTGACACTTGTTTCTTACATGTTTTCTCAGGACGCTAGCTTCAGGAAATAGGTGCACGCCATGCAAAACTATTTTATCGAGTCTTGCATTTTAAACATTATTATGGTTATGGGCGTTTGTTTTGGCGCTCCTTTACATTTTCTATCATTACGCTTCCGCATTTATTTTCCGCACTTTGATTTATTTGGTTGGTTTTATTTTTAAAACGTATTATTTTTATCATATAGAGGTCATTCTATATGACTAGTGTCTATGATCCTGGTTTGTCATGCGCCTCGCGGTAAAACCCCGCAAGTTGAAATTGAGGGTGTGACAGATTGGTATTAGAGCCACTGGTTATAGAGAATTAGGTTTGCATTGGTCGTAGACCTAAACTATAGCCACAGACACGACGCTAGTATTGCCGACTCGAACACAATTACGTGAAGTTATTTGTAGTGTACTGTCTGATCCTATATGTGTATCTCATCGTACTAACTTAATAGGCATGTCGTCATCCTCCTCCTCATCTAACTATTATGCACTGGCACGAGGGAAGGCTCCCGAGGTGCCACCTTCATCGCCACGTCATGTGGAATCACAAGATGTGGGGTTCGGAAATTCAAGAGTACACCTCGAAACACTACGATCTAGTGTTTTTTATGCCCAGATTTGGCTAGACCAGTGCACAAGCAGATCGAACTCTATTTAGGAGGTTTGGTCCCTGAGATTCAGGGAATGGTGATGTCGAGCAACCCGACGACGGTTCAGCAGGCAGTGCGGCTGGCGCACAAACTGACAAACAAGGCTGTCGAGCAGACGAAACTACCAAAGAGGGGCGAGTCTGATGTTGCCCCAGACAACAAGAGAAAGTGGGATGATAGTTCTTCTAAACAACAACTGCTGGTCAGTCGCAGCAGGGTGCTCAGAAAAGGTTAAACAGCAACAATCGAGGCTACAACAATCAGTCATCCAACAACAACAACAATAACTCTCTGAATCGAAGCGATTACTCAGGAAACAAACCAAAATGTAGCAAGTGAAATCTTCACCACTATGGAAAGCGCGGTGGTAACCGTTGTGGAAGGTGCGGCAAGGATGGTCATGCTGCAAAGAATTTTCGGGGCGAAATTCAACCAAGGCAGAATCAGAACCAACAACGCGGGTTACCAGAACATGCTACCAATGTGGTAGCAATGCACCATTCAAGAGGGATTGCCCTCAGCTTATCAAGGGAAACAACAGTGGGTGTAACAGTGGTGGAGCAAAGGGACGCACCTTCACTTTGGGAAAGGGTGAGGCAAAGGATGACTCCAACGTCGTAACCAGTAAGTTTTCGTTAAATAATCATTTTGAAAATGTGTTATTTGATTCCGGTGCCGATAGAAGTTTTATATCAGAGTCATTTAGGAAATGGTTTGATGTTGCCCCTGTGTCACTAGAAACCAGGTACACCATAGAGTTAGCCGATGGTAAAACAGTAGAAGTAACCCACATTCTCAAAGAGTGCCAACTCTCTCTCGCTGGTCACACGTTCGACATAAATCTTATGCCAACTACGCTGGGTAGTTTCGACGTGGTAGTTGGTATGGACTGGATGTCCAAAAACTGAGCCGAGATTATTTTCCGCGAAAAGGTTATTCGCATTCCTCTTTCTAGTGGCGAAACTCTATCCATTCAGGGTGATCGAAGCGGTGTCATCACGGATATCATCTCATTTATGCAAGCACAGAAGTACCTTCGCAAGAAGAATTCGGTAGCTATTCTTGCTCTTATCACTGAGAAGTCGATGGACGAGAGCATAGTCGAGGACATTCCAATCGTACGTGACTTCCCGGATGTCTTTCCTGAAGACTTGCCCAGTCTCCCACCACATAGGCAGGCCGAATTCGAAATCCAACTGGCAAATCACGCAACTCCAATCGCTAGAGCTCCTTACCGTCTAGCACCATCTGAACTACAAGAACTATCTACTCAGCTACAAGAGTTATTGGATAAAGGTTTTATCCGTCCCAGCTCATCGCCATGAGGAGCTCCAGTACTATTTGTTAAGAAGAAGGATGGAACCTTTCGCATGTGTATCGACTATCGAGAGCTTAACAAGGTTACTATCAAGAATCGATACCCCTTACCTCGAATTGATGATTTGTTCGATCAGCTACAAGGGTCAAGTTACTACTCCAAGATCGACTTAAGGTCAGGATACCATCAGCTTCGGGTTAGAGAAGAAGACATTTCAAAGACAGCTTTCCGCACCCGATGTGGCCACTACGAGTTTTTGGTCAAGTCATTCGGCTTAACCAATACACCCGCGGTGTTCATGGATCTCATGAACCGCGTGTGTAAACCTTACCTCGACAGGTTTGTCATCGTTTTCATTGATGATATACTTGTGTACTCCAAAACCAAGAAAGAGCATGAAGAGCATCTACGGTTAGTTCTAGAACTGCTTCAACGAGAGAAACTGTATGCCAAGTTTTCTAAGTGCGACTTCTGGATTCGCGAAGTCCAATTTCTCGGGCATATAGTAAACGAAAAGGGTATCCATGTTGATCCAGCTAAGATTGAGGCAATCAAAAATTGGGAGGCGCTTAGGACGCCAACAGAAGTTCGACAATTTCTGGGTCTGGCGGGTTATTACCGTCGCTTCATCGAAGAGTTTTCGAAGATCGCACAACCACTCACGACCTTGACTCAGAAGAACACTAAGTACGTTTGGGGTGATAAGCAAGAAGAGGCATTTCAACGGTTAAAGCAAAAGCTTTGTAGTGCCCCAATTCTGTCCCTACTGGAAGGAACAGACGATTTCGTCGTGTACTGTGACGTTTCAATCCAAGGGCTTGGATGCGTACTTATGCATCGTGAAAAGGTCATCGCTTATGCGTCCCGGCAACTAAAAGTACACGAGAAGAGCTACACCACTCATGATTTGGAGCTAGGAGCAGTGGTGTTCGCACTGAAAATCTGGAGACATTATCTGTACGGTACGAAATGTAATATCTACACGGATCAAAAAAGCCTCCAACATATTTTTAATCAAAAGGAGTTAAACATGCGACAGCGTCGCTGGGTCGAACTCCTGAATGACTATGAGTGTGCCATCCAGTACCACCCGGGCAAAGCTAATGTGGTAGTCGACGCCCTTAGCCGAAAGGAACACCTAAAACCCAGACGAGTTCGATAACTACAACTCACCATCCATTCCTATTTACCTGAACATACACGTAATGCGCAGATTGAAGTTGTGAAAGAGGAAAATATAAAAGTGAAGTCTTTACGCAAAATGGAGCGCGATTGGGAAATAAAAGCTAATGGCACAAGATACTTCATGAACCACATATGGGTTCCCCTCTACGGGAATTTGAAGGAACTCATAATGGATGAAGCCCACAAATCTAGATACTCAATCCATCCGGGTTCAGATAAGATGTATCAGGACCTCAAAACAACCTATTGGTGGCCGAACATGAAGGCAGAGATTGCCACCTACGTGAGCAAGTATCTGACTTGCTCGAAGGTTAAAGTTGAGTACCAGAAGCCGTCAGGACTACTGCAACAACCGGATATCCCAGTATGGAAATGGGAACAAATTGCTATGGATTTTATCACGGGATTACCAAGGACACCTAAAGGGAACGATACCATCTGAGTAATCGTAGATCGACTAACTAAATCATCACACTTCTTAGCCATGAAGGAAAAGGATAAGTTTGACACACTTGCCGCGATTTATATGAAGGAAATAGTTGCCAGACACGGAGTGCCAGTGTCAATAATCTCCGACCGTGACCCACGATTTGCTTCTCAAATGTGGCAATCGGCGCAGAAAGCTCTAGGCTCATGCTTAGATATGAGTACTGCATACCATCCTCAGACAGATGGTCAAAATGAAAGAACCATTCAGACACTTGAAGACATGCTTAGGGCGTGTGTTATCGATTTTGGCAACAGTTGGGAGAGACACCTGCCATTGGTGGAATTTTCTTATAACAACAGTTATCACACGAGCATACAAGCAGCACCGTTTGAAGCACTGTATGGACGGAAGTGTAGGTCGCCCGTGTGTTGGGCGGAAGTTGGTGATAGTCAGCTCACTGGTCCCGAATTGATACTTGAAAAAACCGAAAAGATTGTGCAGATCAGAAACCGCATGGCGGCAGCTCGCGATCGTCAAAAGAGTTATGCCGATCAACGTCGTAAACCACTGGTATTTCAGGTAGGCGATAGAGTCCTACTGAAGGTCTCGCCTTGGAAAGGGGTAATTCGCTTTGGAAAGCGAGGCAAACTAAACCCGCGCTATGTAGGCCCGTTTGAAATCACGAAGAAGATTGGGTCGGTAGCGTACAAACTAAACCTTCCTGATGAACTCAGCAGAGTTCACAATGTTTTTCACGTTTCAAATCTGAAGAAGTGTTTGGCTGATGAAACACTAGTCGTTCCATTGGATGAGATACATGTGGACGAACAACTGCGATTTATTGAAGAACCAATCGAGATTATGGACGAGGTCAAGACTCGAAGACATAGTAAGATGCCCATTGTTATAGTTCGTTGGAACTCTAAGCGTGGACCGGAGTTCACGTGGGAAAGAGAGGATCATATGAAAAGCAAGTACCCTCACCTATTCGCAACTAAGCAAGTACCCTCACCTATTCGGGACGAAATTCTTTCAACAGCGGGATGATGTGGCAGCCTGCGAAAACCTCACACTAACTTAGCGACTTAGCTTGTACTTGCTCAATTTTCGGGACAAAAATTCTTTCAACTTGGGGATAATGTGACATCTCGGAAATTCAGGTATCATTCCTGATTCAGTTCTCATTTATGTGTTTATAACTTAGTTACATGATTGAACCGACCCGAACCGGTTAAACCATGACATTACTCGTGTAACTCAAAACTTATAAGGTCCTGAACCACAGCACCACAGCGCGTATAGTATATACTTACATCACTAATCTACGTATACACTTATATTGCTTGGGTGTGAAAAAAAAAATAAAAAATAATAATACACACATATATATATATATATATATATATATATAGTAAACAAATAGCTACCACCGTAATTTTTCCTCCATTTGTGCGTTTCAAAATGGCAGCCCCCAATTCCCTTTTGTTTTGGTCTTGGCCCCAGCTAACAAATCCTCAAGCCTAGCCCAAATCCCACTTGCGGCCCACCTTTTTTCCAAACTGCCACACTCCGTCCTTAATTCGAAAACTGCATGTAACTATCATCAAGTTTATCATTCTATAATCCTAACCGTTTACCCTTATATATCGTCCTTCATCTCTTTATCACAGAAACCATACGGCAACCAAACCACCAACTCTCTTACTCCATCTTGTTCAATCTTCAGCGACTAGCAACCCCTCTAGATCATCACCATAATCGGTAAGCCTTGTTTACTTCATAGCTTTGATTAGTAACGTGTTGCCTCGGTTTCGGTTCGAATTGGGAATCCATGTTTACGTGATACCATGCTTACATGAATGTGTTTTCTTTTAGTGAATGTAAATCTGTATGTATGCGTGAATAGGGTCCGTGATTAATTAATTACATGATTTAATGCAACTAATACGAGTCGTGCATGTACGGTAACACGTGAGTAAAATGTGAATATTGGTAGCCTTGTAATAGGAGTCTTGGGAATAATTTTCTATGTGCATATGAATTGGCATCGTAGATGTATATGTATGGTGTTAGCCAAATAATGTGGAGTTATGTATAATGTGCTTAACTAAATCTCTATGGTATAAAAGAAAACTGCCAAATTGTTTATAAATAAATCTATATGAACGCATTATATAATAAATATTGGATGGAACACATGATGTGATGAATATTGGATGAAAGCTTTTATATTATTTCTAAATAATGTGATATTATGTATATATGCATGAACTAAATTTGGGGTAGGATTTAATGGCGTGAACAATGTGAATATATGAATATATGTGATATCGACTTTGAAATATGCTGTAGATACCTTGTATTATGTTTACACAAGTTCGTTATGCGCTTACGACACCTAGAAACTAGTTAGGATGCTTGAAAAGTGACTAAAACGAGTAAATATCAGTTCAGCGATTTTCTGCAGAAAACACGCTGACTTGCGTAGCCTGTTCCGGCACTTTAAATTATCGAAACCCTACGTTTTCAGAGTCTAAAATCCAGCATCCGGAAATAGCTTTCAAACAGAATTGGTTTCGTATTTTTCGGACAGGTCTAAGTATTTTTAACGGATTAAATCGCAAAACTGCTCTAAGCTGTCATTTTCTGCAGAAATGCAGCACACGTTTCGCATCATAACTTGGTATGCGTTTACTCTTTAGATGTGAAAATTTTACTGTAGATGCCCTTGCTCGATTAAGTGATTTTGCCGTCGGTTTCGCGTCAATCGGATAAACATAGATTTTTAAATAAATGTTTCGTCAGATTACGACGAATCTGATCACTGTTTGGCGCAAAAATTTTCACGGAAATCCGAAAAGAATTTGGTCACCAAATTTTAATAAAATGGTCTCTGGTTCGATTGACAAGTTCTGTAATTCTTTGGGAACTATCCAGTGCCCGAACGGTCCCAATTAACGCACCGCAAATTGTCCGAAAATGCACTTAAAAGCTGAATTTTTGTGACAAGATTTATTATGTGATTTGTGACGAAAAGGTGGTCGCTATTTCGAATAGCGACACTTTGCATGCATGTGTATAAATATATATATATATATATATATATATATATATTATAATATTTTACTTGCTACGTGTAGAATCCGTGTCTCCATGTGAGTTCAGCCACTAACTTTTAACCGGTAATCGTGTTAGGACGTGATTGACCCATCCCACTTTGCATTTACTTTCCGACTTTTAACCGAGCAAACTAAGGTGAGTTCACGACCCCAATATTTTAAGATTTTAAATACACAGGTGGTAAAAACATGTACGCTTTACGGTAAACTTATTATTTAACGTTATTGTTGAATAACGTCGCATAATTTGATAAAGTAGTTTATGTTATACGGTTATGGTTACTAAGTAGCAACTTATCACGGAAAGTCCTCACAAACTCTCGAACAGTTAGTATTGGTATAATAGCATGGGAATTTTAAGTAGTACTACTGGGCTCGACAAGCCCCACCCGAGCTACTCGCGCTAGTTGACCGGTAATGGTCAACGGGTGTAGAATTGGCCTAACACACGCCATGGTCAGTGATAGACCTGGCACATAGAGGCAACAACAGTCAGCTTCGGTTTCGAACTCTTATGTGACATAGCTTAGGTTAGCTACCTACATTATAACATGAAATTATTTATCAACTGAACAACTTGTTATTCCTGGTTAGGAATAATGGAAACTTTGTAAATGGATAAATTTACTAAATATCAATCAAACCTGTGAACTCACTCTTCTTTATGTTGACACTTGTTTCTTACATGTTTTCTCAGGACACTAGCTTCGGGAAATAGGTGCACGCCATGCAAAACTATTTTATCGAGTCTTGCATTTTAAACATTATTATGGTTATGGGCGTTTGTTTTGGCGCTCCTTTACATTTTCTATCTTTACGCTTCCGCAATTATTTTCCGCACTTTGATATATTTGGTTGGTTTTATTTTTAAACGTATAATTTTTATCATATAGAGGTCATTCTATATGACTAGTGTCTATGATCCTGGTTTGTCATGCGCCTCGCGGTAAAACCCCGCAAGTTGAAATTGAGGGTGTGACAGTTTCAGCGACCCGACGACTTACAACGTTATACGCAACGTTTTGACTTCTTTCCTTATTGTAATTAACTCGTTTTTTTATCAAAACGTAATCGATTACAACCCAAGTTATCACCATTATTAAGCACCAAGAACACAAAAATGGGTTTTGGCTTAAATCGTAAAATTCGGATGCAAACCTACACCACTGTTCTCTTGATCAAACCATACAAAACCCCCCATTGGAATTTCTACATTCTATACAATTATACAACACGTCTCGCGAATTAATCCGGAGAGGTTTCTAGGGCTCGTAACTTCAAGTGATGATATCTTCTTCAATTTTAGTCCTTTTCATGTAACTCCAAAGCCTAATATTATTTATTTTTCATGCTCTACAAAACCCTACTATCCATGTTATGGAAGGGCAATTAGACTCAAATTTAATTTTTAGATGAAATTAGGGTTCTTCGTATCTAGGATTTGGGGCTTTTAGCTTTAGACGTACGTTTTGATTGAAATTGATGGTAGAATATTGGTATATATCATGTTAGCATAGTGTGTGTAAAGTTTGGGAATTTTTAGATATCAATTGGAATTTTGATGAATTATTTATGTTTTAATCACTGAATAAATCAAATAAAAATACAAGAATATATTAGATAAAATCAATAAATATTTTTATGGTTATTTCAGATTACATAAACAATTGGTAACTTTTATAAAACTTTTGTATAATTTTTGGGAATCTATAAACTTAAATTTGGTTTATTATGGTTTATATATATATATATATATATATATATATATATATATATATTCTAATCACTTAAAAATACAAGATTATCCAAATAGATTTCATAAATATTTTTATTAATTCCAACTGATTATATAATTGTCATAAAATTTTTATAGACTATTCTTAAAATTTTTGGCAACTATTATGCAAATAAAGAATTGGTGAAAATTGTTATACAAGTAATTTCCATTATATAATTATTACTTTTAAATTAAAATATGTAATAATCATTAAATCTATTATATATGAATAATTAGATGAGTTTGATGACCTTATTTAATTATTGGCTTTATCGAATATTTGAAACGATTAAAATGGTAATTTTATAATTTTGCCATTTTAATAAATTCTAGAATCATATAATTATTAACTTGGTTATTTTGGTTGAATAAATATAATTTGGTATAAATCTATGACCCCAAATAGAAGAACCCAATTTCCTAAAATCATCACGTTATCCTTTCGTTTAATATGCCGGTTATTTACAATACGGTTATTATCTTAGATTTCACATACTCAGTTCGTGCGGTAATTCTCGTGGAACGTTTCTTCGCAACCTGTGAGTAGATTCAACTTTTTCCCCCTTTTGCCATTAACTCTTTTTGGGGTGTATCTCTGTCACACCCTGACCCGCAGCGGAAATGGTAGTCGGGGCATGATTGGTTTTTCATCAAAGCTCATGACATTTACTATAAAGTTTCATATTTATTATTTCTTTTTAAAGAATAAATTAAAATAAACATATAAGTACAACATGTTCAAATACATTTTTCATGACATCTTTATTTTTCTTCTAAGACAATTCCTATGTGTTCCTTGTTTCAACCTGTCCACCTGTATCATGTGTAAAAATAGGGTTTTGGGTCAACAAAAGTTGCCGAGTGAATCTTATGAAAACATTTGAACTAATTTGTTATATTGGTTATAAAGAGGTGCATAACCATATATGAGTATACGTATATGTAAATTTAATCACAATACACATAATATCAATTAATGCACACGCACACACCAAATGATGAACAATGAGATCAAGGCTCAATCAAACGGAGCTGATCTAATGAGGCACGCGATGCTCAACTCGTCTCCAACGAGGAACTGATGAGCCTAATGAATGATTTGCATGCAACTTGACAAAATGTAAACACACATCACAACAAACAACATTTACATCACACGTTTAGATCATATAATGGTAATAGCACAAGTTTGAATAGACGAAATAAATAAGGCGACACATGGTACACCCCAAAACATGAATAAAAAAGGGAATTTGTAAGAATTCATTCACAGTGGGTGCGTTTTTCTTGATTGATGAAGAGTGCGCACGAATTTGGGATTAAACAGACGAAGGAAAACTAACCTAAAATAATAACGCGATAAATAGATAAATTAATATTTTTAATTATGCTTTTTATTAGATTTTTAGGTTATTGGGGTAATTGATACAAATTTTTTAAAAGCTTAAAAACCTTATTTTGAGGTACTTTTAACTAATTTTCAAAGAAAATAAAAAGGATTTTTAATTAAAAAAACTTACCCTTTTTCTAAGGGTTGACTGGTCAACGGCCGGTTCGACCGGTTTAATTATTGGTAGCGTGCGAGGTTCGAACTCGTGACCTCTCGATTGCGTGCACACAGCTCTTCCAACTGAGCTACGTGTCTAACCCGTAAGGAAACCAGTTTTAATTATCCTTATATGCTTCTTAGGTGATATCTGAATTTATTTTTATTTAAAAAGAATTTAAATCAGCGAACCTGAGTCACTTGCGGGTATCGAACAGGCGATCTTGGGTTTAGATTGCACCCAGCCTAACCAACTGGGTTGGGTGTTTAACCCATTAAATATAGATTTCTTATAATACTTAACAACTATTTCTATTTGGTGTATTTTGATTAAAAAGAAGCCGGTTTGTATCTCCACCAAAACTGGAGTAAACAAGGTTCGAAACCAGGTCATACCTTTAAAATTGCACACAGTCCACCACTGGACTGTGTGTCTTACCTGGTTATATACCCGATTTATATTATATATATTTACAACATAAACTTCATCTTCTTCCCAATACCTCTGCCCGACTGTTAAACCCTTAACTGATTTGTTCAAAGCTGAATTTATAACAGAATCATTATACGCAAGATAGGAAAAATGTTTGTACCAAATCGAAAGGGGGTGTTAAGTTCTCCTGTTGATTTCCGGTGTTGAACGGGATCTCCGGCGACTGCAACAGGTAGGGTTCTCGCAGAGAGAGTTCCTTTGATTTAAGCGATGAAGAGGATGTGAGTTGGTACAATTTAGTGGAAGGATCGGTATATATAGCAGATAACTCATGGGAGTTTCGTCGGTTACCATCTCAAATCATGAGATAATGATTTCAACTCTACAACCGATTCAGAGTTGATTGCACTTTAATTGCGAAACTGTAACTTGTGTAACAGTTATGTCCGTTTCTGAATCAAGATTTAAGCTTGATTGATCCAGGGCGGTTACTAACGCTCGGTTAAAGAAGTTGCAGGTCATAGCTTGCTCGTATTATAATTTACTTAGTTTGATTCCAACACAACTAGTGTGTGTAGTGCAGTGGTGCTGTGAGTGTGTGAACATGCGGGAGACCCGGGTTCGAGACTTGGCTACTCCTTTTTATTTTATTTTTTTTATTTTATTTTATTATAAAGCTTATTTTCTATAACTTATTATTATTTTTGTTATCTTTTTAATTATGAGTTATTTATTAATTATGAATATTAATAAATAACTAACGCAATAAATACGAAATGAACATTTAGATGAATACTTGATTTTTAAACGGAGCGGGTTTTTGAAACCCGTTTTACGACGAATGTTACAGTATCCCTACTTTTAGAAATTTCGTCCCGAAATTTAAGTAGTAGTGGTATATTTGACTCGAAGGGAGGGTGTTTTAATTTGACAATTACATAATCAGAAGAGGGTGAAAGTTTAAATTTTATTTGAGGCGGTAACGTTCCTAGTAAGGGTTGAGTACCCTGCTACAGGAATCGCTTTTTGATGTCTAAAGTATAAAAATGCGGAACATGGGTAAACATAGTGGATTGACTAGGTATGATCTCATGCATAAGAGTTTTGAGAGAATTGATATGTTTGAAAAGATAAGGTTATATCATAAAACAAAACTTCAACCATGACGATATTAAAACCTACACGGAACTTCTCATAACCGCCTGACAATGCTTTTGATCCTTTGACAAGAATACTTATATATAGGAAGTACCAGCGGCGTATCCACCATATTCTTGTCAAATTTTCATTGGCTTTGTCAGTAAGTTATGATTAGTTCTATGTGATTCTAAAATCTACAAAACAAACACAACAGTCAAAGGTTGAGTCTCAAATCTGAAAGAATACACGACTGAATGACGACAGTACCTCTCTCGTTTGTTATGATAAAGGGGTCAGTCTATGTAAAAGTGAGACACAACCCAACTTCTTTAAATGATGAGATCGAGATACGTCGAGATGTATGATGATATGAAAGTTAAATCAATGAGTAAAGATATAAAACAAAACTGTAATATCAATTCGCATTATAATTCTTGGATACATAAATTCCCAATTTACAACTGGGATACGTAAAGATTGAGATAACATAAAGAAAACATAAAAACTAGACGGTTGGAGTTGAGTCTTGATTCTTGGTGAGGGAAGGCTAGTTGGGTGGTTCGTTTGGGCCGTTATTATCTTCAACAGGATTGGCGTTGATGTTGTAAGCTCTTCCTCTTGCTAGTGGTGGAGCTGGGTTTGCTTGATTTGCTTGGTTAATTGGGTTTGCTTGAGCTTGTGCGTTTATGATGTTAACCAATCGAGGGCACGTGTTTCTAAAATGGGTAGGGTCCCCACAATTAAAGCAAGCTCGAACATGTGGAAACATGGGGTATTGGGGCTGTTGATATGATTGGATCATGTTTTGGGTAGGGGGTGAAGCTTGGTTTTGAGGGGTACGACAAGTTTTGCTCAAATGACCATAACGTCCACAATTAGCACACAGTCGACAAGGTATAGTAGATGGATGGTGATAAAAACAGGCGTTGCATTGAGGGTGAGGTCCAATGTAAGGTTTCTTATTTGGGTAAATAGAGTTGGGTGCTACTTGAGTGATTGGGATAGCTTGGAGGGGTACGGCTTGTGGAGTTGGTTGATTGCCTTGGGTGACAGCGAAATTTTGCCCATCTCGTTTTCACTTAGAAGTGGGTTGAGAAGAGGATTCGGTCTGGGTTGAGTTTGAGGTTTCGGTTGATGCTTTATCCTTCTTCTTCTCCTCCTTGAAGTCTTTATTCCGTATGTGGTTTTCGGTGAGCTCTGTAGCTAACTCCATTGCTGCTTCCAAAGTTGCAGGTGTGGTACTTATTACAGGGTCTTGAATTTTTGAAGGAAGACCTCGAATGTAGTGCTCTATCAAACGGTAGAGGGGAGTGAACAAGTTGGGGACCATCTGATTCAACTCAAGGAATCTCTTGTTGTATGTGGTGTGGTCGCCCTCCTTTTGTTTCAAAGAGTAGAACTCATCTTCTAATTTCTTGATTTCGGTTCTTGGACAGAAACGTCTTGTCATGATCTCCCTCAAGTCTTCCCAAGTCAAAGTCATAGCATCCTCAGCACCTCGCTTGCCCTTCTCTGTATTCCACCATGTAAGTGCTACTCCGAACAAACGACCGGTAGCATATCGCACCTTGCGATCATCAGGGCAGTCGCAATTGAGAAAAGTGTTTTCCATCTCTTCAAACCAATGGAGGAGAGCGGTGACACCTTCAGTCCCTTCGTATTTTGGAGGATCGCAGGATTTGAAATGCTTGAAGGTGCATTTAGTGGTATTTGGGGGAAGGTTGACAACGTTTTGATTTTCTTGGTTGATTGGGTTGACGGGATTAGCGGTAAGGGCTTGTTGAACTTGAACTACGATGTTAGGGATTACGGCGGCCATTTGTTGAGCGATTTGAGCGGCCATGCGCTCGCGGAATTTTTCTGATCTCCTACCTCTACGAGGGTGACTAGAAGACATCTACAAGGAATACGTATCGAGAGTATGAGTTTGACGTTTTATGTGTCATGTGTCGTATTTAGGAATGAACATTCACAAAACAAATGAAAAAAATAAATTTGCTACATCCATAGGATGTCTTGGGCTTTGCTCATGTTTGGGCTCCCATATGTCCCCTTACTTGGCCTTGGTAGTCATGTGGGCCCCCATGACTACTGGGCTCTGGTAGGGTTCATATTGGTGTGGGCCTGTTAACACTTGCGCCACCCGAATGAAAATCGTAAAACATGACAGCAAAGTATAAGGTCAGAGGGTGTCCTGGTATAGACACCGTGACGACTCAAAGTGGGGTTAGTTCGAACAACGTTTGGCGTGGCATGCTTTGGCCTAATAGGTCCTTCGTACTCTCATCGTTAGTCCCTAGGTAGGCAAACTAGTCCGTTATATTGGATTTATACGAATGCCAACCTAGACAGGACGTTTCGACTACCGGTACTTGTACCCTTCCAGTTACTACATGCCCGTCGTAGAACTCACTTTGATGAGATTGAAAAACGAAAAAATGCCACAAAATCTTGAACAAAGGAAATATGAGGATGATTTGAATATGTGAACATTGAAATATGCGTGATGAATGTATATGTAAGCATGTTATGTTTGACAACAAGTATAACTCATTAACTATCACACAAAATGATAGTGGAAGTGTTTGCATGCATTTGGGTGTAATAAATACGAAACAAATAAACATCATGAGTTTGCATGTAACCACATAAACAATTAAAATCTAATCAACTATAGTATAGGCTCTAATGGTCTAATAACCTATCCTATATCCTTATAGTCAAAAGCTCTGATACCAATCTGTCACACCCTGACCCGCAGTGGAAATGGTAGTCGGGGCATGATTGGGTTTTCATCAAAGCTCATGACATTTACTATAAAGTTTCATATTTATTATTTCTTTTTAAAGAAGAAATTACAATAAACATATAAGTACAACATGTTCAAATACATTTTTCATGACTTCTTTATTTTTCTTCTAAGGCAATTTCCTATGTGTTCCTTGCTTCAACCTGTCCACCTGTATCATGTGTAAAAATAGGGTTTTTGGTCAACAAAAGTTGGCGAGTGAATCTTATGAAAACATTTGAACGAATTTGTTATATTGGTTATAAAAAGGTGCATAACCACATATGAGTATACGTATATGTAAATTTAATCACAATACACATAATATCAATTAATGCACACGCACACACCAAATGATGAACAATGAGATCAAGGCTCAATCAAATGGAGCCGATCTAATGAGGCACGCGATGCTCAACTCGTCTCCAACAAGGAACTGATGAGCCTAATGAATGATTTGCACGCAACTTGACAAAATGTAAACACACATCACAACAAACAACATTTACATCACACGTTTAGATCATATAATGGTAATAGCACAAGTTTGAATAGACGAAATAAATAAGGCGACACATGATACACCCCAAAACATGAATAAAAAAGGGAATTTGTAAGAATTCACTCACAGTGGGTGCGTTTTTCTTGATTGATGAAGAGTGCGCACGAATTTGGGATTAAACAGACGAAGGAAAACTAACCTAAAATAATAACGCGATAAATAGATAAATTAATATTTTTAATTTATGCTTTTTTTTAGATTTTTAGGTTATTGGGGTAATTGATACAAATTTTTAAAAGCTTAAAAACCTTATTTTGAGGTACTTTTAACTAATTTTCAAAGAAAATAAAAAGAATTTTAATTAAAAATTACCCTTTTTTCTAAGGGTTGACTGGTCAATGGCCGGTTCGACCAGTTTAATTATTGGTAGCATGCGAGGTTCGAACTCGTGACCTCTCGATTGCGTGCACGCAGCTCTTCCAACTGAGCTACGTGTCTAACCCGTAAGGAAACCAGTTTTAATTATCCTTATATGCTTCTTAGGTGATATCTGAATTTATTTTTATTTAAAAAGAATTTAAATCAGCGAACCAGAGTCACTTGCGGGTATCGAACACGCGATCTTGGGTTTAGGTTGCACCCAGCCCAACCAACTGGGCTGGGTGTTTAACCCATTAAATATAGATTTCTTATAATACTTAACAACTATTTCTCTTTGGTGTATTTTGATTAAAAAGAAGCCGGTTTGTACCACCAAAACTGGAGTAAACAAGGTTCGAAACCAGGTCATACCCTTTAAAATTGCACACAGTCCAGTGGTGGACTGTGTGTCTTACCTGGTTATATACCCGATTTATATTATACATATATACAATATAAACTTCATCTTCTTCCCAATACCTCTGCCCGACTGTTAAACCCTTAACTGATTTGTTCAAAGCTGAATTTATAACAGAATCATTATACGCAAGATAGGAAAAATGTTTGTACCGAATCGAAAGGGGGTGTTAAGTTCTCCTGTTGATTTCCGGTGTTGAACGGGATCTCCGGCGACTGCAACAGGAAGGGTTCTCGCACAGAGAGTTCCTTTGATTTAAGCGATGAAGAGGATGTGAGTGGGTACAATTAAGTGGAAGGATCGGTATATATAGCAGATAACTCATGGGAGTTTCGTCGGTTACCATCTCAAACCATGAGATAATGATTTCAACTCTACAACCGATTCAGAGTTGATTGGACTTTAATTGCGAAATTGTAACTTGTGTAACAATTATGTCCGTTTCTGAATCAAGATTTAAGCTTGATTGATCCAGGGCGGTTACTAACGCTCAGTTAAAGAAGTTGCAGGTCATAGCTTGCTCGTATTATAATTTACTTAGTTTGATTCCAACACAACTAGTGTGTGTAGTGCAGTGGTGCTGTGAGTGTGTGAACATGCGGGAGACCCGGGTTCGAGACCCGGCTACTCCTTTTTATTTTATTTTTTTTATTTTATTTTATTATAAAGCTTATTTTCTATAACTTATTATTATTTTTGTTATCTTTTTAATTATGAGTTATTTATTAATTATGAATATTTATATACAATAACTAACGCAATAAATACGAAATGAACATTTAGATGAATACTTGTTTTTTTAAACGCAACGGGTTTTTGAAACCCGTTTTACGACGAATGTTACAATCTCGTGCTTTATTTCAAATTTATTATTTAAAATGATAACATGCTATTCGATGTGTTTATATGTGTCACTTGTTTCTAAATTCTATTGTTTCTCTATACGTGCATCTATGTGTTACTCGTTTTGTGTCACAGTTTTCGCGTGGATCCACATGACTGACCGGTTCCCCACAGCCATGGGTTGAACTTGGTATCGCCATTATTGTTTCGCATATTCGTGGCTTGAATCTCTATGTGTATATGGTGACTAACATTGTTATGTTTGCGATGCTTATGAGATATGTGTTGAATTTTTGTTATATTGAAAGACCTAGTTTCACATTTAATAATGCATGTTATAAAATAAGGTTTTTCGAAAAACAATAAAACAAAAATGTTTTTAAATAGAAACCGAATCTATTCACCAACATGTTTGTCGACCCAAAACTTTTTTACGCGTGATACAGGTATACAAGGGTGGGCGGATTTTGAGTTGAAGACAAGTAGGATTGCCTTAGTTATAAACCGGCTATGATATGTTGCTTTTATTTATTTGATTTTGTAATTTGGTATTAATATATGAAATCTATGTTATGTGTGACAAATCTAAAGTTGTGCCTTTAAATATTTAAACTTATAATAGTGTCAAAAGCTATGGGCAATCAGTCTACCCCGTACCATTCTATTGTGGGTCAGGGTGTGACAAAAGTATAATCACTGTCAAGAAGTCCCCTGAAAGCTTCCTAAATAACCACCCAAACAGTTGGATCGGAATTGCTAGATAAAACACTAAGAAGACAAAGCATAAGTGCTGGAATGACAAAGTGTTGGGTCAACAAGTCAAAGCTCACTTAACTAGCCAAAGTTGAACACCAGAGACTAAGTCAACGTAGAACACTAAAGTACTGAATTCTAAAGTGCTAGAATCCTTCTAGCAATTTTTGAATCCCAACATTGTTTCCCTTTGTAATATAGTTGTTTAATGTAATAGTTTGTTTTTCTTAATTGTCCAGCAATTTGCAGTTTGCTAGCAATTACATCATTTATTAGGTTGTTTAGTGTTGCGTTCATGGCGACGTCACTAGCAGTTCTCTTCTCTTATATATAGTTGTGCACACGATGTAAAAGTATAAGAACTAAGAAAGAAAGTACACTTGGTAAGGGGAGATATTATGTACTTTGATTGTATGAAAATCATGATGAATATACAAACTCATTCAACAATAATTCCCTAATCCAGTTGTGTTTGTGTTGATGTGTTTATTATCAATTTTTTTTTATTAAATATCGGAATTGATTAAACTGTTTTATCAAAAAAAAAAAAAAAACACACACACACACACACTAATGCACACTCTCAGGTGCAACAATTGGTAATAGAGTCAGTTACACTGAACTGACTTAATCGTTGATTTTGAAGACAAACTGAGCTCATATTGATTACTAACTGAAGTGATCAAAGGACTTGAGAATAATTAGACCAGACGGAACATTCAATTGTTGTTTTGATACTCTGCTTTCTTAGAAAAAAAACTCAAAAGAATTTAGAAAGATATCAATCACTCATGATACGGGCAAACAAGTCTCTCTGATGCTCGCCATGATTCCAAGATATGGAAACACAGGGTGTGTCACCACCTATCCCAGGAGAACACAGGTTGCTAGAGGTCGGTGATATATGACGTAATAACCGCAATATTTAGTTTTTTTAGTTATGTTATATAATTAATAGGAGGAGTAAATAATATATTCTAAATTATATTTAAAATCTTCTCAGTGATGGTAACAAACGTAATAAGTATTTTAAAAATATAGACACTTAAGTTTTAGATTAAAAGAATATTTTATGATAATAACAAAAGTAGACTCAGTTTATTTAAACGTTATATATATATATATATATATATATATATAGAGGGTAAGGTTCATTCGAGAACCACCAAAACCTAAAAAAACCTAACCCCCCTCCAAAACCACCTAACCCCCCACCATCCTCCTCCTCCCCCTCCCCCCCAACCCCCCAAAAAAAAAAAGATAAAAATGTTAAAAAATACAATTTTTTGGGTGGTTTTTAGATGTTTTTAGTTATTTTTGGTTGTGTTCACATTGGTTCTCGCGGTTCTCACAATAAAGGGTGGTTCATAACGGATCATTCTCCTATATATATATATATATATATATATAACGTATAAAATGGCTCATGGTACATTGCGTACGCGACAACCCCATCCGTCAGATCTTCATCCCCCATGCGAATTCAACATTCCATGCGATTTCACCAAAAAAAATACAACATGCGATTTCATCATCCATCCGATTTCCCAATTCATGAACGTGCTTTTTTTTATTACATGCGATTTATACTCACGTACGTTAAGGCTAATTGTATCATAAACTATTGGCTATGTATATATATTATCTAATTTAATTGGGAGGTAGTTCATTGGCGATGGCAAAGCCTTTAAAACACTTAGATTTGATAAAGAGAGATCTTAGGTTTAAGTCTCACAAATAACAGGAGATTAAAGATATTAGCAGTTCAAAGAAAATTCAATTGGTTTTACCTCAAGTGACGTGTCCCTTTAAGTCACCAATCCACAAACATGTGTAAGAATTTTATGTGATGTAATCAATTACAAAGCCAATAACCGGTCTCGTCAAAGTTACGATCTCTTTTCTTATAAACAAATATACCTTAATATTTCTATCTATCTTAAATTCTAAAGTCGGTGCATCTTATATATTGCATCCCTCATTCATTATTGTTTTTACATTTTCACCCTTGGCTTTTTATTTCTTTTATGATTTCACCATTGGCTTCATTTTTCTTTTACACATTCACCAATACTTCTCTCTTGTAATTTACTGGGATTTTTGGTTCTCAATATCACGTAAAATACCTGTTACTTATTAAAAGATATTTAAGATACATGTCTTATAGTTTAACTAATTGGTGAATAAGGTTTATACGTTAAACGAATATGTAATATTATTTTCACGTTTGATTTAAACCGTATAAATTTATGTTTTGATTCAAAGTTTTTCAAAAACGAGTCGGGTCAAATACAATATGTTTTCATACTTATTTTTTAGTACGTTTTCAGCCGGTCTATGTTTTGACGTGCGAGTTACTGAACGTTTTTACGTCGCTAAATCTTGATGCAAAGGTAAGGGTTAGAGGTTAGGTGGAACCCCACTAAACGACTGGGTTCAATTCAGTTTATTTTGTACAGTGTAAATTTGATTTACTTTACTTTTTTATTCAACCACAATACTTATATATGTTACATTGAGTTAGATCAGATACACTGAAACATGATGATTTACGCTTGATATAACGTTTGGACGAATCCATTCCGTGTTTGCAAAGGGCTAGCGGCGCATCGCCCGCATATCATATTACTAGTTACTCTTAGGTTGACAATCTCTCTGTTGCGGCAAGGAAATCAAAAGTTATTCGGGCTAAGACAGCAGGGTGTGGGCGGCACTTTGGGCGTGGGTTAGCAACGCCAACTTTCCATCCCGGTTTGGCGTTGGGCTGGGCGTTGCCCCTCTGGCGTGGGGCGGCGGGGGGGGGGGGGGAGGGGGGCAAGGTGAGCTGGCTGGATTTGTTGGCTGGTCCAATATGGTTGACTACTTTTGGCTGGCCACGGCAAGCTAGCCACGCCCGTCCACACCCCACTTTTTTTGGGTTGGCCTGGTGGAGCCTATCACCACCACGTGTCGTGCAAAGCTCTCAACCCATGCCTCTCCACACCCAGCAGTCTAAGCATGGTGAGTGAGGTATTATTTTATTGCTATGTTTTCTGAAGATGCAAGAAAATACATTTTTAGTTTTTAGCTTAATTTGTTAGCTAGGTTTGTTTTAAATTATTTTGTTTTAAACCAACTAGGTTGGCTTAAGTCATGTATATTATTTTCTTTATGTCTAACTAGAGGGATTACCCGCGCTCCGCAGCGGGCTTTTGGTCTATCGGTTAGTTCGATTCGGTTCGGTATGATACCAACACTCCATATAAGAAACAATGAAAATATGTCTAAGAGGATAGCAACACGTGTTTTACATCGATAAAAAATAACAAACCGAATACCGATATCAATGTTGTTCGACCGGTATCGGTTCGTCACAATACCGAGAATCAACTATATTTGCGAATAAAAACATTATAAGATCGTAGATAAAATAAGCACGCTCTAACTGTATGTTGGGGGAAAAGAAAAACGACGTTACTTTACAAAAGAGTAAATATGTAAATAAAAACTAAAACGCAATTCATAACATGTTTTCGAGTAAGATTTATATTAGGACGTTGTAACAACGTACACAAAATTTTATCATATCTTAATAATTATAAGGGAAAAAAACAAACTTTAATGGTGTTCAAGGTAGAAACAAATATTTGCTATAGAAAAATAACTATTAAACTTCAGGTGTTATGGTAACTTTATTAAAGTTTAGAGTAAAAACGTACAGGTACGGTGGCAAAGCGAGTCAATCTAGTAATATTTACAATGGTTTTATTACACAAAAAATATATAATGTAGCTTAAACAATAAAGTCGTCTCTCTACATCGATTAGAAACCAAATAAAACAAATAACGATACTGGTTCCAATAACACTGATACCGGTACCGATGTTGTTGGTTGGTACCGGCTCAGTTCGTCACTGTACCATTATTTAGAATACAACTATGTTATTAATAAAATATACATAGAAATGTTAGGATAAAATTTAATGTAGTCACGTATATAATTTTTATATAAAAAATTAACGAACCAAAGTTATATACAAAAAAAAAATTATAGTTAAAATATATCAGTAGTATAAGGTGTCTATTTATAATATAAATATAAAAGTAATAATAAAAGAAATTAAACAATTTTAATTAAAAGCTAAAGAAAAAAGAGAAAAAAAACATAAACTTGGACCAATCAAACCTTGCAACATGGACCAATAATAATATGATATTGTTAATCAATCTTGCAAATGTTATATTGATAATAATCAGTTATATTTTCTAAATCTTATGGAACTAAATTTGTGAGTATTTATACATTCTAAATATTATGTTTATAGATTAAACAAAACATTTTACTTCTCTTTAAATTATTAGTACTGTTAATAATACAGTATGTTTATAGTTTAGTATAAAACAAATTTTAATATATTTTAAATTAGTTAATAATAATAATAATTAGTAAAACTTTTATTAAGGTTCGTGTGTGCATGTTAGAATCCTTTTACCATAGTAATTATCATCAACTGTGATTATAGATATAATTTTCTAAACATTATGTAAGTGATAATTTTTGCTGAACAATCTACAAATATAATATTGATTAATAAATAATAAGACCATAACAAAGATTTATGAAGTGACTTATGAAATATTTTAAAAGTTGGTTTGACGGAAATACCATCTTCTAATCTGTATAATTTAAATATGACAATACCGTAGGATTTTGTGATTGTGTAGAAGAAATCAGGTATCTTAGTTTTGTGTTCATCTCTTAAGGTACGGACCCCTCTCCGTATATGTGTATAAGTTTAGGTTTCCACTACCCAGTAGTCGGAAAGACTAAACTCGTTATTTGTTATATTATTATGTGGTACGGACTCTTGAACAACTTATGTGCACGAATTTAGGTTCCCTCTACCCAGTAGTCCGAAAGACTAAACTCGTTATTTTGTTATATTATTATGTGGTACGTACTCTAAAACAACTTTATGTGTACGAATTTGGATTCCCACTACCTCGTTGTTTGAAATTTGGATACGTTATTGTATGTTTTTGTGATTTAAATTAGGTGTTATTTATTATGTTTATATATATAGTTATGTTATTGGCAAATACCAAATATGACTCACTGAACTCTTGATTGTGTCGCAGCGAAAGATGACGCACCGAAATACTGAATGTGATTATGTAACACACTTAATGTGAACTGACTATGCATTGAACTATTGAATGTGACGCACTAAATGTGACTAACTGAATATGTGTTATATATACTCTGATATATAAATATTATTAAGAAAATGTATATTGCACTTACTCAGGCATACATTTTCCTTCTTATGTACGTTAGGTTGCAAGGATATTCAAGAAAGCTTTGACGAATAGTTCGAGGGAATAAAACCGCACATGGATTTTCATAAAAGTTTAAAATGTTTTGTAAATTATTTCAAGTTTTTCAAACAATGTAAAGTTTTACAATTAATGGAATCATGTTTTGACCTCTAATGTACTGTATAAGTAATACGTCCGCCCGTTCCGGGCTGGGGTGCTACATATGGTCCCTACGTTCACTGTATGCCGAGTACCCAAAAATCAAACACAAATGTTCCTATGAATCCCAGATATTATTCTGAGCAAGATTTCTAGAAATTAGAGCTTGATGCTAAGGGATTAGTGATACTGGCCATGGCCTAATCCGATGAACTTTATGCGGGATTGCCTCATTGTGAGAATGCCAAAGAATCGTGGGATGCTTTGAATGAATAGTTTGGAGGTACAAATGAGGTACATGAGAACATTAGAGAAATTATGATCCAACAATATGAAACATTAACTCATATCAAGGTAGAATATCTGACTCAACAGTTTGAGCAATTTAATTGCCTAATCAGTGAGCTAAGGCTAGCTAATAAAACTTTCACAAATGCTTCTTTGAGACATAGATTTTTTAGATCTCTTCCTCATAAATGGGTCACAATTGCAATTGTCTTTAGAAACTCTGTTGGATTCAAGGAATTGACTCTGACACAACTTCATACTAGACTCCTCGCATTTGAGAGAGAACTTGATCAAAAAAAAGTTGATGTCCTTTGGAAAGGCTGTTGGTGATTACTCCTATGGTAACATGTAGGTTCACTCGGAGGATCAAGTTAACCTACTTCCTTGTTATTGAACACACCCGCAAGTGCGGAATCCAAGTGGGTATGTAACCAAGCCAAAGAACACACAAACACACACACAAGATTCAACATTTAAAGCTTCAAGCGTATTGATCAGTAGAGTTTGTTTACAAAGATGGTAAAAGATAATGCTCTCAAACCTACTGTGTGCCCTCCCACTAAACTAAGTTACAAGTGCTGTATATATATAGCCACAGATCTGCAACCTCACGAAACATGGGACTGGGCCCATACATTGGCCCACGAAGAAGTTAACCCTACGAAACATTGGGTCTTTCGCCAATCCCAAACCAACGAAGAATCCAAGTATGAAGAATATTATTCGTGGTATTAAAAGTGCATGGTTCTTCGTATGATTTCAGGCCCAACAATATAATTTGTCTTCGTTGTGATGGCTGGCCCAATAAGCAGAATTCTTGTGACATTTGCATGGCAGATTCATTCAAATCATTTAATTCTTCCATGCCTGTGGCTAAATGACATGACATCATCATGGAGATGTCAGCTAGCGGCTCTTCGTGCTTCGCGTGTCGATCTCTGAGGCGCACGACGGAGGAATGTCGTCACGTCGTTCTTGAACCGGACTGATACGAACCGAACCAAGCCGCATCCACAAATATGCATCAACATAACATAGCTTTGATGAGTCAAGATGGTTCATCATCAACCAACAGTGTAAGTAATCCGAGTTATGATCATTTATGACATTACAACTGGTTTTAATTCCAATTTAACTCATCACTTGTTGGAAACCAAAACTTTTCCCTCATGGTGAATGATCAAAAGCCCATGGATCTAACTGACCAAGAAGAATTTGACCTCCTTGACCAGCTTGCACTCTTAAGTATTAAGTCAAACAAATTTTGCAACAAAACTGCCATAAACTAGGTCACTTTGCTAGGGAATATATAAGTTCTTCACATAACCACACAAGGCAAATGAATCAACCTAATTCAACTACTAGACTACAATCAAGTTTTTCAAATGCACATCAATATCCCTTCTCAAAATACCCCTGGTCCATCTACACAGTATACTGCCGGAGATGGCTCTCGCATCCAAGGTTGCACCATGCATAATTCGGTGTTTATGATAATAGGAAAAAGTTGACGCTGTGAAATAAGGTATTATCATTATTTACATATATTACTAACTTAGATTAATATATGTTTTGGGGATAATATAGTAAAGCAATCTTAGTAGGGAGTTTGATTTTGTGGTGATGGAAAATTAGTTAGGACAACATCCTAAGAATTTTAAGGGGAAATTTTGAGGAAACATGATGAAAATAACTATTGACTCATACAAATTACGAAAATAGCCACCTGAAGCGTACCATATGTTGTAGCGTTTCTAGAAAGGCTTTAACCTTTTCCTTAGCATCCTAGAGAGGCTTCGGCCTTTTCCATTTTTTCATCACAGTTTTTAAATGTGTAACTTTTTCAAACGATAAATTTTTTTAATAAAATTACACCAAATTAAAGATAAATTTATTTTCTTGAATTTGGTGTATTTTTAAAAAAAGTATATTACTGTATGAAAAAAATTATGCCGGTTTGAAATTTGTGGTGGAAAAAAGGTTGAATCATCTCTAGAGACGCTAAATTGATTAGGCGTCTCTAAAGACACTTTAGGTGGCTATTTTAGTAATTGGTGTGGGTCAATGGCTGTTTTTGTAAATTTCCCAAATTTGGAAGTAGTTTCGGCTGAATGAAAATAAAATAAAAATAAACAATTAACATACAATAAAACATCATAAAAACTAGTTTAAAGTTATAATATAGTAATAACAACAACAACAAGTTAACAACATTAATAGTAATCACAGTATGAGAATCGGGTTTCTTTCGTAGTGATTGAAGAGATTCAGTTGGTCGATAAGCCAGAGAGCTTGGTTTCTCGATATTGGGGTAACACTGTGCAAGGTCAGTTCATGGTGAATGCTTCGGGTAGGTCAGGCGGGTTAATCTCGATATGGAGTACTGAGGTTTTGTTGATACTTTGGTTATAGCTAGTAAACACTTTATATGCGTGAGCGGGAAGTTAGCGGGGGTGGATAGTTTAAATGTTTGCAATGTGTATGCGCGTAATAATGCGCCTAGGAGGAACCAAGTGTGGGAAGAGTTGTTGGGGATTAGGATAAAATTAAGCGGCATGTTTATCTTCATGGGAGACTTTAATGAAGTCAGTTGCAAGGAAGAAAGGTGCAATTCAAATTGATATGGGTGGGGCATTAGCTTTTAACAGTTTCATCCGAATGGCAGGCTTGGTTGAGTATGCTATGGTGGGTAATAGGTTCACGTATGTTTCAGATGATGGTTCTAAGCTTAGCAAACTTGATTGGGTTCTCGTGTGTGATGGCTTTATGGCAAGGTGGCCTCACGCTAAGCTTTTAGCGCTTAGTTGGGAGTTGTCGGATCATAGTCCTTTGGTCCTATCTTGTTGCTTGATTGACATCGGCGCTGTACCATTTAAGTTTTTTTTAATAATTGGCTCGAGTGTGAAGGTCTCTCAGATGTGGTCACTGGGGTGGTGGAGGGGGTTAGTGTAGGTGAAGGGGATAAGGTCTTGTTGGATCTTTTTAAAAGGAGGAATCATGAGCTAAGACAAAAATTGTTGGAGAAAAAGAGGAATCATGAGCTAAGACAAATCTAGAGTTAATTGGGTGCAATATGGAGATGAGAATTCTTCTTTTTTCCATAGATGGATAAACTTTAGCAAATGGGGAAGAGAACTAACTCTATCAGTATCAACGGAATAGTCTAATGTGAACCGGATGAAATGAAGGACATAGGAAAGCATTTAAAGACAAATTTGATACACCCAGGAAGTGGAGGCCGAAATTGGTTATTAATGAGTTCAAAAAAATATCCTTGAAACAAGCTAGGAAACTGACGGCTCTTTTTACGGAAGATGAAATTAAATAATCGGATTAGGGTGTGGGGAAATAAGGCTCCCAGTCCAGACGGGTTTACTTTTAAATTCATGAAAAGGTTTTGGTCACTACTAAAATCCAAATTTATGGATATGATGCATCATTTTTACGTGACGCTGTGACGCGAAGGATTACTTGTGGGTGTAATGCTTCGTTTTTTCCGTTTATCCCAATAGTGCATGATCCACAAGTGATGGCGGATTATAGGCCTATTTACTTTGATTGGAGTCGTGTATAAAGTGATCGCTAAGACCCTTACCAATCGATTGAAGAAAGTGATGCCCACGATCTCCTGTCCTATGCAATCGGCATTCATGGAAAATAGGAACATCTTTGATGGACTGTTAATTGTTAGTGAGGTTGTTTCTTGGGCTAAGAGGCAAAAGCGGGAAATCATGCTTTTCAAGGTCGATTTGGGTAAGGCCTATGACTCTGTGAATTGGGGATTTCTTTTGGATAAATGCATGTCTTACTTCTAGCAAGGCTTCTATTTTGGTGATTGGTTCCCGTTCTAAGGAGTTTAACCATAAAAGAGGTCTTCATCAAGGAGAGCCGCTCTCGCCATTCCTTTTCGTTCTCGTCTTAGAAGTGCTTGAAGTATTTATGAAGCGAGCCGTGAGGTTGGGGATGATCGAAGGGATTTCACTTCCAAACGGGCGACCGTTGCTCTCGCATCTCTATTACGCCGGTGACATGATTTTTTCTCGGGTTGTGGTCCGAGAAAAATGTGAACAACCATAAAAGAATTTTAACATGCCTTCAACCTGTATCTGGGTTTCGGGGTGTTCAAAAACTCGTGGCTCGCAGCTCGCTCGAAACTCGCTCAAAAAAACCTCGGCTCAGTTTGTAAACGAGCCGGGCTCGAGCTTGGCCTGGCTCGGCTTGTGAGCACATGAGCCGGATCGATAAGGGTTACATCCTTCATTTTTTGTCCTACATTGCTCAAAAGAAAAAAAAAATAAGGGAGTGTATCCCCTATAAAAGATATAAAAGATGGCAAAGACAATGTACAAATTGAATTAACTATTTATACTTGCATATTTAGCCATTTGGTTAAATTAAATTGCAATTTTGGCCTAAGTCTATGAAGTGTTTTATTTTTTGGGGCATTTTAATTAGTAAATTTTGTGGTTTTTTGTTGGTTCGAGATAGTTCGAGCCGAGCCGAGCTAGCTCAAATTTTAATCGAGTCGAGCTCGAGCCTCAAACCGTCGCTCGATTTAAAGTTTGAGCTCGAGCTGAGCCAACTTGAATTGAGTTCGAGCCGAGCTCGAGCTGGGTCTGGCTCGGCTCGACTCGGCTCGCTTACAGCCCTATCCGGGTTAAAGGTAAATTTAAGTAAAAGTAGCATTGTGGGTGTTGGGGAGACGGTAAATAGGATGGCCCATGTGCTTCAATGTAAGACCGGTTCCCTTCCATTCACTTTCCTTGGCCTCCCTAATGGGGAGAATATGAAACGGGTCAAGCCGTGGAAACCGGTTATAGACAAGTTAGCCAACAAACTTTCTAGTTGGAAGGTAAAGTATTTATCCATGGGGGTAGAATAACTTTAGCTAAAGCGGTTCTTGGAAATATGGCTTCCTATTTCTTTTCGATCTTCAAAGCTCCTGTAAAAGTGATTAATATCCTTGAAGGTATTAGGCGAGATTTTATTTGGGGCAAGAAGGGCGGAAAGAATAAGTTAAGATGGGTTCTTGGAGCAAAATACAAGCTCCTAAAAGATGGGGAGGTTTGGGTCTCGGGGAGATAAGAAGATTAAATTGGGCTTTGTTAATGAAGTGGAGATGGAAGTTTTCTCACCAACATTCTCAACTATGTGCTTCGACCATTCATGCAATTCATGGTAATTGCGACGCCAATAATGGGGTACCGTGTTGTTGCAATGTAGCAGGTTTGTGGAAAGATATTATTTCGGTTGAACATGATATTAAGAAAGCAGGGGTGACAAACGCGATTGGTTTGGGATTGGAAGATATAAATCCGATTTTCCATGTTGCGAAGTTTAGGGAGGATATTAGTGATTTAGTTGCGGTAAAGGTCGATGGGGGAGCATTTAAATGGAACGGTTGGTTCCAAAAAAAGTATTGTATTTTGTTTGGAAGTTGTGTCTAGGGTGTACTCCTTCGGCAGAGGTTCTTCGGCGGCGTGGCACTGATTTAAGTGATGTATAATTCAAACTTCGTGGATTCAAAACTGAAACAGATAGTCATATAGCTGTAGAGTGTGTGATGGTGAGGGCAGTTTGGTGGCATGTTTGTGTTTGGTCGAAAATTCCGGTCGTCATGCATATGGAGAGTTTTTCACAAATTTTGGAAGAGATTGCCAAGTTCAAAAGATCGAATAAGTGGAGGAAGGTGGTGGAGACCGTGTTCTATTTGACGGTATGGAGAGTTTAGAAGGCTAGAAACAGAAAGATTTTCGATAACATTCCATTTCGGGTGGGGAAGGTTGCGGAAGACATAAAAGAAGAGACGTTTAAGTGGATTAAAAATAGTCACCTATAAAGAACATTGAGTGGGGGCGTTGGTATATTTTAATATTAGAGACGTGATTACGTAATTTTGTTTCCGTTTTGGGACTTCCAACTTTTTGTTGGCCCCTTGTTTCATTTTTATTTATTCAATAAAAATGCCTCCGTTCGAAAAGAAAATCACAGTGCAATATCATTATTATTATGATAAGGACGACAACAACAACAATATGAATAATTATATAAATAGTAATTACTAGTCTTAAGCTTCTTGCATGACAGGCCTGGGCGTAAAACTGTGTTGCAAGCATTAAGGTGACCACCAAACATTGTGATAAATAGTAAAAAAAAAAGGTAACCAATTAATATACATTTTTTTTAGATTTAGACTTCAGGGATGAAACCAAATTTTGGGCCAAACCAAATGGACCAATTAATTTACATTTTTTATATAATTTAAATATCTATGTTAAACAAAATACATGAATAAAATAATAAACTATAAAGTGGATCACGTATTTAAAAAAAAAATCAGTGTGATCATCTATTAAACATTGTAGAGTTGAAAGAATCATAAAGTGTTCTAAAAGCATGATCGCCTTTTGGATCCGCAAAAGCTAATGATGTTTTATTATAACCAGTTAATACTTCTCCAACATTACCCTTGATTTTCAAATATACAATACGTGTTACACTTATCTAATAATAATGTTTGATAGCTTTGTTATCGAGGATGCACATCAGTAATAAGTGAAGCATCAGTAGGCCACACATCTGATTCTCGTAGCTCAGACGATGTTGTAGATCCAACTCTTTTTCCTGATACAAAAGGAGGCTTTTGAGGGACAGGTAATGCAATCAAGGAACTATTATGCACTGGGGTGGTGGCAGAGGGGGTTAGTGTAGGTGAAGGGGATAAGGTCTTGTTGGATCTTTTTAAAAGGAGGAATCATGAGCTAAGACAAAAATTGTTGGAGAAAAAGAGGAATCATGAGCTAAGACAAAAAACTAGAGTTAATTGGGTGCAATATGGAGATGAGAATTCTTCTTTTTTCCATAGATTGATAAACTTAAGCAAATGGGGAAGAGAACTAACTCTATCGATATCAAAGGGATAGTCTAATGTGAACTGGATGAAATGAAGGACATAGGAAAGCATTTAAAGACAAATTTGATACACCCAGGAAGTGGAGGCCGAAATTGGTTATTAATGAGTTTAAAAAAAATCCTTGAAACAAGCTAGGAAACTAACGCTCTTTTTACGGAAGATGAAATTAAATAATCGGATTAGGGTGTGGGGAAATAAGGCTCCCAGTCCAGACGGGTTTACTTTTAAATTCATGAAAAGGTTTTGGTCACTACTAAAATCCAAATTTATGGATATGATGCATCATTTTTACGTGACGCTGTGACGCGAAGGATTACTTGTGGGTGTAATGCTTCGTTTTTTTTCGTTTATCCCAATAGTGCGTGATCCGCAAGTGATGGCGGATTATAGGCCTATTTACTTTGATTGGAGTCGTGTATAAAGTGATTGCTAAGACCCTTACCAATCGATTGAAGAAAGTGATGCCCACGATCTCCTGTCCTACGCAATCGGCATTAATGGAAAATAGGAACATCTTTGATGGACTGTTAATTGTTAGTGAGATTGTTTCTTGGGCTAAGAGGCAAAAGCGGGAAATCATGCTTTTCACGGTCGATTTGGGTAAGGCCTATGACTCGGTGAATTGGGGATTTCTTTTGGATAAATGCATGTCTTACTTCTAGCAAGGCTTCTATTTTGGTGACTGGTTCCCCTTCTAAGGAGTTTAACCTTAAAAGAGGTCTTCGTCAAGGAGAGCCGCTCTCGCCATTCCTTTTCGTTCTCATCTTAGAAGTGCTTGAAGTACTTATGAAGCGAGCCGTGAGGTTGGGGATGATCGAAGGGATTTAACTTCCAAACGGGGGACCGGTGCTCTGGCATCTCTATCACGCTGATGACGTGATTTTTTCTGGGGTTGTGGTCCGAGAAAAATGTGAACCAACCATAAAAGAATTTTAACATGCCTTCAACCTGTATCCGGGTTTAGGGGTGTTCAAAAACTCGTGGCTCGCAGCTAGCTCGAAACTCGCTCGAAAAAAGCTCGAAAAAACCTTGGCTCGAAATTGGCTCGGTTGTAAACAAGCTAGCTCAGCTCGGCTCGGTTTGTAAACGAGCCGAGCTCGAGCTTGGCCTGGCTCGGCTTGTGAGCATGTGAGCCGGATCGATAAGGTTTACATCTGTTGGTGCATAATGTCTATGTCTTAGTCTTATATCGAGTATGTATTGTATAGAGCTGAATAGGCTAGGTTATGAAGTATTTATGAAGTGTTGTAGCCAAGTTCGCCCATGTGCATGTAATGTATGCATGTTCGGCCGAACTTGCTTATGCAAGTTCGGGCGAACTTGTGTCCTCTATTGCCGAACTTGGATGTCTATAAATACCTAGATTAGATCTCTCATTTGTAACTTTGGCATTTCAGAGGCGAAGCTCTGTCAGTTTGTAACCAGAACGTTTGATCTATAGACGTTTAACTGATTAAATCTTGTCTATTGGTAAACACGACGTAATATTTCCGCTATTATGGACGTTAGATATCAAATTTAGGTTCCTAAGCATCGAGGATCGGTCCTACAAGTGGTATCAGAGCTAGAACAGCCTGATTTGATAGTATCAAGACAAGAACACTTCTATTTCTACTCCATTCTTCTTTTTTTTTAACTTTTGATCACAAAATGAAGAATTCATGGTCAAAATCTTTTGAATGTTGAATATATCATGTAAAATACACCAAAGATAAACTCTTGAAAGATTGGAAACCAAATTCAACCGAATTCATGTCGAAATTTTGAAAAAAAACCATGTTTTTGAAAACCCTCAGGATCGAACTTATTGGCCATGTTCGGCCGAACTTGCCCTAAAACATCACTTTTCAAGTGATTTTTTAGTAAGTTCGCCCGAACTTAGGTGGTTTTTGAGGAAATTTAAGTCAAGTTCGCTCGAAGTTACTAAAGTTTCACTGATTTTACATCAAGTTCGACCGAACTTGTGTAATATCTAAGAGATTTTAAGTAAGTTCGCCCGAACTTACCTAGCATTTCATCAAAATTCTGTTGATAAGTTCGCTCGAAGTTCTGTTTGTTGTGTAAGTTCGACCGAAGATAAACAATATTTTTCAAAGCAAAATCTAACAAGTTCGACCGAACTTGTTAGAAAATCCAAGAATTCTTCATTTGTTGCTACAAGTTCGACCGAACTTGTAGTAGGACTAATTGTTTTCAAAGTTTTTGAAAAATTTTCAGCGTACACGTTTCGTGATTCACAATGGAAGATCAACGAAGAGCTTATATGTCCGGAGCTAGTTCGTCAAACACCAACGTGATTAATCAAGTCAATCTTGATAACGAAATGGGAACGACCGTCAAACCGCCCAAGCTGATGAGCATGGACGAATACGAAGCATGGAAAGAGAAATTTACCTACTGGGTTCAAGCCATGCACTTCGCTGGCTGGGTATCAATCGAAAGAGGCTACACTGTTCCGGTAGACGAGCATCATCAAGTTCTTGAGAAGTACAACTACTCGACAGTTCAGAAAGATGAATACATTGCTGAGAAAAAGATGATCAGTCTCATTCAACAGTCAGTCAAAGAAGATATTCTGATTCTGTTACCAGAGTATACTACAGTAAGAGAACTTTGGTTGTCGTTACAGAAGAAATACCAAGGCAATGCTGAAATGATAAAAGGCAAGAAAGCTCTCATTCTGAAAGAGTTCGATATCTTCAGCATGCTAAAGAATGAGACCATTAAGCAAATGATTGAGCGTTTCTGTCATCTCAAAGTGCAAATGCGAAGACACGGTCTTGAGAAGACGGAACAAGAATACATTGACAAACTTGCTGACGCACTACCAGAGGGTGAATGGTCAACTTATTTGATGGTTCTGAAGAATAGTGATAAGTGGGAATTCTTCAAGTTGTCAACCTTTATAGATAAACTTGAAGGCCACGAAATGGAGCTTCTGAAGATAGCGAAGTCAAAGAACGCTAATGTTGTTCACATCGGTTTATACTACAAAACCGGAATGCAAGATAACATTTCGAGTCCAAAAATTGGAACTGCTTTTAGTGCAAACATGAATGCTTTTCCACAGAATCAGAACCATTCACAGCCTCAGTATGATCAAAGTCCTCAAAGTTCTTACTCAAGCACTGGTTCAAATTCAACGTATCAAAGCCAAGCGAACCAGAATCAACAACAAAGTTTTGATCCGAATGTTTACAAATGCAATATCGCAGTAAATTTGAACAATGTTGTTACAGAACAAGTTGCAAAACAACATATGTCACTTCTGGCTACTGTCTTAGAGTCTTATGAATGTCTTGTTGCCCGTAAAATCGGAAATCCCGAGATGACCGCAGAAGATTATGACCAGGTAGATGAGGAAGAGCTAGAACTAATGGACATCAAATGGTTTTTAGCTAACAAAGTTCGTTGCACTCACAGGCCGTGACATAGGAAATTCCAGCAACAAATTAGGTTTTGATAAAACCAAAGTCACGTGCTTTATATGTCGTCAAAAGGGGCATTTTAAAAGAGAGTGTAAGAACACCGAAGCAACCGGAAATCAAAGTCCTTTCGGAGGAGGGAATGAATATTACAAGAGGGCACTTCAATATAAACCGTTCCCGAAGAAACTCAAGTTGAGATCCAAGAAAAGCCAAACAATAGTACCACGGAGAAAGTCATGGTTGCATCCACAGAAGATGACGGTTTTGATTGGAATTCTTACATTGGGAAAAAGACCGGAGTTGCTTTGATGGCGGAGATAGTTGAAGATAATTCTGCAGAGGAAGCAGCGGCGGCAGCAGAAGTAGCAACTTTCGAACAAGCTATTATGGAACAATACTTGCATCAACAGCAGGAAGAAGAGGAATATATCCATATGCAGAGACAAGGAATTTTATCCTCTAATTCTTGTGACAGTTTTGCAGGTCATTTTGATGGAATCTCGAAAGAACAAGTGGATGAGGAGAAAAAGTTTGATGAAGTGATCATTGATGTCACTCAAGAAATAAAAGTCGAAGACCTCAGGGACATGGCAGATAAAGCTTTAATGGCGAATCTAACCAAGGTAGGTCCAGAGGTAAATTGTCGAGAAAGAAGTTGTCAAAGTACAAGTTGTTGAGGTTGAGAAACCTTGTACAAAATGTACTGAACCTTGTGTCGAATGTGCCGAAAAATCAAAGATCATTGCTGAAAACAATGTGCATAACGATTTGTTAAAATATGATTATCGCATAATGAAAGAAGTGTATGACAAAATGAAAAATGATTATGGCAGACTCGGCAGAAATAACATTGAACAACATGATAATATAAGAATGTTGAGTGGTACAGTAATGGATAAACAAAGAGCAATTAACACCTATATTAACACCATTGCTGAAATCAAACAACAACTTCAAGACATGACAATCGAAACTGAAAGAGTTCGACAATTGTCAAGAAGTTATACCACCAACGCGTATGTTATCGATCACATTCTTCCTACAATATCATCGGAACAAAAACCTAAAAAGAAAGCGGGCAAAGAATATAGCAATGTTCCTCCACCCATTTGAGAGAAATACTGTGTTAAATCTGCAGACGGGATGGACAAGGCACTCAATGTTGAATTACTTTCTGAAAAGAAAGACGAGTTGCCAGAGAACACTGATATAGTCTATGCTAAGTCTGATGTTGATAACAACGCTGTGGTTAACAAAGTGGTTGAAAATGTTTTAAGTGATTCTGATGACGGCAGCTTCAAAAGCGCCAACGCGGGTTCTAAGAATTCCGACTCACAGACTGAAGATGACGATAAGTCATCAGTGTAACATTTGTATAAATCGGGTCTCCAAAACCCGCTCCGTTTTGTAATCAAATACCAAGTTATGAAATTTCATTAAGTATTTATGAGTATTTTGAGTTTAAACGTTACATAATTAATATATAAACTAAACTATAAAAATTATATTTGATAAAAAGTTAAAATAAAATAAATAAAAAACATTTGTAGCTGACCGGACTCGAACCCGGGTCAACTGCCTCCTATAACTTATCCACCGATCCGTTAACCACTCCGCCACCAATTGTTTTCTGTTAACCTTAGGAAAACAATTGAGTTTTATACGCAAACACGAATTAACGGTTAATGATATCTGAATAACGGAAATCGGTAAACCGAATCGCCAAATCAGTTTTAGTTCGTTTGGCTAACTTATAACCGATGAATATCGGTTTCTAATTAAGTTCAAATTGAATGAACTTCAAGTTTCGGGTTTTGAAACCGAAAGGCATTCAAACTCCAAATAATTCAGGTTCCAATCATTATTACGATTCAGAACCGTCTCAAATACATTCCAATTCCTTTTCGTCGCGTTTTCAAGTCTTTTGAGCACAAAAAAACTGTTCGCCGGAATTCTCTGCAAATCCCGCCGGAAAACCGTGTTCAACACAAACCGGTAAAATTTTCCTCTTTTGCGGTTTCAATCTATTGTTAGGACTCTACTAACATTAATCCGTCACTCAAAATCAGTCACAGAAGACTTTGCTGGATTTTCTGGGTTCGCCGGAGAAATTCTGGATTTTGCCGGGAACTCGCTAGTTAACGGTAAACACATTCAATCGTGCTAATAATCCATGTACTCTAGTTCAATTTCAAATCTAATTCTTTAATTCTGTTGTTAGACCCTCTCAGCCGAAGGTTCAAAAACAGAGTTGCCTGTTCTCGCCGGACTTCCTGAAGAAGACGACCTGTCCGGTATTTCCTTTCCCCAAACTGTTCGGTTTTGTTCATTCAAGCTAGTAGTCATGTTAATTAAACAGTTAAATCAAGAACCAGTCGTTTGAAGTGAAGTCGGTAATTGTAGTGAAGAAGATGAACTGAAAACCGGAATAAGATTAAATAAAATTCGGATAATAAACGGGTTAGACACACAGTCCAGCGGTGGACTGTGTGCAAAGTTAACATACACGTCCCGAGTTCGATCCTTACTGCGCACACGCTCCACGTAATAACACTCTTTTTATTCATGAATTAACCGGGTTAGAACGGGTAGTTGTTAACTATAATATAAATAAAAAATATAACCGGGTTAGACACACAGTCCAGCGGTGGACTGTGTGCAAAACAAACTTCACGTCACGCGATCGAGTCCCGTCACAAGCACCGGTTCAATGAGATTAAAACGTTTTGCAAAATAAAGGAATTTTCGGTAAATTCGAATAAGTGTATAAATATAATTAAAACTGGATTTCTAACGGGTTAGTCACGTAGCTCAGTTGGTAGAGCTACGTGCGCGTGAACGGAAGGTCACCGGTTCGAATCCCGCTTGGCGCAAGTATTTACCGCTGACCGAACCGGTCAACGGTCAAACAGTAAAAAAATAATATTTTTTTTTAATATTTATTTGTTTATTTTAATTCAAAAATCAATTAAAAATACTTAAAAATAACATTTTTAAAGATAGAAAATAGCCATAAACTCACAAAAATATATCTAAAAATCCTATTAAAATCTTTAATAAAATCCATTCATTTAAATATATTTTTCCATTATTATTTAGGTTAGTGATTCCTCGTTGACTCGCTTCGTCTAAATCGTGCGCATCTCACCATCTCAAATTCAACGCACCCAATGTGAGTGAACCCTTCAAATTCCCCGTTTTAATCACGTTTTTGGGGTGTATCATGTGTCTTGTTCATTTATATATTATAACCAAGTTATTGTGCATATATCATATCATGACATGTGTATTAGTTTGTTGCTGTTAAGTAGTTATTATTGTTTGCAAATTATTATTTCAATACATGCAATTGCCGAGGCCGTAGCTCCCCATCCATCGAGGTTGAGTTTGATCCCCATTTCATTATGCGGTTGATCAGGGCGTGCCCGCACGATCGGCTCCGTTTGATTGAGCCTTGATCGGTCAGTTCATTTTACATTTCAATACATGCAATACGCTCGGCTCCGTTTGATTGAGCCTTGCGTGCACAGTTCAATTTACATTTCCAGTTCATGCAATACGTTCGGCTCCGTTTGATTGAGCCTTGAGCGCACAGTTCAATTTACATTTCCAGTTCATGCAATACGATCGGCTCCGTTTGATTGAGCCTTGATCGCACAGTTTATTTATATTAATTATTATATGATGTTGGTATGTTCATGTATGCTATCGATTGTTAATGTATGTTATAATTGTAATTGATGTTTGCAAATGTTTGATTTCATACATGTGCTCTTTTATGATTATGCATAATATTTTATTGATAAACTAACCAGAAAATCATTATCAAATGTTTATCTATAAGGTTCACTCGCCAACTTATGTTGACCCAAAAACCTCATATTTTACACATGATACAGGTGAACCAGCAGCAGCTAGGAACACATAGGACCTGGATTAGAAGAAATAAAACGTTTTAGTATTTGGATTATTATGTTTGGTTATTTTCCTTTGTAATGAATGAACATGTTTGGATGTTTGAGAAATGTAACTTTGACTTCATTTAATTAAGAAACATAATAGTAAATGTCATGTGCTTTGGTGATAACCCAATTATGCCCCGACTCTTATTTCCGCTGCGGGTCGGGGTGTGACAGATTGGTATCAGAGCCATGACTATAGGGATATAGGATAGGTTATTAGACCCTTAGAGCCTATACTATAGTCGATTAGAAACTTATAAGAATTTTTTTGTGTTATATGCCAAATTTCATGATGTTTATATGTTTATGTTAAATGTTACATTTGATATTGTTCAAGCATGTTCATAAGTATGTATTATCAAATAATGCCTATCATGAAATCGTATGATCATAACATATCACATCCATGCAAGCACACACCACATCATGATTGATTTTACAATGATTTTCGTGTTTTCAAATCTCATCAAAGTGAGTTCTCATGACGGGCATGTAGTAACTGGAAGGGTACTAGTACCGGTAGTCGGAACGTCCTGTCTAGGCTGGCATTCGTATAAATCCAAAATAAAGGACCAGTTTGCCTACCTGGGGACTAACGATGAGAGTACGAAATACTTATTAGGCCAAAGCATGCTATACCAAAAGTCGTGAGAGCTAATCCCACTTTGAGTTGTCATTGTGTCTACACCTGGACACGTTCCGACCAAAACATCTCATGAACATATTTTGTGGTTAGCATTCGGGGGATGCGAGTGTTAAATTGCCAATACTAATGTGAATCCTACCAAGCCAATAGCCATGGGGGCCCACATGACTATATAGGTGAAGGTATGGGGGACATTTGAGGCCCAACATGAGCGAACCCAAGACATCCTTCGGATGTAGTTGCATTATTGATATTTATGTTATTTTCATTTTCTTAGAGACACATGACACCTTAAAAGATACCATAAACTCACAATCTTCTCATTTTATGATCCTGTAGATGTCGTCTAGACCGCATCGAAGGAGTAGGAAATCGGAAAAGTCTCAGGAACGTTTGGCCACTCATATCGCGAATCAAATGGCCACGATATTACCTGACATCGTAGTACAAGTACAACAAGCTCTTGCTGCAAATCCTACTAACCCTCCTCAACAACAGGACCAGATCATCAACAACCCTCCTACCATCAAATGCTCCTACAAACATTTTAAGTCCTGCGATCCCCCAAAATTCGAAGGGACTGAGGGAGTCACTGCTCTCCTACATTGGTTCGAGGAGATGGAAAACGTTTTCTTAAACTGCGATTGTCCTGAGGATCGCAAAGTTTGTTATGCCACCGGGAGACTACTTGGGGTAGCTCTCACTTGGTGGAATACTGAGAAAGGAAAGAGGGGAACGGAAGATGCGATGGCCTTAACTTGGGAGGAGTTAAAGGAAATCATGACTAGGCGATTCTGTCCTAGAAGTGAAATTAAGAAATTGGAAGATGAATTTCATGCCTTGAAACAAAAAGATGGTGATCACTCTACTTACAACAAAAGGTTCTTGGAGTTGAACCAAATGGTTCCAAACTTATTCACTCCAACCTACCGTCTGATCGAACATTACATTCGAGGACTTCCCTCGAAGATCCAAGATTCGGTCCTCAGCGTTTCCCCGGTAACACTCGAAGCTGCCATGGAGTTGGCAACAGAACTGACCGAAAACCGAATTCGCAATGGGAAGTTCAAGGAGGAAAAGAAGAAAACCCCTGCTGAGGGACAAACCTCAAACCACCACACCCCTTCCTCTAAATTTGCTAACAAGAGGAAGCGTAACACCAGGAACTTTGCAGTCACCCAAACCAACACCCTTGTTCCTGCTGCACCCATCACTCAAGCCACTCCTCCACCCGCGCCATACAAAAGACCATACACAGGGCCACTACCAAAATGTAACCGTTGTCAGTATCACCACTCCCCTGACTATCCTTGCCAATACTGTACCGGCTGCGGTCGCACTGGACACACTGTTCAAAACTGCCGCACGCTCCAACGAACAAACCGCCACCAACCTATAACCCAAACCCACCAACAATTAATGGGTCAAGCCCAACAACAACAACCATTTCCACCCACTCAACATCTAGCCCAAACATACTATCAACCCAACTACCCTATGGGCCAACCTATGCGGGCATGTTTCAATTGCGGCGACCCAAGTCATTTCAGAAACACATGTCCAAGATTGGTCAATATCATTCATGCTCAGGCCCAAGCCAACCCTGTGAATCAAGCAAACCAGGCTCCTCCACCTGCTAGAGGAAGAGCTTTCAATATTAACGCAAACCAGGCCAGAGCTGACGGCAATGTGGTCAACGGTACGTTTCTTATAAATGGTAGATATGCCACTATGTTATTTGATACTGGTGCGGATAGAAGTTTTGTGTCATTAGAGTTTGAACCTATCTTAAGTAAAAATCGAGATAAGCTCGCGGAATCCATAACGGTGGAAGTTGCAGATGGAAAACCAGTTTCGTTAGACTCTATTTTGCGCAACTGTACGCTCACCCTAAACGACCACGATTTCTCAGTCGATCTTATTCCTATGAAGCTGGGAAGTTTCGACATCATAATCGGAATGGATTGGCTCAGTCATCATCATGCAGAAGTTGTATGTCGTGAGAAAATTATTCGTATTCCTCTTTCAAACGGTCAGACTCTTCGAATTATTGGAGAAACCTTGGCGAAAGGGCTCAACTTAATGTCTTGTCTTCAAGCACAAAAATACCTTCGCAAGAATTATGTCGCGTTTTTAGCCCATATCATCAAGAAGAGGACCTCAGAAAAGAAACTTGAAGATATCCCTGTTGTAAAAGATTTTCCACAAGTTTTTCCTGACGACATTTCAGGACTTCCTCCAATCAGAGATGTCGAATTTCGTATCGATCTTATACCTGGTGCTACACCAGTGGCAAAATCTCCATATAGGTTAGCCCCCTCTGAAATGCAAGAGCTAGCCAGTCAATTGCAAGAGTTGACTGACAAGGGATTTATACGCCCCAGCTCATCGCCTTGGGGTGCACCTGTACTTTTTGTAAAGAAGAAGGATGGAACATTTCGCATGTGCATCGACTACAGAGAGCTCAACAAGTTAACTATCAAAAATCGATATCCTTTACCTCGCATAGATGACCTTCTTGACCAACTACAAGGTGCCGGTTGCTTTTCGAAAATCGACCTTCGATCTGGCTATCATCAGCTTAGAGTGCATGACGAAGACGTCCCTAAAACTGCTTTTCGAACTCGATATGGTCACTATGAATTCATGGTTATGCCGTTTGGATTAACCAACGCACCAGCTGTTTTCATGGACCTGATGAATAGAGTCTGCAAACCTTACCTTGATCGATTTGTTATTGTGTTCATTGACGATATTCTTATCTATTCAAAATCTAAAGCTGATCATGAGCGTCATCTGCGACTTGTTCTTGCACTTCTCGAAAAGGAAAAGCTTTATGCCAAGTTCTCTAAATGTGAATTCTGGTTAAAAGAGGTGCAATTTCTCGGGCATGTAGTCAATGACAAAGGAATACATGTGGACCCATCAAAGATCAAAGCAGTTCAAGAATGGCAAGCTCCACGAACACCAACTGAAGTAAGGTCTTTCCTTGGACTTGCTGGCTATTATCGTCGGTTCATTTCAAACTTCTCTCGCATTGCGGTGCCACTCACGGCTTTAACCCATAAAGGGAAACCATTTGTATGGGGGCCCAAGCAAGAAGAAGCCTTTCAAGCTCTCAAGCAAAAACTTTGTGATGCACCAATCCTCACTCTTCCTGAAGGTTGTGATGATTTTGTGGTCTATTGCGACGCGTCAGGGCAAGGATTAGGTTGCGTTCTCATGCAAAGAGGAAAAGTCATAGCTTATGCCTCAAGGCAACTCAAGACACACGAAAAGAACTACACCACTCATGACCTTGAACTTGGAGCCGTTGTATTCGCTCTTAAGATATGGAGACATTATCTCTATGGTACGAAGTGTGAAATATACACTGACCACAAGAGTCTTCAACATATCTTCAATCAGAAAGAGTTAAATATGAGGCAACGAAGATGGGTCGAACTCCTAAATGATTACGACTGTGAAATCAGATATCACCCTGGTAAAGCAAATGTGGTGGCTGATGCACTTAGTCGAAAGGGTTATGCGAACTCCATTCATCTTCTATGTTCGCAAATTATAACCAATATTAAGGACCAAATTCGAGAAGCTCAACACGTTTCAATAACAGAGGAAGATGTACAAAAAGAGATGTCCTGCGGAGCCGAGCTAAAACTTGAAACTAAATCTGATGGTATTTTGTATTACCTAGATCGTATATGGATTCCTAACCACATCAATCTTCGTGAAACACTCATGCATGAGGCCCATAAGTCGCGATATTCTACACCCAGGAGCCGATAAGATGTATCAAGACCTACGGTACACCTATTGGTGGCCTGGAATGAAGAAAGATATTGCCGTTTTTGTTTCCAAGTGTCTCACTTGTTCTAAAGTAAAGGCTGAACACCAAAGACCCTCAGGACTTCTAGTCCAACCAGAAATACCTGTTTGGAAGTGGGAAAATATAATCATGGATTTCATTACCGGGTTACCTCGCACTTCTAGTGGGTATGACACTATATGGGTGATTATAGACCGACTTACAAAATCAGCTCACTTTATTCCTATTCGAGAAGATTTCAAGAACGAAAAGCTTGCTCGTATTTATATCAATGAAATCGTCAGCCGACATGGAGTTCCATTAAGTATTATTTCTGATCGTGATGGCCGTTTCACCTCACGAACATGGCAAGCAGTACAATCCGCTATGGGCACTCGACTAGATCTCAGTACCGCCTATCATCCTCAAACTGATGGACAGTCTGAGCGCACCATTCAAACCCTTGAGGACATGCTTAGAGCATGTGTCATAGACTTCAAGGGAAATTGGGACGCCCACCTACCGTTAGTCGAATTTTCGTACAACAACAGTTATCATTCTAGCATCGGCATGGCACCTTTTGAAGCTTTATATGGTCGAAAGTGGCGATCTCCTGTTTGTTGGCACGAAATTGGGGAAGCACAAATTACTGGTCCAGAATTGATCCAAGAAACCACAGATAAGATTCATCAAATCCGAAACAATCTACTAGCAGCTCAAAGCCGTCAAAAGAGTTACACAGATAAACGACGGAAGCCCTTGGAGTTTAGCGTTGGTGATCATGTGCTTTTAAAAGTATCACCGTGGAAGGGAGTAGTTCGTTTTGGTCAAAAGGGAAAGCTAGCACCACGTTACGTAGGACCTTTCAAAATACTCGAAAGAGTAGGTCCTGTAGCATACAAGCTTGACCTACCGGAAGAACTCGATAGGATTCATCCCACATTCCACGTGTCGAACTTGAAGAAGTGCCTCGCTGATGAGAATCTTCATATTCCACTAGAAGATATTCAGATCGATGAATCCATGCATTTTATTGAAAGACCAGTGGAGATTATGGACTATCGAGAAAAGCGTCTACGTCGAAGTCGCATTCCTATTGTTAGAGTACGCTGGGAGTCGAAACGGGGACCTGAGTTTACTTGGGAACGTGAAGACTCAATGCGTGAAAAATATCCTCATCTTTTCCCTACTACTTCAACTGTTTAAATTTCGGGACGAAATTCCTAAAAGTAGGGGATACTGTAACATTTGTATAAATCGGGTCTCCAAAACCCGCTCCGTTTTGTAATCAAATACCAAGTTATGAAATTTCATTAAGTATTTATGAGTATTTTGAGTTTAAACGTTACATAATTAATATATAAACTAAACTATAAAAATTATATTTGATAAAAAGTTAAAATAAAATAAATAAAAAACATTTGTAGCTGACCGGACTCGAACCCGGGTCAACTGCCTCCTATAACTTATCCACCGATCCGTTAACCACTCCGCCACCAATTGTTTTCTGTTAACCTTAGGAAAACAATTGAGTTTTATACGCAAACACGAATTAACGGTTAATGATATCTGAATAACGGAAATCGGTAAACCGAATCGCCAAATCAGTTTTAGTTCGTTTGGCTAACTTATAACCGATGAATATCGGTTTCTAATTAAGTTCAAATTGAATGAACTTCAAGTTTCGGGTTTTGAAACCGAAAGGCATTCAAACTCCAAATAATTCAGGTTCCAATCATTATTACGATTCAGAACCGTCTCAAATACATTCCAATTCCTTTTCGTCGCGTTTTCAAGTCTTTTGAGCACAAAAAAACTGTTCGCCGGAATTCTCTGCAAATCCCGCCGGAAAACCGTGTTCAACACAAACCGGTAAAATTTTCCTCTTTTGCGGTTTCAATCTATTGTTAGGACTCTACTAACATTAATCCGTCACTCAAAATCAGTCACAGAAGACTTTGCTGGATTTTCTGGGTTCGCCGGAGAAATTCTGGATTTTGCCGGGAACTCGCTAGTTAACGGTAAACACATTCAATCGTGCTAATAATCCATGTACTCTAGTTCAATTTCAAATCTAATTCTTTAATTCTGTTGTTAGACCCTCTCAGCCGAAGGTTCAAAAACAGAGTTGCCTGTTCTCGCCGGACTTCCTGAAGAAGACGACCTGTCCGGTATTTCCTTTCCCCAAACTGTTCGGTTTTGTTCATTCAAGCTAGTAGTCATGTTAATTAAACAGTTAAATCAAGAACCAGTCGTTTGAAGTGAAGTCGGTAATTGTAGTGAAGAAGATGAACTGAAAACCGGAATAAGATTAAATAAAATTCGGATAATAAACGGGTTAGACACACAGTCCAGCGGTGGACTGTGTGCAAAGTTAACATACACGTCCCGAGTTCGATCCTTACTGCGCACACGCTCCACGTAATAACACTCTTTTTATTCATGAATTAACCGGGTTAGAACGGGTAGTTGTTAACTATAATATAAATAAAAAATATAACCGGGTTAGACACACAGTCCAGCGGTGGACTGTGTGTAAAACAAACTTCACGTCACGCGATCGAGTCCCGTCACAAGCACCGGTTCAATGAGATTAAAACGTTTTGCAAAATAAAGGAATTTTCGGTAAATTCGAATAAGTGTATAAATATAATTAAAACTGGATTTCTAACGGGTTAGTCACGTAGCTCAGTTGGTAGAGCTACGTGCGCGTGAACGGAAGGTCACCGGTTCGAATCCCGCTTGGCGCAAGTATTTACCGCTGACCGAACCGGTCAACGGTCAACGGTCAACGGTCAAACAGTAAAAAAATAATATTTTTTTTTAATATTTATTTGTTTATTTTAATTCAAAAATCAATTAAAAATACTTAAAAATAACATTTTTAAAGATAGAAAATAGCCATAAACTCACAAAAATATATCTAAAAATCCTATTAAAATCTTTAATAAAATCCATTCATTTAAATATATTTTTCCATTATTATTTAGGTTAGTGATTCCTCGTTGACTCGCTTCGTCTAAATCGTGCGCATCTCACCATCTCAAATTCAACGCACCCAATGTGAGTGAACCCTTCAAATTCCCCGTTTTAATCACGTTTTTGGGGTGTATCATGTGTCTTGTTCATTTATATATTATAACCAAGTTATTGTGCATATATCATATCATGACATGTGTATTAGTTTGTTGCTGTTAAGTAGTTATTATTGTTTGCAAATTATTATTTCAATACATGCAATTGCCGAGGCCGTAGCTCCCCATCCATCGAGGTTGAGTTTGATCCCCATTTCATTATGCGGTTGATCAGGGCGTGCCCGCACGATCGGCTCCGTTTGATTGAGCCTTGATCGGTCAGTTCATTTTACATTTCAATACATGCAATACGCTCGGCTCCGTTTGATTGAGCCTTGAGTGCACAGTTCAATTTACATTTCCAGTTCATGCAATACGTTCGGCTCCGTTTGATTGAGCCTTGAGCGCACAGTTCAATTTACATTTCCAGTTCATGCAATACGATCGGCTCCGTTTGATTGAGCCTTGATCGCACAGTTTATTTATATTAATTATTATATGATGTTGGTATGTTCATGTGTGCTATCGATTGTTAATGTATGTTATAATTGTAATTGATGTTTGCAAATGTTTGATTTCATACGTGTGCTCTTTTATGATTATGCACAATATTTTATTGATAAACTAACCAGAAAATCATTATCAAATGTTTATCTATAAGGTTCACTCGCCAACTTATGTTGACCCAAAAACCTCCTATTTTACACATGATACAGGTGAACCAGCAGCAGCTAGGAACACATAGGACCTGGATTAGAAGAAATAAAACGTTTTAGTATTTGGATTATTATGTTTGGTTATTTTCCTTTGTAATGAATGAACATGTTTGGATGTTTGAGAAATGTAACTTTGACTTCATTTAATTATGAAACATAATAGTAAATGTCATGTGCTTTGGTGATAACCCAATTATGCCCCGACTCTTATTTCCGCTGCGGGTCGGAGTGTGACAATCAGAGGATGATCTAAGTGACGATCCTAATTTTGTAATGTACAAACGTAAGGATTCAGATAGATTATATTTTGATGACAGTTTCCCGATTCAGAATGTGAAGGAAGAATTTCTAGACAAATTCTTTAAACTCGTGGAAGTCACATCAGAGGAATTGGTAATCAATGAACGAAAATTCTATTCCAAACCTAAAAGAAACAATTGCCGAAGAAACGGTGGTGATCATTCGGAAAACCGGAGAGCGGGGTTGGGTTTAGAAGAAGAAACTGATGAATATGTAAAAAACCGTCACCATTTCATGAATATAAAAACAAAAACACGAATTTTGTATATGGGACGAGTACAGTTCATGAGGAGAATTTGATTGGTAAACAGTCAAATGATGAGTTCAAGAAGGAGAAAGAAATTCGAGATAAAGCCAAGGTTACAAGTGGTGTCAAAACTTCAAGTAGGGTAAAACCACCTTTTAAAGGACATCCACTTGATAATCGGACATGTTTCAAGTGCAAAGAAATTGGTCATATGGCACGACAATGTCCGATATCAAAACCGGCTTATCTTCAAAGAAAAGAAGATTCAAATGTTGTTAAACCAAAGCAACCAGTGTTTGCAAAACCTGTAAAGATTTTGAAACGAAATGAATCAAAACCAGAAGTTAAACCAAAGTCTGAAAAGACTTCTGAAAATTCCATTTTCGAAAAAGGTGAAACTTCTAGGTCTAATGAAAACAAGTTTTACATAAAAAGGCTAATATCAAATCTCAAACCTGGATTGCCAAGAAAAGGCCAACAACATCTGGTGTTGTTAAGTCTGAGCTAGTAAAGACTGACAACACAAATGAATCAAAGTCTGAAATCACTAAGTCTAAGCAGGTGAAGACTAGTGAGAATGTGAAAGAAGTTAAAACATAAATCAAGAATGATGATGTCAAATCTGTAAAAGATAAGAAAAAAGTGAAATTTTCAAACATTAACATTGTTGAAACAAATGATGAATTTTATTTTGATGACGTTGATGAGTTTGAATATGCTTTTGATGATGGTTATCCAGTAAAACCCAAGACCAAGAAGGCTTGGGTAGAGCTTTTCACCTAGTTTCTGAATTTTGCAGGGGCTCCAAAGGGGGGCTCTAAAGATCCGTACTTTCAAAGTGGATTTTGGATAGTGGAGCGTCCAGGCATATGACAGGAATGAAGGCATTGCTATTCGACATTAAAGCTATCAATGGTGGATATGTTGGATTTGCGGGAAATCAAGGTGGAAGGATAGTCACCGAGGGAAAACTCTCCAATGACGTAGTTTCATTTGATCGCGTGAACTATATTGCAGAAGTTGAGAACAATCTTCTGAGTATATCGCAGATTTGTAACAAGAAATTTACAGTCCATTTCAACGACAAAGAGTGTATTATCTTGAAGCCGGGATTCAAAATACCAGATGAGTGGATTTTGATGCGAGCATCGCGAGAGAATGATTTATATGTTCTTGATATGGGTGTTGCTACCACTTCATCATCATCAGCACAATGTTTTGTGTCAAAGGCTACTGAAAAAGATTCTATTCTTTGGCATCGTAAGATGGGGCATATTCATTTGCGAAAAATGAATTTCTTGGTTCATAATGATCTTGTAGAAGGCGTAAATCTTTGAAGTTTTTAGATGTCTAATCATTGCTTGGAATGCAAAAAGGGAAAACAGATCAAGAAATCTCATCCGAAGAAAATTCTAAACTCAATCAAGTTGCCATTAGAACTTTCCACATGGACTTATTTATTCGAAGCATATCAGGAGACTTATATTGCTTGGTCGTGACAAAAGACTATTCGAGCTATTCGTGGGTATTCTTTCAAGAATCAAAAGATGAAACGTTCGAGAACTTGGTTATTCTATTCAAGAAACTCGAGAACATTTATCATCTGCCGGTCAGACGAATTAGAAGTGACAACGGCACAGAGTTTAAGAATAACAAAATGAAGGAATTCTGCGACGCAAAAGGGATTCTGCACGAGTCTAATGCTCGCTATACTCCGCAGCAAAATAGAGTAGCTGAACGGAAAAACAGAACTTTGATTGAAACTGCAACAACCATGCTTGCAAATTCTAAACTTCCTATGAGCTTCTGGAGTGAAGCGGTTGCTGCGGCTTGCTACACGCTAAACAGGGTTCTCACTATCAAACCAACAAAGAAAACATGTTTTGAGATGATAAACCGAACGGAAGCCAAATTTGAAGTTCTTAGAACCATTCGGTGCACTATGTACCGAAATAGACCAAGATGGCAAATTCGGAGCTAAATCTCTTGAAGGTTTCTTTGTCGGATATGCGAGTCCGTTGAGAAGAGTATATGTTCCTTCATTAAGAAAGGTTATTGAAGCACAACACGTGGATTGTTTCAACTACATGGATCCTATTCAAAGGAAAGGTGACGCGTGGCTGTTTAACTATCAAGACCTTTGGAAGTCATTTGACTTGCCCAAAGAGCCAACTGACGAAGAAGTTGCAGCGTTATACTATCTTCGCCAATCAGCAAATCATGAACAAATTGTTCGACCAATTGTGGTTAATCAACCCACGTTGGATCCATCTTCTTCTGGCGCAAGTTCAAACAATAGTGGTGTTCCGGCGGAAAATGTTTTTGAAACATTATCACCACCTGCTACTCTTCCAACAATTGCCTCTACTAAACTAGTGAATACAACAACGGAGCCCAGTATGCCTCAGAATCAAGATTCTGATTCAGATGAAGCACCAACATTTGATGTTGATGGGGAATCATCTTCTTCAGATGAAGAAGTGGAGCAGATAACAAGTCTTCTTAATCAATCCGCAGTCCCAAACAACAGAAATGAAGCTTCATCAAGCTCTCCAAACATTGAATTGGTTGTTGATCTCAACATCAGGGTTCAGCAAAACTCAGTAGATGTTCCAAGTGAAGAATTATCGCGATCATATTCCTATCATCCGTCAACAAATATTATCGGAGAACTTGAAACTGGTGTTAGAACTCGAGGGCAAATTAATAAAGCACTCAGTTGTTTCTACACAAGCGTTGCTACAACCCAGAACCATTGTTTCTATTCATTTTTCATCTCTCAGATTTAGCCTAAGACAGTTAATGAAGCTTTAGCCGATGAAATCTGGGTACAAGCAATGCAAGAAGAATTATTGCAGTTTGAGAAGTTGGGTGTGTGGAAGCTTGAAGATCTACCAGAAAATCAAAAAGCAATTGATACAAAATGGGTCTTTAAGTGTAAACGTGATGATAGAGGGGTTATTGTTCGTAACAATGCTAGGCTTGTTGTCAAGGGATTTCACCAGCAGGAAGGGATAGACTACACGGAAGTCTATGCACCAGTGGCTCGATTGGAATCTATTCGAATTTTTCTAGATTTTGCATCATGGAAAGGATTTAAGGTCTATCAATTGGATGTCAGATCGGCTTTTCTGCACGGCAAATTACGCGAAAAGGTGTACGTTGGACAACCACCGGGGTTTGTCGATCCACTTAACAAGAAGAAAGTGTACCTACTGGATAAAGCTCTTTATGGACTACATCAAGCCCCGAGAGCTTGGTAAGAGACGTTATCGCAACATCTCGTCAGAAACGGCTTTATCAGAGGAACTATGGATAGTACTCTTTTCACCAGAGAAGTTGATGGCCATCTAATTATAGTTCAAATCTACGTTGACGACATCATCTTTGGATCTAGAAACGATAGTCTCTGCAAGGAGTTTGAGGGAATCATGAAAAAGAAATTCGAAATATTCTCGATGGGCGAAATGAAGTTCTTTATCGGTTTGCAAGTAGATCAGCTTCCGGATGGTATTTTCATTCATCAGACTAAGTATGTTCATGACATCTTGAAGAAGTTTGGAATGGAAACTTGAAGCCTCTATCTACGCCTCTTGCTCTAAATCATGGCATTTTTGTTAACGAGACTGGAGCCAAAGTTGACGAGACGTTATACAGATCGATGATTAGATCGTTGATGTATCTGATGGCATCGCGCCCAGATATTATGTATCCAACCTGCCTATACGCCAGATATCAGTCAAGCCCGAGGATCTTACACATGCAGATCGTGAAGCGTATCTTCAGATATCTGAAAGGATGCCCAAGCACCGGCTTGTGGTACCTGAAGAACGACAATTTCGACCTCACAGGCTATGCTGATTCCAATTTTGGTGTAGATAAGTTGAATTCGAAATCAACTACAGCGGGATGCCAGTTCTTCGGAACAAGAATGGTAACCTGGCAGTGTAAGAAACAGACTACGGTCGCTCTCTCTACCTGTGAAGCTGAGTATATCTCGGCCTCCAGTTGTTGTTCACAGATTTTGTGGATTCAACAACAGATGAGAGACTATGGTCTGCAATTGGCCTCCAGTTGTTGTTCACAGATTTTGTGGATTCAACAACAGATGAGAGACTATGGTCTGCAATTTCTAGACACTCCGCTGTATGTTGATAACAAGGCAGCCATCGATATAACTAAAAATCCGGTTCATCACTCACGCACAAAACACATTGAAATTCGTTATCATTTCATTCGTGATTGCTACGAAAAGAAATTGGTGCGAATAGAAAAAATCCACACCGACGAACAAAAGGCTGATTTTATACCAACCATTTTCTTTGTCATGATTTAAATACTTGATGAGAATCAATGGTATGAAAAACTTGCTGACAGGTGCGGACGCTGAGGTTGAATACGGATCGAACGACGAGTTCGCGTGATCCTCATTGGTTTGTAAATATCTTTCTAGTTTAGAATTTTATTAAAAATTAAAATCCAAAAAGATGCTTTTGATTTTAGGGGGAGAAATGTTAGGGAAAATACAAAAACATTTGAAAATTTTAAAATCCAAAAACATATAAATATTCAAAATGTACAAAACATTGAAAAAGACAAAAAGAGTTCAGTGTCATTAAAGGAAATGATAGTACATCAGTGGACTATCAGAGTATGCTAAAGAAATGTAAAGTTTAAAAGTGATAAACGAGTTTTACTGTGGATGTGTCGATAGGCTTAACACGTTCAGTAAACTATTTTCGAGATATAAACTAAATTTTACAACTGCTTAATCTTATGGATTAACACATCGTGGATATATGGACTTAGTACTCCGAAATTTCATTTGAAAGATTGCTTGATTCTGAGATACGAGGTCTTTATAGATAGTTGATATATGGGGTATTATACAAGTTCTTCTGATTTTGCGAAAGCAATGGCCTAGAACTTCTATAATACTTTCGCTTTAAACCCCCAAATTGCATGCAATATTGAAAAGTATTGAAAGATATAATCATATGCAATGCTGAAAAGATTCCTTAAGTGGAACACACTTTAAAGTCGAGCCTTCATCTCTTTATCTGTACGGTAGTACTAACCTGAGCTCTCAAGGCCACGCACAACCCAAATACAGATATCAATTACGCTATATTCACATGTAAGATGAAATCTAGGGAATCTGGATACGGGAGTATATTCAAGAAGTGGGAACCACAGATAAGTCAAGTTTCATGAATTCTACCTAAACATATCTTGAAACAGTTGAAAAATGTGGTAAAGTTTAAGTGGACAAACATATCGACAATCTAAGTAAACGAGTTTAAAACTTAAAGTCTGCTAAAGGTCAACAGTACTGGTGATATGTCTCAATAAACTGATATGATCCTTAGACACGAATTCACAAAAATATGTCTGTAAATATGTTTGTACATAGTTTACATTGCTTATTTCATTGTATTTCAGCTTTACAGATTAAAATCAAAAAGATTTTCGGTGTTTTTTAGCATAAACTTACAAAAATACAAAAAAATTTATTTCTACATTGTTTTCAGCAAACCAATGTTGGAGAATGGATCTTCGAAGTCTGGTAAGATGCTAGAACTGGTGGGAATCTCTTTGACAATGGGCTGGGAGCTAATCTGTTAAATCTGAAAAGGCAAAATGATAGAAAGTTCACTAATTTGAAACTTTGATTTTGAAAATATCAATAGTTTGTTTGTAACGGGTCAAACCGGGGTCATTAACTTGAACTTGGCAGACAAATCGGTTAACCAAGGTCATTAGCTTGGACTTGGAACTGAGTGGATTTTCATAATTGGTAAAAAGTTGGAAAGTTCAGGGGTAAAAATGAAAAGTTGAAAAAGTTTGAATTTGTGGTTTGGCAAGTTCAGCCAAACTTGCTAAACAATATCAAGTTTCACAAACAGCAAGTTCGACCGAACTTGCAGATGGCTGATTGTTGTTTTAAAGGTAAGTTTGCTCGAACATCAGTTGGGTTTTTCAATATGGGCCTAACAAGTTCGCCCGAACTTGACTTGGTATAAATACCAATCAAGTTCGGCCGAACTCATTTACCTGCTTTCAGAACCTCTTGAGCGAACTTGAGCTTTGAGAGAACTTAAGTGAAATTGGCATTTTCATACCGTTAGACTGCCAGATTCTTGTTTGTTTTTGGTGATTTGCACACCAATAACAATGGCAGAGGTATTGATTTGAATATGAACTATACTTTGACTGTATACGAATCAAATAGATCTGAAACTTTAAAAACTGATAAATCTAGAGATTGTTGATCAAAATTGAACATAGATTCTTAGTCTACACTTAAAACCGACCGCATAATTGTTTTTGATTGGTCTGAAACGATTGTTAGGATGCTTGAACAAGTTTGGTCTTTTGGAGAAGACGACAAGTTCGGCCGAACTTGTTGTCAAGTTCGACCAGACTTGTCAAAAATATGATTAAATGATTTAGTTTCATGTTCGACCGAACTTGATTAATGAAATGATTTAATTCTTCATCTTCGACCGAACTTGGATCTTAATAAAACTAATTGTTGATAACATAAGTTCGCCCGAACTTATTAAGAAAACATTGTGAACATGTGATGATTACATGTTCAGGCGAACTTGTTAAAATCAGAGTGTTTAACACTAATCAAGTTCGCCCGAACTTGAGTAAAAGTGTTAGAAATTTTTTGGTGATTTTTCTCGATAAGCGTGCTAATTGTTTTACGTCATTTTTCAGGCACAGATTCTAGCGCTTGTTATCTCAGTAGAGTTTTCCAAAACTCACAAACGTGCATTATGCTCGATAAAACGTTCTGTCCGTCACTGAAGGAGTACGATAGTATTTTGAAATTTCTGGAAGATAGTCATATTCGCCGAGCAATTACAGAGCGCACAGTGTCGTATCGATCACATGTTGTTCATTTCTGGATGAATGCGAGTTTAAGCGCTGATGAGAAGACGATTATTTCTACAGTGCAAGTGGGCAATGAAGTTAAGCCGATTAGCGTGACTGAAGATGATATTCGAAGAATTTTGCATTTCAACGATAAAGAAGATGATCCGATTCATCTAGACGAAAAGATGGTTCGCGGATGCTTTTTCCGTATGGGTTATAAAGGAAGTGTAAATAAGCTGACGTTGAAGAAAGGGGAAGTGCCTAACCCCTACAACCTTCCGATTCATGCGTTAATTCATACATTTAGCCATCGCAAAGCCGGTTTGGATGATGTACATGATTATTTGGCTAGCATGGCAACGACGCTTATTCTGAAAAAGTCGTTCAATGTTTCAAAGTTAATGTTTACTCACATGTCGAAGAACATGGAAGATTCAAGATTGTGTCTTTATCCGAGGTTTATACAGATGTTAATTGACGAGAAGTATGCCAACATTGCTCGAGATCCGAATGACGTTCTTTATCTAGTTCATCTCGACGAGACTACAGTGAAGAAGCTTATCAAGTTCCAGAAACAAGCTTTAGCTCCTGTTGCCAAGCCGGTATTCGGAGCCATTACAGATTCTAACTATATTTCGCCGCCGGACAACAAATGGAGAAAAGATGGTAGCGACGACGAGAAAGAACTTAGAGCTGAGAAGGAGTGGTTTAAAGAATTCAAACCAAAGGCAAAGAGCGAATGGTTCTTAAAGGCATAAGCTGATAAGCCTAAAAAGAAACATGGTGCAAAGAAAGTTGAAACAATGCTTGTTGATGAAGAAGAATCTGAAAATGTTGAAGCAGTTGCTGGATCGAGCGCTGCAGTGGTTATTGAGAGTCAAGAAACTGTGAAAACGACTCAAGAATATGTGATTTCTGCCACTTCTGAGAATGAAGAATCTGATAAAGAGCCAGAAAAGACTGAAGCAGAAAAGGAAAGGAAATTGGATGCAGATTTTGATCCTAACGCTGAAAAAGAATCTGACGAGGAGAGACCAAAGAAAAAGTCAAAGTGTACAAAGTCTCCAGCTATCGAAATCTCTAAGAAGACTACAGGGCCACCTCATACAAAAGGAAAAAGAAAAGCAAAGAAAGCTCAGAAAGCTGTGAGCAAGAGGTACAAGAGTAAGGTGAAAGGCACATAAGCTACACAAGAACCTTCTGATGCTCAGGATAAAGGAGCCACACAAGAACCTCCTCCAAAAGAACCTCCTGTTATTGATGCTGAAACTGAAAGGCCAGGAGTTACACAAGAACCTCCTGTGTCTGAATTTGTTGAAGTTCCTATCGCTGAATCTCCTAGTGCTCCAAAGACTTCTGTTCCTAAAAGTTCTACGCCTAAGAAGTCAACACCAAAAACTGCAACACCGAAAGATTCAACACCAAAGACACCAAGGGGAAGTATGTTTGGTGATATGCCACACGGTCCAATCAGTCTCGAAGACTTGGATGAGTTTTTCCCAGAAACTAATGCTGAGATGTTAGAAAAGCGTGTGAAGGTATTGGAAGAGAAAGTTGCAAAGAATGAGGTTGAAAAGGCTGAGCTTGTTAAGAAGGTTAATCAAGGTGAGGTTGAAAAGGAACTGCTTGATGATAAAATAAAGGTGCTGGAGAATGAACATGAATATTTCAAGGCATTGATAGAAAGTCTGCAGGACGCCAATGAAAAACTATAGATAGAGATTGCAGAATTAAAGAATATTCAAGCATTGAACGATCGAAGATTCAACAGATTACAGAAAGTGTTAGCAAACAATCTGAACATTGATTTCATCGAAGAATATGACCGTCTGGATTGTCAGGAAGCCAAAGAACGTGCTGAGAAAGAATTGGCTAAAGGAGATAAATGAAAGCATGTTGAGGGTGAAGCCCCTAAATCTTCTGCTGAGAAATCTTCTGATGTCCCTGAGAAACCAACTGAAGATGTTTCGAAAGCTTCTGAGTCTGATCTCCAAAAGGTAGACAAATCTGTCAAGCCTTCTGATCCTATCATTGTTACTGAAGAAAAAGACAATGATGAAGCCGAAAAGGAAGATAAGAATAAAGACGAAGAGGAAGAAGGATATGAGGATTGGAATGTTGGGGATGATGATGATGATTTTGATCAAGGTGGTGATGATTTTGATCAGGGAGGTACAGGTTTAAAGATTAATGAAGCTAAAGTATCTGATGAGTTTGATTTTTCTGACCTCATGAACAATGAATCGAATCGAATGGAAGATAAAAGCCAGGGGGAGTCAGGGGAGAAAGGTCCGTCAGATGATATTGATTTGTTAGATGTTGATGGTTTTGCGAAGCCTGTGACTGCAATACCTACGAAGCCTTTGATACTAATGTTGGAACATAATGTGGAAGAAGGTGAGTTTGTACATAATTACTCAAAAGAATATCTGGCGAAATTAGTTGAAGTTGAAGCTGAGAACTTAGAGTTTGATTTTGAGGAAGTTATGAATGTTGACACATTTGAACCGAAAGAGTATCAGTATGAGAAAAGGTTTGAAGCTGATGAGTACAATCGTGTGATAGTTGAAGATTGGTCCTCAGATGATGAATTAGAACAGAAAGCTAAGTATGTTGGTGAAAATTCAGAAAGTTTTCCTACATTTTAAGAGATGTATAAACATCTTAATGAAGATATGTTGAAAGATAAGATTGCTGAAGAGTTACGAGAAGGAAAGATTCCTAAACCGATGACCAAAGAAGAGATAGCTGAAGCGAGAAAGTCCTGGTTCAAGGAGATGCCTCGTGAACGTAAGTTTCAACGTCCACTAGCATTCTTCACCACAGATAAAGATGTTTCTTTGGGAGATATTCTAAGTTGGGGTTGGTTTAAAGAGCTCAGCGTATATGCAATCAAAAGAGAATTTGGAGTGCAATACTTCAAATATCTTGCTGATTTCAAGACATTGCCGTATTGGGATATGGAAGAGTTAGTGCAAACCGTGAATGTTACTTATCGTATGAAGACAGTTGATCAGTTGTTGTGGAAGATGATTAAGTACGAAGCGGTTAAAGGTTGGAATCACTGGAAGCCATTTATTCCAAGACAAAGAGTAAAGATCAATAAGGTTACAGGGGAAAAGGACATAACGTTAGTTATGAAACGTCCTAGAGCCATGAGGAATATGCCACTTATGCCGATCGAACAGAACTTCTATCCTTTATTCAAGTGGTGGTAGATAGATCCAGCTACGTGTAAAGCAGTGATTGTATTAAATTTGAAGATCATCTGGATATTGCTAAGGAACGTGTTGAAGTGATGGGTCCTCAGGGAATGAGAGGTTTGTGGAGGACGATAAGGATTCTAGATCCTATGTGGTTGGTTAACTGCTCGAGAGAAGATATAAAATGCCTTTTCTACAACAAGATTGTTTTGAAGAAAGAGAAAAGGTACAGGCGATGCAGTATCAGAAAGTTGTTAACGTTTGCTATGCACGCGAAGTAAATTCTGGTAAAATGTGACAAACGAAGTGGAGGGATCTGGAGAGAGTTGAGTTTCTAAAAGAAGAAACCAGAAGTGAGGCGATCAAAGAAAGAATGGAAAAAGCGGTAAGACAAAGTTCGCTAAAAATGGCTAACTTTCAAAGACCACCGCCAACTGATCAGACGCCGGATCCGAAATAAGAATGACGAAGGAAGCCGTACAAGAACTTCTTCGGTCGTGTGCGTTAACGTTTATATGAAGACAGAGTTTTGAAGACTGATAACAGACGAAGACGATATCCAAGGGGGAGTCTGTTGGTGCATAATGTCTATGTCTTAGTTTTATATCGAGTATATAGAGCTGAATAGGCTAGGTTATGAAGTATTTATGAAGTGTTGTAGCCAAGTTCGCCCATGTGCATGTAATGTATGCATGTTCGGCCGAACTTGCTTATGCAAGTTCGGGCGAACTTGTGTCCTCTATGGCCGAACTTGGATATCTATAAATACCTAGCTTAGATCTCTCATTTGTAACTTTGGCATTTCAGAGGCGAAGCTCTGTCAGTTTGTAACCAGAACGTTTGATCTTAAAATTGACGTTTAACTGATTAAATATTGTCTATTGGTAAACACGGCGTAATATTTTCGCTATTATGGACGTTAGATATCAAATTTAGGTTCCTAAGCATCGAGGATCGGTCCTACAACATCCTTCATTTTTTTTTTGTCCTACATTACTCAAAAGAAAAAAAAATAAGGGAGTATATCCCCTATAAAAGATATAAAAGATGGCAAAGACAATGTACAAAGTGAATTAACTATTTATACTTGCATATTTAGCCATTTGGTTAAATTAAATTGCAATTATGGCCGAAGTCTATGAAGAGTTTTATATTTCAAGGCATTTTAATTAGTAAATTTTGCGGTTTTTTGTTGGTTCGAGATAGATCGAGCCGAGCTGAGCTAGCTCGAATTTTAATCGAGTCGAGCTCGAGCCTCAAACCGCGGCTCGATTTAAAGTTTGAGCTCGAGCTGAGCCAACTCGAATTGAGTTCGAGTCGAGCTCGAGCTGGGTCTGGCCGGCTCGACTCGGCTCGCTTACAGCCCTATCCGGGTTAAAGGTAAATTTAAGTAAAAGTAGCATTGTGGGTGTCGGGGAGACGGTAAATAGGATGGCCCATGTGCTTCAATGTAGATCGGTTCCCTTCCATTCATACTTTCCTTGGCCACCCTAATGGGGAGAATATGAAACGGGTCAAGCCGTGGAAACCGGTTATAGACAAGTTCGCCAAAAACTTTCTAGTTGGAAGGTAAAGTATTTATCCATGGGGGTAGAATAACATTAGGTAAAGCGGTTCTTGAAAATATGGCTTCCTATTTCTTTTCGATCTTCAAAGCTCCTGTAAAAGTGATTAATACCCTTGAAGGTATTACGCGAGATTTTATTTGGGGCAAGAAGGGCAGAAAGAATAAGTTAAGATGGGTTCTTGGAGCAAAATACAAGCTCCTAAAAGATGGGGAGGTTTGGGTCTCGGGAGATAAGAAGATTAAATAGGGCTTTCTTAATGAAGTGGAGATGGAAGTTTTCTCACCAACATTCTCAACCATGGGCTTCGACCATTCGTGCAATTCATGGTAATTGGGATGTCAATAATGTGGTACCGTGTTGTTGTAATGTAGCAGGTTTGTGGAAAGATATTATTTCGGTTGAACATTATATTAAGAAAGCGGGGGTGACAAATGCGATTGGTTTAGGATTGGAAGGTATAAATCCGATTTTCCATGTTGCGAAGTTTAGGGAGGATAGTAGTGATTTAGTTTGGGTAAAGGTCAATGTGGGGGCATTTAAATGGAACAGTTGGTTCCAAAAAAGGTATTGTATTTTGTTTGGAAGTTGTGTCTAGGGTGTACTCCTTCGGCAGAGGTTCTTCGGCGGCGTGGCACTGATTTAAGTGATGTACAATGCAAACTTCGTGGATTCAAAAGTGAAACAGATAGTTATATAGCTGTAGAGTGTGTGATGGTGAGGGCAGTTTGGTGGCATGTTTGTGTTTGGTTGAAAATTCCGGTCGTCATGCATATGGAGAGTTTTTCACAAATGTTGGAAGAGATTGCCAAGTTCAAAGGATCGAATAAGTGGAGGAAGGTGGTGGAGACCGTGTTCTATTTGACGGTATGGAGAGTTTAGAAGGCTAGAAACAGAAAGATTTTCGATAGTATTCCATTTCGGGTGGGGAAGGTTGCGGAAGACATAAAAGAAGAGACGTTTAAGTGGATTAAAAATAGTCACCTATAAAGAACATTGAGTGGGGGCGTTGGTATGATTTTAATATTAGAGACGTGATTATGTAATTTTGTTTCCATTTTGGGACTTCCAACTTCTTGTTGGCCCCTTGTTTCATTTTTATTTATTCAATAAAAATGCCGCCGTTCAAAAAGAAAATCACAGTGCAATATTATTATTATTATTATGATAAGGACGACAACAACAACAATATGAATGATTATATAAATAGTAATAACTAGTCTTAAGCCTCTTGCATGACAGGCCTGGGCGTAAAACTGTGTTGCAAGCATTAAGGTCACCACCAAACATTGTGATAAATAGTAAAAAATAAAGGGATTAAATGTAACCAACACTAAAAAAAATGCCATTTAGTGGCGTACACATTTAGTGACATTTGGCACATTTGCCACTAATTTAGGTTTTAATGGCACTTTATATATACCATATTTGCTTAGTCAACACTTTTTATGGCATTTAGCTTTTATACCACTAATTTAGGTTTTAATGGCACTTTGCATATGCCACTTAAACTTTCGGTGGGTTTTAATGGCATTTTGTATATGCCACTTAAATTTTCAAGCTATGATTAGAAAAAAATAAAAAAATTTCAAGCACTTTTAAAATCATACATCCTCATACCTTCATTAGGGTGCTAAACGAGTCGAGCTACTCAAGCAAAAATATCTTGAAGAGTTTTAACGAGCTTGAGCCCGAACCCGAGTCTAAAGTTAAGCATGTCCAGTAAGTAAAGTAAACGAGCTTAAGCCTGAGCTTCACGTATTGAGCTCGCGAGCCTACATGAGCCTGTTAGAAATATATTTTTTTAATGAATATAATAAATAAGTATTTAAATAATAATTACTCTATATTATTATGAAAAAAAATTACTAAATTAGATATAAAATAATAAATAAATAATAAATGAGTTCGAGTTTGAAAATCCACTTGTGAGTTGAGCTTTAAAAACAAAGATTTGTATCAAACATTCATAAACTAAATAAGCTTGTGTTCGACCCTAATCAAACTTGGGCTTGGCTCTACACATTTGCACCATTAATTCTTCCCACTTTGAAACCCGTCAAATTTCATTCTAATTTCTTTCCCTTCCAATTTTTTTTAGTTTTCCCTCTATAGATTAATCACAACTGAACCATCTCCCCCTAATATGAATTTCCAATTCCCAGAATCACGTTTCACCAAATTCAACTTCCCTCCCCCAACCCTTCTTCAATTTTGGTTATCATTCGTATGAACCTCTCTAGGTATAATTTCGGTTATCATTCACCAACAATTTCAGTTTCAGTTATCTTCTTGCGTATGGACTTCTCAGGTACTTTTCTCTCTAAATCTTCTCCTCTTATGAATTTTTTACTTCTTCGCTCAATTGCACCACGGGAAGTCACTAATGAAGCAGGAGTAATCCGGTTGTTTCTTTGTTGGATGAACCAGATAAACAACTAGGGTTAGGGTTTCAGAACTGATATCGTTAACTAAGAGAATTAGATAGTGATAGGTACCCGTTAAGCGGGTTAGGCTAACCCTTTGAGCGGGTCAAACTCCAAAGAAGTTAACAGAAAGAGAAAAGACATTTGCAACTATTTTTTATATCTTCATTCATAACTTTAATCAAACTACTAGTGGCTATATATAGCCTTACATGAAATAACCGAATAAAAACTAAAGCAACAAATAATAAAATAACTACCCTACCCACTATGCATGACTCAAACAATTACTAGACCCACTAAACCACTTATGTAGTAAATGTGTGCATGGCTACTGATGATGTGAATTCATGCATCACACATGATGACACGAAACATGAGGCATATGACCGGGTACGTATCAGATAGTATGCGTGTGTATCTTTTTTAATATGTTTAGAATCAATTATTTCATTTGTAAAAGGGGAATGGAACCCTAGACCCCGCTTGGGCGGAAAAATTCGCCACTAGAGATAGAATTTCGACAAGAAATCTGTCAGGTCTTGGTGAAGGTGATGACTCACCGTTGTTTTGGAAACATGTCAAAATATGTTTATGTTTGATTATCACCGTCGTCTGTGAAGCTATTCGGTATTGGTTGCTCTTGTTTAGATTTCTAGTTTCGTTACTCAAGAACAAATGCAAGGTAGTTCGGCTGAAAAATGTTTTTTTTGTTGTGTGTTGTTGCAGTGATACCGGGTCAATCTGTATAAAATATGATGGTAATAGGGGTATACACAAGCAAAATAGTGAGTAGATCAAGTGATTATACCTCAGTAGTATTGTGTTTTAGACACAGTCATCGATTGAAATTGGATGTCAGATCAAGAACCACAAGAATGTCTGCCCTTTCAAGGTAATTTCATTGTTACTTCTCTATAGGCTGATTAACTGCCCCTTATGCTAATAATCTATCTCTAATAGGACTGTAACTGTAAGCTGATTGGAGTTAAGGGCTTGAGTCAACGGGGGATTTGGCTTCTTTAGTCAACTGTGATGGGGAATGTCTTATGAAAAAAAAACAAAGTGACACATTCATTATTTAATCATTTGATCCCAGTCTCATTGTATTTACCCACATTAAATACATGCTAATTAATGTAAGATAGTATAATGTTTGATTTTGGAACATGATAATATATGCTTACATGCTTAATTATGTGTTTCATTTTTGTTAAGGAGTTTCTATTTTGACCCATTTACATACTAATAAGTGGATTTGGTATATATTCCTTCTAAAGGATCAACTGAGTAAGCTACAAGATGTAGGACCGATCCTCGATGCTTAGGAACCTAAATTTGATAATTAACATCCATAATAGCGGAAATATTACGTCGTGTTACCAATAGACAAGAATTAGTCAGTTAATCATCAGTTTTATAGATCAAATATTCAGATTACAGACTGACAGAGCTTCACCACTGAGATGCCAAAATTACAAATGAGACACACAAGCTAGGTATTTATAGGACAACAAGTTCGGCCATGTAAGGCACAAGTTCGCCCGAACTTGCATAAGCAAGTTCGGCCGAACATGCATACAAAACATGTACATGCCCGAACTTGGCTACAACATTTCATAAATACTTCAAAATCTAGCCTATTCAGTTCCATACAATACAGACTCGATATAAGACTAAGACATAGACATTATGCACCAACAGACTCCCCCTTGGATATCGTCTTCGTCTTTTATCAGTCTTCAAAACTCTGTCTTCATATAAACATTAACGTACCCGACCAAAGGAGTTCTTGTACGGCTTCTTTCGTCTCTCTTGTTTCGGATCCGGCGTCTGATCAGTTGGCGGTGATCTTTTAAAGTTGGCCATTCTGAGCGAACTTTGTCTTACCGCTTTTTCCATTCTTTCTTTGATCGCCTCACTTCTGATTTCTTCTTTAAGAAATTCAACTCTTTCCAGATCCCTCCACTTTGTTTTCCACATTTTACCAGAATTTACACCACGTGCATAGCAAACGTTAACAACTTTCTGATACTGCATCGCATGTACCTTTTCTCTTTCTTCAAAAACAATCTTGCTGTAGAAAAGGCATTTTATATCTTCTCTCGAGCAGTTAACCAACCACATAGGATCTAGAATCCCTATCGTCCTCCACAAACCTCTCATACTCTGATGACCCATTACTTCAACTCGTTCTTTAGCAATATCCAAGTGATCTTCAAACTTTAACACAATCACTGCTTCACAAGTAGCTGGATCAATTTGCCACCACTTGAATAAAGAATAAAAGTTCTGTTCGATCGGCATAAGCGGCATATTCCTCATGGCTCTAGGACGTTTCATAATTAACGTTATGTCCTTTTCCCCTGTTACCTTGTTGATCTTAACTCTTCGTCTCGGAATAAACGGCTTCCAGTGATTTCAACCTTTATCAGCTTCATACTTAATCATCTTCCACAACAATTGATCAACTGTCTTCATATGATAAGTAATAATCACTGTTTGCACCATCTCTTCCATATCCCAATACGGCAATGTCTTTAAATCAGCAAGATATTTGAAGTATTGCACTCCAAACTCTCTTTTGGTTGCTTATACGTTGAGCTCTTTAAACCATCCCCAACTCAGTATATCTCCGAAAGAAACATCTTTATCTCTAGTGAAGAATGCTAGTGGACGTCGAAACTTACGTTCACGACGCATCTCCTTGAACCAGGACTTTCTTGCTTCAGCTATTTCTTCTTTGGTCATCGGTTTAGGAATCTTTCCTTCTCGTAGCTCTTCAGCAATTCTATCTTTCAACATATCTTCATTCAGCTGTTTATACATTTCTTCAAATGTAGGAAAATTTTCTGAATCCTGACCAACATACTTAGCTTTCTGTTCTGTTTCATCATCTGAGGACCAATCTTCAACTATCACACGATTATACTCATCGGCTTCAAACCTTCTTTCGTACTGATACTCTTTAGGTTCAAATGTGTTGACATTCATAATCTCTTCAAAATCAAACTCTAAGTTCTCAGCTTCAACCTCAACTAGTTTCGCCAGATCTTCTTTCGAGTAATTATGTACAAACCACCTTCTTCAACATTGTGTTCCAACATTAGTATTAAAGGCTTCGTAGGTACTGCAGTCACAGGCTTTGCAAAACGATCAATATCCAATAAATCAATATCATCTGAAGGCCCTTTTTGCCCTGACTCCCCCTGACTTTTATCTTCCATCTTATTCGATTCATCGTTCATCAGATCAGAAAAATCAAACTCATCAGATACTTTTGCTTCATTGATCTTTAAACTTGTACCTCCCTGATCAAAATCATCATCTCCTTGATCAAAATCATCATCGTCATCCCCAACATTCCAATCCTCATATCCTTCTTCCTCTTCTTCATTCTTATCTTCCTTTTCGACTTCTTCATTGTCTTTTTCTTCAGTAACAATGGTAGGATCAGAAGGCTTGACAGATTCGTCAACCTTTTGTATATCAGACTCAGAAGCTTTTGAAACATCTTCAGTAGGCTTCTCGGAGACATCAGAAGATTTCTCAGTAGTAGATTTAGGGGTTTCACCCTCAACCTGCTTCCCTTTGCCACCTTCAGCCAATTCTCTCTCAGCATGTTCCTTGGCTTCTTGACGATCCAGACGATCGTATTCAGCAATAAAATCAATATTCAGATTGTTAAATAACACCTTTTGTAATCTGATGAATCTTCAATCATTCAAAGCTTGAATTTTCTTTAACTCTGCAATCTCTGTCTGTAATTTTTCATTGGCGTCCTGCAGACTTTCTATCAATGCCTTGTAATATTCACATTCATTCTCAAGCACCTTCACTTTATCGTCAAGTATTTCTTTTTCGACTTCGCTTTGATTCACCTTCTTTACAAGCTCAGCCTTTTCTAACTCAATTTGTGCAACTTTATCTTCCAATACCTTCACATGTTTTTCTAACATTTCAGCATTAGTCTCTGGGAAAAATTCATCCAAGTCTTCAAGACTGATTGGACCGTGTGGCATATCACCAAACATACTTCCCCTTGGTGTCTTAGGTGTTGAATCTTTTGGTGTTGCAGCTTTCGGTGTAGACTTCTTCGGTGTAGAACTTTCAAGAATAGAAGTCTTTGGAGCACTAGGCGATTCTGTGATCGGAACTTAAACAAATTCAGACACAGGAGGTTCTTGTGTAACTCCTGGCCTTTCAGCTTCGACATGAACGATAACAGGAGGTTCTTGTGGAGGAGGTTCTTGTGTGGCTCCTTTCTCCTGAGCACCAGAAGGTTCTTGTGTGGCTTCTGTGCTTTTCACCTTGCTTTTATATCTCTTGCTCACCGCTTTCTGAGCTTTCTTAGCTTTTCTTTTTCCTTTTGTATGCGGTGACCCTGTAGTCTTCTTAGATATTTCGATAGCTGGAGACTTTGTACGCTTCGACTTTTTCTTCGGTCTCTCCTCATCAGATTCTTTTTCAACGTTTGGATCAAAATCGGCATCCAACTTTCTTCGGTCTCTCCTCATCAGATCCTTTTCTACTCTAATTTCAGCCTCTGTCTTTTCTGGCTCATTATCAGATTCTTCATTTTTGGAAGTAGCAGAAATTACATCTTCTTGAGTCGACTTAACTGTCTCTTAGCTTTCAATAACTACTACAACGCTCGATCCAGCAACTGCTTCAACATTTTCAGTTTCCTCCTCATCAACAAGCAAAGTTTCAACTTTCTTTGATGCTTGCTTCTTTTTCGGTTTATCAGCTTCAGCTTTCAAAAACCATTCACTCCTTGCCTTTGGTTTGAATTCTTTAACCACTCCTGCTCGGCTTTAAGTTCTTTCTCATCGTCATTACCATCCTTTCTCCATTTGTTTCCAGGTGGCGAGACATAATTTGAATATCGCTTCGAATACTGGCTTGGCAATAGGAGTTGAAGCTTGCTTCTGGAACTTAATAAGCTTCTTCCCTGTAGTTTCGTCGAGATGAACTAGATAAAGAACGTCATTCGGATCTCGAGCAATGTTGGCATACTTCTCGTCAATCAACATCTGAATAAACCTCGGATAAAGGCACAATCTAGAATCCTCCATGTTCTTCGACATGTGAGTAAACACTAACTTCGAAATGTTGAACGGCTTCTTTAGAATAAGCGCCGTTGCCATGCTAGCCAAATAATCATGTACGTCATCCAAACCGGCTTTACGATGGCTAAAATATGAATCAACGCATGAATCAGAAGCTTGTAGGGGTTAAGCACTTCCCCTTTCTTTAGCGTCGGTTTGTTTATGCTTCCTTTGTAGCCCATACGGAAAAAGCATCCGCGAACCATCTTCTCATCTAGATGAATTGGATCGTCTTCTTTGTCTTTGAGCTCTAAAATCCTTCGAATATCACCTTCGGTTACTGTGATCGGCTTTAGCTCATCACCAACCTGTACTGTAGAAGAGATTGTCTTCTCGTCAGCGCTCAGGCTTGCGATCATCCAGAAATGAACAATATGAGAACGATATGATACGGTGCGCTCAGTAATTGCACGAAGAATGTGACTATCTTCGAGAAACTTCAAGATACTATCATATTCTTTCAGCGATGGACAAATAGACTTGTCAAGCGTGATGCATGTACTGTGAGTTTTGGAAAACTCAACTGAGATAACACGAACTGGAATCTGTGCCTAAAAAGCGACGCAAAACAATTAGCACGCTTTTCGAGCAAAAAATCACAAAAAAATTTCTAACACTTTAATCAAGTTCGGGCGAACTTGATTAGGTGTTACAACATTCTGTTTTGATCAAGTTCGCCCGAACATGTGATAAACATGTTCAACATTTTTAAATGCAAGTTCAGGCGAACTTACAACCTTTTTTATCATTCAATTTTATCTAAGTTCGGCCGAACATGTATGAAATACATGTTTCACATTAAAGAACAAGTTCGGGCGAACTTACGATTTAAACAAATCTCATTTTATTATCATAAGTTTGGTCGAACATGATTGGATCAAAACACTTTAACAATCAAGTTCGGTCGAACATACTTCTGGATTTATTAATCATGTTTTGGACAAGTCCGGTCGAACTTGACAACAAGTTCGGCAGAACTTGTCGTCTTCTTAAACAGACCAAACAAGTTCAAACATTCAAACAGTCGTTTCAGACCAATCAAAACAAGTTATACGGTCGATTTTAGGTGTAGATTCAGAATCTATGATCAATTTTGTCCAACAACACCTAAATCTATCAGATTTTAAGTTTTAGATCTGGTTTTGTTTGTTTAACAGTTCAATCATGGATTATTCTAAAATTTCTCACCTCAGCCATAGTAATTGGTGTGTAAATCACCAAAAACGGACTTCAATCGGACAGAATAACGGTTCAAAAATGTCAATTTCACACAAAAGCTCTCAATGCTCAAGTTCGCTCAATGTATCGGATAACAGGTAAATGAGTTCGGCCGAACATGAATGGTATTTATACCATGTCAAGTTTGGGCGAACTTGTTAAGCCCATCATGAAGGCCCAGAGAAGTTCGAGCGAACTTATTATAAAAACAATAAATCAGCCATCTGCAAGTTCGGTCGAACTTGCTGATTGTTAAACTTGAGTTGTCAAAACATCCAAATAATATTTTCGAAAGTTTATTTATTTCCTTAAAAAAATCCATGAGTCAGCCGTCGCAAGCGTTTCCCCGAAACCTCCAAACTAAGCATCTTCCCAAGTTTTACATATTAAATTTATTGCATCAAATGTTCAGACTTGTATGTTTTCAAGACAATACGAACTATATATTAACAATAAGGGTATAATCAAGACTAGACTATAATAGAATATCAATTTGTCGCTTGACTTGATCGGAGCGACCGATCACGACGGGGTAGTCAACCCGATAGATCTACCAACAATTCTACGTGTTCAATACTTAAATGATTAAACAGCAATACTTGCGCATGCGCCCATAAGGGCCATCTATATCACTTGCCTCATGAACAATATATATATCCTACTAAAATGATCAATTTAATATATAACGAGTTGTACGAATCCCTGACGTCCCCACCGAAACGTAAGCCTAATCCCGATACTTGCCAAACCTCAAAATTTCAAACTTTTTCAATTTTTTCAAAATTTTCATTTTAACCCCTGAACTTACCAGCTATGAAAATCCACTCAGTTGACCAAGTCCAAGTTAATGACCTTGGTTAACCGATTTGTCTGCCGAGTCCAAGTTAATGACCCCGGTTTGACCCGTTATGAACAAACTGTTGATATTTTCAAAAACAAAGTTTCAAATTAATGAACTTTTTATCATTTTGCCTTTTTCGATTTAACAAATTAGCTCCCAGCCCGTTGTCAAAGAGATTCCCACCAGTTCGAGCACCTTACCAGACTTCGAAAATCTGTTCTCCAACATTGGTTTGCTGAAAACAAATGTAGAAATAAAATCTTTTTGTATTTATGTAAGTTTATGCTAAAACTCACCGAAAGTCTTTTTGATTTTAATTTGTAAAGCTGAAATACAATGAAATAAGCAATGTAAGCTATGTACAGACATATTTACAGGCATATTTTTGTGAATTCGTGTATAAGGATCATATCAGTTAAATGAGACATATAATCAGTACCGTTGACCTTTAAATGACTTTAAGTTTTAAACTCGTTTACCTAGATTGTCGATATGTTTGTCCACTTAAACTTTACCACATTTCTCAACTGTTTCAAGATATGTTAAGGTAAAATTAATGAAACTTGACTTATCTATGGTTCCCACTTCTTGAATATACTCCCGTATCCAGATTCCCTAGATTTCATCTTACAGGTGAATATAGTGTAATTGATATCTGTATCTGGGTTGTGCGAGACCTTGAGAGCTCAGGTTAGTACTACCGTACAGACAAAGAGATGAAGGCCCGACTTTAAGGTGTGTTCCACTTAAGGAATCTTTTCAGCATTGCAGATGATTAGATCTTTCGATACTTTTCAATATTGCATGCAACTTGGGGGTTTAAAGCGAAAGTATTATAGAAGTTCTAGGCCATTGCTTCCGCAAAATCAGAAGAACTTGTATAATACCCCAGATATCAGCTATCTATAAAGACCTCGTATCTCAGAATCAAGCAATCTTTCAAGCAAAATTTCGGAGTACTAAGTCCATATATCCCAGATGTGTTAATCCACAAGATTAAGCAGTTGTAAAATTTAATTTATATCTCGAAAACAGTTTACTGAACATGTTAAGCCTATCGAAACATCCACAGTAAGACTTGTTTATCACTTTTAAACTTTACATTTCTTTAGCATACTATGATAGTCCACTGATGTACTATCATTTCCTTTTATGATACTAAATTCTTTTTGTCTTTTTCAATGTTTTTGTACATTTTGAATTTTTTATATGTTTTTGGGTTTTAAAATTTTCGAATGTTTTTGTATTTTCTCTAACATTTCTCCCCCCTAAAATCAAAAACATCTTTTCGGATTTTAGTTTGTAATAAAATTCTAAACTAGAAAGATATTTACAAACCAATGTGGATCATGCGAACTCTTCGTCCGATCTGTATTCAACCTCAGCGTCCTCACCTGTAAGCAAATTTTTCATACCGTTAATTCTCAATAAATATTTAAATCGTGATAAAGAAAATGGTTTGGTATAAAAATCAGCCTTTTGTTCATCGGTGTGGATTTTTTCTATTCGCACCACTATCTTTTCGTAGCAATCACGAATGAAATGATAACGGATTTCAATGTGTTTTGTGCGTGAGTGATGAACCGGATTTTTAGTTATATCGATGGCTGCCTTGTTATCAACATACAGCGGAGTGTATAGAAGTTGCAGACGATAGTCTCATCTGTTGTTGAATCCACAGAATCTGTGAACAACAACTGGAGGCCGAGATATACTCAGCTTCACAGGTAGAGAGAGCGACCGTAGTCTGTTTCTTACACTGCCAAGTTACCATTCTTGTTCCGAAGAACTGGCATCCCGCTGTAGTTGATTTTGAATTCAACTTATCTACACCAAATCGGAATCAGCTTAGCCTGTGAGGTCGAAATTGTCGTTCTTCAGGTACCACAAGCCGGTGCTTGGGCATCCTTTCAGATATCTGAAGATACGCTTCACGATCTGCATGTGTAAGATCCTCATGCTTGACTGATATCTGGCGCATAGGCAGGTTGGATACATAATATCTGGGCATGATGCCGTCAGATACATCAATGATCCAATCATCAATCTGTATAACGTCTCGTCAACTTTGGCTCTAGTCTCGTCAACGCAAATGCCGTGATTGAGAGCACGAGCGTAGATAGAGGCTTCAAGCTTTCCATTCCAAAATTCTTCAAGATGTCGTGAACATACTTAGTTTGGTGAATGAAAATACCATCCGAAAGCTGATCTACTTGCAAACCAAGAAAGAACTTCATTTCGCCCATCGAGGACATTTCGAATTTCTTTTTCATGATTCCCTCAAACTTTTTGTAGAGACTATCGTTTGTAGATCCAAAGATGATGTCGTCAACGTAGATTTGAACTATAATCAGATGGCCATCAACTTCTCTGGTGAAAAGAGTACTATCCACGGTTCCTCTGATAAAGCCATTTCCGACGAGATGTTGCGACAACGTCTCGTACCAAGCTCTCAGGGCTTGGTGTAGACCGTAGAGTGCTTTATCCAGAAGGTACGCTTTCTTCTTGTTAAGTGGATCGACAAACCCCGGTGGTTGTCCAACGTACACCTTCTCGCGTAATTTGCCATACAGAAAAGCCGATTTGACATCCAATTGATAGACCTTAAATCCTTTCCATGATGCGAAAGCTAGAAAAATTCGAATAGATTCCAATCGAGCTACTGGTGCATAAACTTCCATGTAGTCTATACCTTCCTGCTGGTGAAATCCCTTGACAACAAGCCTAGCTTTGTTACAAACAATAACCCCTCTATCATCATGTTTACACTTAAAGACCCATTTTATATCAATTGCTTTCTGATTTTCTGGTAAGTCTTCAAGCTTCCACACACCCAACTTCTCAAATTGCAATAATTCTTCTTGCATTGCTTGTACCCAGTTTTCATCTGCTAAAGCTTCATTAATAGTCTTAGGCTCAATCTGAGAGATGAAGCATGAATAGAAACAATAGTTCTGGGTTGTAGCAAAGCGTGTGTAGAAACAACTGAGTGCTTTATTAATTTGCCCTCGAGTTCTTACACCAGTTTGAAGTTCTCCGATAATATTTGTTGACGGATGATAGGAATATGATCACGGCAATTCTTCACTTGGAACATCTACTGAGTTTTGCTGATTCGTGATGTTGAGATCAACAACCAATTCAATGTTTGGAGAGCTTGATGAAGCTTCATTTATGTTGTTCAGGACTGCAGATTGATTAAGAAGACTTGTTATCTGCTCCACTTCTTCACCTGAAGAAGATGATTACCCATCAGCATCAAATGTTGGTGCTTCATCTGAATTAGACTCTTGATTCTGAGGCATACTGGGCTCCGTTGTTGTATTCATTGGTTCAGTACAAACATTCGTTGGAAGAGTAGTAGGTGTTGATGTTTCAGAAACATTTTCAGCCGGAACACCACTAATGTTTGAACTTGCGCCAGAAGAAGAAGGATCCAACGTGGGTTGATTAACCACAATTGGTTGAACAATTTGCTCTTGATTCGCTGACTGGTGAAGATAATATAACGCCGCAACTTCTTCGTCAGTTGGTTCTTTGGGCAAGTTAAATGACTTCCAAAGGTCTTGATAGTTAAACAACCATGCGTCACCTTTCCTTTGAATAGGATCCGTGTAGTTGAAACAATCCACTTGCTGTGCTTCAATAACCTTTCGCAATGAAGGAACATATACTCTTCTCAATGGACTCGCATATCCGACAAAGAAACCTTCGAGAGATTTAGCTCCGAATTTGCCATCTTGGTCTATTACGGTACAAGGTGCACCGAATGGTTCTTAGAATTTCAAATTTGGCTTCCGTCGGTTTATCATCTCAAAACATGTTTTCTTTGTTGGTTTGACAGTGAGAACCCTGTTTAGCGTGTAGCAAGCCGCAGCAACTGCTTCACTCCAGAAGCTGATAGGAAGTTTAGAATCTGCAAGCATGGTTCTCGCAGTTTCAATCAAAGTTCGGTTCTTCCGTTCAGCTACTCCGTTTTGCTGTGGAGTATAGGGAGCACTAAACTCGTGAAGAATCCCTTTTGCGTTGCAGAATTCCTTCATTTTGTTATTCTTAAACTCTGTGCCGTTGTCACTTCTAATGCGTCTGACCGGCAGATGATAAATGTTCTCGAGTTTCTTGAATAGAATAACCAAGTTCTCGAACGTTTCATCTTTTGATTCTTGAAAGAATACCCACGAATATCTCGAATAGTCATCTGTCATGACCAAGCAATATAAGTCTCCTGAGATGCTTCGAACATTTACAGGACCAAATAAATCCATGTGGAGACGTTCTAAAGGCAACTTGATTGAGTTTAAAATTTTCTTCGGATGAGATTTCTTGATCTGCTTTCCCTTCTTACATTCCAAGCAATGATCAGACATCTGAAAACTTTGAAGATTTACACCTTCTACAAGATAATTATGAACCAAGAAATTCATTTTTCGCAAATGAATATGCCCCATCTTACGATGCCAAAGAATAGAATCTTTTTCAGTAGCCTTTGATACAAAACATTGTGCCGATTGTGATGAAGTGGTAGTGACACCCATATCAAGAACATATAAATCATTCTCTCGCGGTGCTCGCATCAGAATCCAGTCATCTGGTATTTTGAATCCCGGCTTCAAGATAATACACTCCTTGTCATTGAAATGGACTGTAAATTTCTTGTCACAAGTGTGCGATATACTCAGAAGATTGTTCTCAAGCTCTGCAATATAGTTCACACGATCAAAAGAAACTACGCCATTGGAGAGTTTTCCCTCGGCGACTATCCTTCCACCTTGATTTCCTGCAAATCCAACATATCCACCATTGATAGCTTTAATGTCAAGTAGCAATGCCTTCATTCCCGTCATGTGCCTGGACGCTCCACTATTCAAAATCCACTTCGAAAGTACGGATCTTTGGAGCCCCTGCAAAATTCAGCAATTAGGTGAAAAGCTCTACCCAAGCCTTCTTGGTCTTAGGTTTTACTGGATAACCATCATCAAAAGTATATTCAAACTCATTAACGTCATCAAAATCAAATTCATCATCTATTTCAACAATGTTAATGTTTGAAAACTTCACTTTTTTCTTATCTTTTACAGATTTGACTTTATCGTTCTTGATTTCTGTTTTAATTTCTTTCACATTCTCACTAGTCTTCACCTGCTCAGACTTAGTGATTTCAGACTTTGATTCTTTTGTGTTGTCAGTCTTTGCTAGCTCAGACTTAACAACACCAGATGTTGTTGACCTTTTCTTGGCAATCCAGGTTTGAGATTTGATATTAGCCTTTTTGATGTAAAACTTGTTTTCATTAGACCTAGAAGTTTAACCTTTTTCGAAAATGGAATTTTCATAAATCTTTTCAGACTTTGGTTTAACTTTTGGTTTTGATTCATTTCGTTTCAAAATGTTTACAGGTTTTGCAAACACTGGTTGCTTTGGTTTAACAACATTTGAATCTTCTTTTCTTTGAAGATAAGCCGGTTTTGATTTCGGACATTGTCGTACCATATGACCAATTTCATTGCACTTGAAACATGTCCGATTATCAAGTGGATGTCCTTTAATTGGTGGTTTTACCCTACTTGAAGTTTTGACACCACTTGTAACCTTGGCTTTATCTCAAATTTCTTTCTCCTTTTTGAACTCATCATTTGATTGCTTTACCAATCAAATTCTCCTCATGAACTGTATTCGTCCCATATACAAACTTCATATTTTTGTTTTTATATTCATGAAATGGTGACGGTTTCTTTATAGATTCATCAGTTTCTTCTTCTAAACCCAACCCCGCTCTTTGGTTTTCCGGATGATTACCACCGTTTCTTTGGTAATTGTTTCTTTTAGGTTTGGAATAGAATTTTTGTTCATTGATTACCAATTCCTCTGATGTGACTTCCACGAGTTTAAAGAATTTATCAAGCAATTCTTCCTTCACATTCTGAATCGGGAAGCTATCATCAAAGTATAGTCTATCCGAATCCTTAATTTTGTACATTACAATATTAGGATCGTCACTTAGACCATCTTCTGATGACTTATCGTCATTTTCAGATTGTGAATCGGAATTCTTTGAACTCGACTTGGCGCTTTTGAAGCTGCCTTCATCAGAATCACTTAAAACATTTTCAACCACTTTGTTAACCACAGTGTTGTTATCATTATCAGATTTAGCATAGACTATATCAATATTCTCTGGCAACTCGTTTTTCTTTTCAAAAAGTAATTCAACATTGAGTGTCTTGTCCATCCCGTCTGCAGATTTAACACAGTATTTCTCGCAAAGGGGTGGAGGAACATTGCTATATTCTTTGCTCGCTTTCTTTTTAGGTTTTTCTTCCGTTGAGATTGTCGGAAGAATGTGATCGATAACATACGCGTTGGTGGTATAACTTCTTAACAATTGTCGAACTCTTTCAGTTTCAGTTGTCATATCTTGAAGTTTTTGTTTGATTTCAGCAATGGTGTTGATATAAATGTTAATTGCTCTTTGTTTATCCATTACTGTACCACTCAACATTCTTATATTATCATGTTGTTCGATGTTATTTCTGTCGAGTCTGCCGTAATCATTTTTCATTTTGTCATACGCTCTTTCATTGTGCGATAATCATATTTTAACAAATCGTTATGCACATTGTTTTCAGCGATGATCTTTGATTTTTCGGCACATTCGACACAAGGTTTAGTACATTTTGTACAAGGTTTCTCAACCTCTACAACTTGTACTTTGACAACTTCTTTCTCGATAACCTTTACCTCTGCACCTACCTTGGTTAGATTCGCCATTAAAGCTTTATCTGCCATGTCCTTGAGGTCTTCGACTTTCATTTCTTGAGTGACATCAATAATCACTTCATCAATCTTTTTCCACTCAACCACTTGTTCTTTCGTGCTTCCATCAAAGTGACCTGCAAAACTATCACCAGAATTAGAGGATAAAATTCCTTGTCTCTCCATATGGATATATTCCTCTTTTTCCTGCTGTTGATGCAAGTATTGTTCCAGAATAGCTTGTTCAAAAGCTGCTGCTTCTGCTACTTCAGCTGCCGCCGCTGCTTCCTCTGCAGAATTATCTTCAACTATCTCTGCCATCAAAGCAACTCCGGTCTTTTTCCCAATATAAGAATTCCAATCAAAACCGTCATCTTCTGTGGATGCAACCATGGCTTTCTCCGTGGTACTACTGTTTGGCTTTTCTTGGATCTCAATTTGAGTTTTCTTCGGGAAAGGTTTATATTGAAGTGCTCTCTTGTAATATTCATTCCCTCATCCGAAAGGACTTTGATTTCCGGTTGCCTCGGTGTTCTTACACTCTATTTTAAAATGTCCCTTCTATCGACCTCTAAAACACGTGACTTTGGATTTGTCAAAAACCAATTTGTTGCTGGAGTTTCCTATGTCACGGCCTGTGAGTGCAACGAACTTTGTCACTCTCTTGATGATCGAAGCTAAGGACCATTTGATTTCCATTAGTTCGAGTTCTTCCTCGTCTACCTGGTCATAATCTTCTGCGGTCATCTCAGGGTTTCCGATCTTACTGGCAACAAGACATTCATAAGACTCTAAGACGGTAGCAAGTAGTGACATATGTTGTTTTGCAACTTCTTTTGAAACAACATTGTTCAAATTCACTGATATGTTGCATTTGTAAACATTTGGATCAGAACTTTGCTGTTGGTTCTGATTTGCTTGACTTTGAAATGTTGAACTTGAACTAGTGCTCTAGTAAGAACTTTGTGGACTTTGGTCATACTGAGGCTGTGAATGATTCTGGTTCTGTGGAGAAGCATTCATGTTTGCACTAAAAGCAGTTCCAATTTTTGGACTCGAAATGTTATCTTGCATTCCGGTTTTGTAGTACAAACCGATGTCTTGAACAACATTAGCGTTCTTTGATTTCGCTAGCTTCAGAAGCTCCATTTCGTGGCCTTCGAGTTTATCGATGAAAGTTGACAACTTGAAGAAATCCCACTTATCACTATTCTTCAGAACCATCAAATACGTAGTCCATTCACCCTCTGGTAGTGCGTCAGCAAGTTTGTCGATGTATTCTTGTTCCGTCTTCTCAAGACCGTGTCTTCGCATTTGCACTTTAAGATTACAGAAACGCTCAATCATTTGCTTAATGGTCTCATTCTTTAGCATGCTGAAAATATCAAACTCTTTCAGAATGAGAGCCTTCTTGCTTTTTATCATTTCAGCACTGCCTTGGTATTTCTTCTTTAACGACAACCAAAGCTCTCTTGCAGTAGTATATTCTGGTAACAGAATCAGAATATCTTCTTTTACTGACTGTTGGATGAGACTGATCATCTTTTTCTCTGCAATGTATTCATCTCTCTGAGCTGTCAAGTAGTTGTACTTCTCAAGAACTTGTTGATGTTCATCTACCGGAACAGTGTAGCCTCTTTCAATTGACACCCAGCCAGCGAAGTGCATGGCTTGACCCAGTAGGTAAATTCTCTTTCCATGCTTCGTATTCGTCCATGCTCATCAGCTTGGGCGGTTTGACGGTCGTTCCTATTTCGTTATCAAGATTGACTTGATTAATCACGTTGGCATTTAACGAACTAGCTGTGGACATAAAAGCTCTTAGTTGATCTTCCATTGTGAAACACGAAACGTGTATGCTGAAAAACTTTCAAAAACTTTGAAAACAATTAGTCCTTCTACAAGTTCGGTCGAACTTGTAGTAACTAATGAAGAATTCTTGGATTTTCTAACAAGTTCGGTCGAACTTCTTAGAATTGCTTTGAAAAAATTGTGTGACTTCGGTCGAACTTGACAGTCGTTGAGAAAACACACAGAACTTAGAGCGAACTTATCAACAGAATTTTGATGAAATGCTAGGTAAGTTCGGGCGAACTTACTAAAAATCTCTTAGATATTACACAAGTTCGGTCGAAATTGATGTAAAATCAGTGAAACTTTCGTAACTTCGAGCGAACTTGACTAAATTTCTTCAAAAAAACACCTAAGTTCGGGCGAACTTACTAAAAAATCACTTGAAAATTAATGTTTTAGGGCAAGTTCGGCCGAACATGGCCAATAAGCTAGGTATTTATAGGAAAACAAGTTCGGCCATGTAAGACACAAGTTCGCCCGAACTTGCATAAGCAAGTTCGGCCGAACATGCATACAATGCATGTACATGCCCGAACTTGGCTACAACATTTCATAAATACTTCAAAACCTAGCCTATTCTGCTCTATACAATACAGACTCGATATAAGACTAAGACATAGACATTATGCACCAACACAAGAGTCAAATAAAAACTAATCAGATCATGGAGCAACTGATCAATGGGAAGATGCGATTGATGATGTTATATCTTGTTTTGAGAGACAACACTGTAGAAAAGTTGTACACACACCATCTTCTTATGTTGCCAAGACTAGAGCTTGACAAAACATCTGGCTTCCAGGAATCTGCTTACTTGTCTTCAACCTTCTGAACCTACCCATGTCAAGCTAAGCCATCAATCATTGGATTTGGCTAATGCAGATTACAAGCCGATTTTTAGAAGCAGAAGACGTTCTTGGTGGAAAGGTTTTCAATTTTCTATCTTTACATCTCAGCTAAGAGTGTAAACGAGCAGAGCCGAACCCGAGCTCGAGGTCGTTTAACTTATGAGGACCTGAGCTTGAGCTGAGCTTGGTTCTAGCTTTGTTTCAAAGGCTCGAGTTGGATTCTTTTATTATTTATTAATTAATTTATATTATTTATAATTGTTTTTTACACATTTAACATAAAACATAATATATGTAAATATTAATTTGATTATTTAGTTATTTTTATTACGTTCTACAAAATAAAACTCTATATATATAAATATATATATATATAGTATATTATATAAAAATGAAATAAATAACACACTCGTTTAGGCTCGTGAGCTTGCTTGAGCTGGATAAATGAAGCTCAAGCTCATGTACTAAACAAGCTTATTTTTAGACTTGGGCTCGGGCTCGGGCTCATTGAAGCTTAGCATGTTCTAGCTTTTTTGTTGAGCCGATCTACTCGGGCTCGAGCTCATTTCAGCTTGGCTAAGCTTAGCCTGTTCTAGCTTTTTTGTTGAGCTGATCTCAAGTAGCTCGGCTTGTTACACCCTTAATCTCAACTGTAATCTTAAGAGGAAGATCGAGCAGCGAAACAAAGACGTGAAGAACGAAGCCACCCGATTGCATCTGTGAAGGATCGATCGAAGCCGCGAAGCGAGACTTGTTTAAATTAGGGATGTTTCCGGTTCAGGATTTCTGAGCCGAACGGCAACTACGATTTTGGATAAACCAACGGTTTTGCGGTTCTTTTTTGACGTTTAGTGGTCAAAGCAGTTCGGTATTGAGGGTTTTAGGCTACTGTTTTGTTTTTTTTTTTTCATTTTGAACAAGTTCTCATTTATTTTTCTCCATCTGCAATTTATTCTGATTGGTGATTGATTCTTGATATTTACCTTTAAAATGGCTGCAAAAAAATCGAATCTTGATTTGCTAGCAATCTGTTACAGGAAGTTCTATTCTTTAGAAATTTGTTTATGTTACATTACATACTGAATTCTGATTTGCCTATAATATGCTATATGTTACAATACATATTATAATTGATTTTCGGGGTTAACCATTATGTATAATGTTGGTGCATAATGTCTATGTCTTAGTCTTATATCGAGTCTGTACAGTATAGAGCTGAATAGGCTAGGTATAGCAAGTATTTATGGTTAGCTTAGCCAAGTTCGCCCATGAGTATCTCATGTATGCATGTTCGGCTGAACTTGCAGTAGCAAGTTCGGGCGAACTTGTCCTCCAGGGGCGAACTTGCAAGTCTATAAATACCTAGCTTGTGATCCTCATTTGTAACTTTGGCATTTCAGAGGCGAAGCTCTGTCAGTTTGTAACCAGAACGTTTGATTAATAAAACTGACGATTAACTGAATAAATCTTGTCTATTGGTAAACACGACGTAATATTTCCACTATTATGGACGTTAGATATCAAATTTAGGTTCCTGAGCATCGAGGATCGGTCCTACAAGTGGTACAGAGCTAGAACAGTCTGACTTGATAGTATCAAGACAAGATCACTTCTATTTCATCTTCATTCTTCTATTTTTCTTAACTTTTGAACATAAAATGAAGAATTCACGGTCAAAATCTTTTCAAATTTGAGTATATCATGTAAAATACAACAAAGATAAACCCTTGAAAGATTGGAGACCAAATTCAACCGAATTCATGTCAAAATTTTGAAAAAACCATGTTTTGGAAAACCATCATGATCGAACTTGTTAAGCATGTTCGACCGAACTTGATCTAAAACATCACTTTTCAAGTGATTATTTAGCAAGTTCGCTCGAACTTGAGGTATTTTAGAGGAAATTCTAGTGAAGTTCGCTCGAAGTTGTAAAAACTTCATTGATTTTCTGTCAAGTTCGACAGAACTTGATAAAATCTCAAAAGTTTTTAGGTAAACTCGAAGTTTAGTTTTCAAAATTTTCATAAGTTCGACCGAAGTTAGTAAAATTTTTCAAAACAAAAAGTCACAAGTTCGACCGAACTTGTAGTATTTCTAACATTTTCAAAAGTTTTTGAATATTTTCAGTATACACGTCTCGTTAATCACAATGGATGATATGCAAAGAGCTTTTATGTCCGGAGCTAGTTCTTCGAATGCCAACGTGATTCATCAAGTCAATCTTGATAATGAGATGGGAACGACTGTTAAACCACCCAAGCTAATGAGCATGGACGAATATGAAGCATGGAAGGAGAAATTTACCTATTGGGTTCAAGCCATGCACTTCGCTGGCTGGGTGTCGATTGAAAGAGGCTACACTGTTCCGGTAGATGAACATCAGCAAGTCCTTGAAAAATACAACTATTCGACAGTACAGAGAGACGAATACATTGCTGAGAAAAAGATGATCAGTCTCATCCAACAGTCTGTCAAAGAAGATATCCTGTTTTTGCTACCAGCGTATAATACTGCAAGAGATCTTTGGTTGTCATTACATAAGAAGTATCAAGGCAGTGCCGAAATGATCAAAAGTAAAAAGACACTTATTCTGAAAGAGTTCGATATCTTCACCATGCTAAAGAATGAGACCATGACGCAAATGATCGAGCGTTTCTGTCATCTTAAAGTTCAAATGCGAAGACACGGTCTCGAGAAGACTGAACAAGAATACATCGACAAGCTTGCTAACGCACTACCAGATGGTGAATGGGCTACTTATTTGATGGTTCTGAAGAATAGTGATAAGTGGGAATTCTTCAAGTTGTCAACGTTTATCGACAAATTCGAAGGCCACGAAATGGAGCTTCTAAAGATTGCAAAGTCAAAGAACGCTAATGTTGTTCAAGACGTTGGGTTGTATTACAAAAGTGGAATGCAAGACAACATTTCGAGTCCGAAAATTGGGACACAGCGTTTAGGGCAAACATGAATGCTTCTCCACAGAACCAGAGTCAATCACAACCTCATTATGATCAGAGTTCACAGAGTTCGTACTCAAGCACTGCTTCAAATTCATCTTATCAAAGTCAAGCAAATCAGAATCAACAAACAAATTATGATTCGAATGTATACAAGTGCAACATCGCAATGAATTTGAACAATGTTGTTTCGGAACAAGTTGCTAAACAACATATGTCTCTTCTTGCTACTGTTCTGGAGTCATACGAAAGTCTTGTAGCCGGTAACATTGGAAATCCTGAAATGACGGCAGAAGATTATGACCAAGTGGATGAAGAAGAACTCGAGTTGATAGATATCAAGTGGTGTTTAGCATCTATATCTGAAGAGTCACAAAGTTTTTTGCTCTTACTAGCCGTGATATCGGAAATTCAAGCAACAAGTTGGGCTTCGACAAATCAAAAGTAACATGCTTCAGATGTCGCCAAAAGGGACATTTCAAGAGAGAGTGCAAGAATCCTGAAGCAACTGGAAATCAAAGTCCGTTCGGAGGAAACAACGAGTATTATAAGAAGTCACTTCAATACAAGCCATTTCCAAAGAAGACTCAGGTTGAAATCCAAGAGAAACCAAATAGCAGCAGCAATGAGAAAGCTATGGTAGCATCAAACGAAGATGATGGTTTCGACTGGAATTCTTACATTGGTAAGAAGACCGGAGTTGTGTTGATGGCTGAGATAGTTGAAAATACTTCTGCAGAGGAAGCAGCGGCTGTAGAACAGATTATGCTAGAGCAATACTTGCCTCAACAACGAGAAGAAGAGGAGTATATCCACATGCAGAAACAAGGAATTTTATCTCCTAACTCGTGTGATAGTTTTTCAGGTCATTTTGATGGAAGCTCTAAAGAACAAGTGGTTGAGGAGAAAACAATTGATGAAGAGATCATCAATGTTACAAAAGAAGTGAATGCCGAAAACCTCAAAGACATGGCAGATAAAACTTTAATGGCAAATCTAACCAAGGTAGGTACAGAGGTAAAAGAAGTTGTCAAAATACAAATTGTAGAGGTTGAAAAACCTTGTACAAAATGTACCGAACCATGTTCTGAGTGTGTCGAAAAATCAAAAATCATCGCTGAAAACAATGTGCATAATGAACTTTTGAAATACGATTATCGTACAATGAATGAAGCGTATGAGAAAATGAAAAATTATTATGGTAGGCTTGATAGAAATAACATCGAACAACATGATACCATAAGAATGTTAAAAGGTGTTGGTGCATAATGTCTATGTCTTAATCTTATATCGAGTCTGTATTGTATAGAGCTGGATAGGCTAGGTTAAGAAGTATTTATGAACAGTCTTAGCCAAGTTCGCCCATGTGATGACATGTTTAAGCATGTTCGGCCAAACTTGCATAGGCAAGTTCGGGCGAACTTACACATGTTGGGCCGAACTTGTAAACCTATAAATACCTAGCTTGTGTGTCTCATTTGTAACTTTGGCATTGTAGAGGTGAAGCTCTGTCAGTCTGTAATCTGAACGTTTAATCAATGAAACTGACGATTAACTGATTAATTCTTGTCTATTGGTAACACGACGTAATATTTCCGCTATTATGGACGTTAGATATCAAATTTAGGTTCCTAAGCATCAAGGATCGGTCCTACAAGTGGTATCAGAGCTAGAACAGCCTGATTTGATAGTATCAAGACAAGACCACTTCTATTTCTACTCCATTCTTCTTTTTCTTTAATTTTTTATCACAAGATGAAGAATTCATGGTCAAAATCTTTTGAATTTTGAATATATCATGTAAAATCCAACAAAGATAAACCCTTGAAAGATTGGAGACCAAATTCAACCGAATTCATGTCGAAATTTTGAAAAAACCATGTTTTTGAAAACTTTCTGGAACGAACTTGTTGGCCATGTTCGGTCGAACTTGCACTAAAACATCACTTTTCAAGTGATTTTAGTAAGTTCGCCCGAACTTAGGTGATTTTTGAGGAAGTTTTAGTCAAGTTCGCTCGAAGATACTGAATTTTCTTTAATTTTACATCAAGTTCGACCGAACTTGTGTAAAATCAAGAAGATTTTAAGTAAGTTCGCCCGAACTTGCTTGTATTTCATCAAAGTTTTTTGAACAAGTTCGCTCAAAGATCTGTTTAATTGGGGTTATAAGTTCGACCGAAGATAAACGAAAATTTTCAAAGTAAACCTAACAAGTTCGACCGAACTTGTTAGAAAATTCAAGAATTCTTCATTTGTCACTACAAGTTCCACCGAACTTGTAGTAGAACTAATTTTTTTCAAAGTTTTGAAAGTTTTTCAGCGTACACGTTTCGTGATTCACAATGGAATATCAACTAAGAGCTTATATGTCCGGAGCTAGTTCGTCAAATGCCAATGTGATTAATCAAGTCAATCTTGATAACGAAATGGGAACAACCGTCAAACCGCCCAAACTAATGAGCATGGACGAATACGAAGCATGGAAAGAGAAATTTACCTACTGGTTCAAGCTATGCACTTCGCTGGCTGGGTGTCAATTGAAATAGGCTACACTATTCCGGTAGATGAGCATCAACAAGTTCTTGAGAAGTACAACTACTCGACAGCTCGGAGAGATGAATACATTGCAAAGAAAAAGATGATCAGTCTCATCCAACAGTTTGTCAAAGGAGATATTCTGATTCTGTTACCAGAATATACTACAACAAGAGAGCTTTGGTTGTCATTACAGAAGAAATACCAAGGCAGTGCCAAAATGATCAAAAGCAAGAAGGCTCTCATTTTGAAAGAATTCGATATTTTCCGCATGCTAAAGAATGAGACAATTAAGCAAATGATTGAGTGTTTCGGTCACCTCAAAGTGCAAATGCGAAGACACGGTCTTGAGAAGACGGAACAAGAATACATTGACAAACTTGCTGACGCACTACCAGAGGGTGAATGGACTACGTATTTGATGGTTCTGAAGAATAGTGATAAGTGGGATTTCTTCAAGTTGTCAACGTTTATCGATAAACTCGAAGGCCACGAAATGGAGCTTCTGAAGATAGCAAAGTCAAAGAACGCTAATGTAGTTCAAGACATCGGTTTGTACTACAAAACCGGAATGCAAGATAACATTTCGAGTCCAAAAATTGGAACTGCTTTTAGTGCAAATATGAATGCTTCTCCACAGAATCAGAATCATTCACAGCCTCAGTATGACCAAAGTCCACAAAGTTCTTTCTCGAGCACTAGTTCAAATTCAACGTTACAAAGTCAAGCAAATCAGAACCAACAACAAAGTTCTGATCCGAATGTTTACAAGTGCAACATCGCAGTGAACTTGAACAATGTTGTTTCAGAAGAAGTTGCAAAACAACATATGTCACTACTCGCTACCGTCTTAGAGTCTTTTGAATGTCTTGTTGCCGGCAAGATAGGAAACCCCGATATGACCACAGAAGATTATGACCAGGTAGACGAGGAAGAGCTCGAACTAATGGACATCAAATGGTCCTTAGCTTCGATCATCAGGAGAGTGACAAAGTTTGTTGCACTCACAGGCAGTGACATAGGAAACTCCAGCAACAAATTGGGTTTTGACAAATCCAAAGTCACGTGTTTTTTATGTCGACAGAAGGGACATTTTAAAAGTAAGAACACCGAAGCAACCGGAAATCAAAGTCCTTTCGGTGGAGGGAATGAATATTACAAGAAGGCACTTCAATATAAACCTTTCCCAAAGAAAACTCAGATTGAGATCCAAGAAAAGCCAAACAGTAGTACCACGGAGAAAGCCATGGTTGCATCTATAGAAGATGACGGTTTTGACTAGAACTCTTATATTCGAAAAAAGACTGGAGTTGCTTTAATGGTAGAGATAGTTGAAGATAATTCTGCAGAGGAAGCAGCGGCAGCAGCAGAAGCAGCATCTTTCAAACAAGCTATTCTGGAACAATACTTGCATCAACAACAGGAAGAAGAGGAATATATCCATATGCAGAGACAAGGAATTTTATCCTCTAATTCTTGTGACAGTTTTGCAGGTCACTTTCATGGAAGCACGAAAGAACAAGTGGTTGAGGAGAAAAAGATTGATGAAGTCATTTTTGATATCACTCAAGAAATGAAAGTCGAAGACCTCAAGGACATGGCAGATAAAGCTTTAATGGCAAATCTAACCAAGGTAGGTCCAGAGGTAAAGGTTATTGAGAAAGAAGTTGTCAAAGTACAAGTTGTAGAGGTTGAGAAACCTTGTACAAAATGTACTAAACCTTGTGTCGAATGTGCCGAAAAATCAAAGATCATAGCTGAAAACAATGTGCATAACGATTTGTTAAAATATGATTATCGCACAATGAAAGAAGCGTATGACAAAATGAAAAATGATTACGGCAGACTCGACAGAAATAACACCGAACAACATGATAATATAAGAATGTTGAGTGGTACAGTAATGGATAAACAAAGAGCAATTAACATTTATATCAACACCATTGCTGAAATCAAACAACAACTTCAAGATATGACAATTGAAAACTGAAAGAGTTCGACAATTGTTAAGAAGCTATACCACTAACGCGTATGTTATCGATCACATTCTTCCAACAATCTCATTGGAAGAAAAATCCAAAAAGAAAGCGGGCAAAGAATATAGCAAAGTTCCTCCACCCCTTTGAGAGAAATACTGTGTTAAATCTGCAGAAGGGATGGACAAGGCACTCAATGTTGAGTTACTTTCTGAAAAGAAAAACGAGTTGCCAGAGAACATTGATATAGTCTATGCTAAATCTGATGATGATAACAACGCTATGGTTAACAAAGTTGTTGAAAATGTTTTAAGTGATTCTGATGATGGCAGCTTCAAAAGCGCCAACTCGAGTTCAAAGAATTCTGATTCACAATCTAAAAATCATGATAAGTCGTTAGAAGATGGTCTAAGTGACGATCCTAATATTGTAATGTACAAAATTAAGGATTCGGATAGACTATACTTTGATGATAGCTTTTCGATTCAGAATGTGAAAGAAGAATTGCTTGATAAATTCTTTAAACTCGTGGAAGTCACATCAGAGGAATTGGTAATCAATGAACGAAAATTCTATTCCAAACCTAAAAGAAACAATTACCAAAGAAACGGTGGTGATCATCCGGAAAACCGGAGAGTAGGGTTGGGTTTAGAAGAAGAAACTGATGAATTTGTAAAGAAACCGTCACCATTTTATGAATAAAAAACAAAAACATGAAGTTTGTATATGGGACGAATACAGTTCATGAGGAGAATTTGATTGGTAAGCAATCAAATGATGTGTTCAAGAAGGAGAAAGAAATTCGAGATAAAGCAAAGGTTACAAGTGGTGCCAAAACCTCAAGTAGTGTTAAAACACAAATTAAAGGACATCCACTTGATAATCGGACATGTTCAAGTGCAATGAAATAGGTCATGTGGCACGACATTGTCCGAAATCAAAACCAGCTTATCCTCGAAAAAGAGAAACAAATGTTGTTAAACCAAAGCAACCAGTGTTTGTAAAACCTGTAAAGATTTTGAAACGAAATTAATCAAAACTAGAAGTTAAACCAAAGTCTGAAAAGATTTTTGAAAATTCCATTTTCGAAAAAGGTGAAACTTCTAGGTCTAATGAAAACAAGTTTTACATCAAAAAGGCTAATATCAAATCTCAAACCTGGATTGCCAAGAAAAGGTCAACAACATCTGGTGTTGTTAAGTCTGAGCTGGTAAAGACTGACAGCATAAAAGAATCAAAGACTGAAATCACTAAGTCTGAGCAGGTAAAGACTAGTGAGAATGTGAAAGAAATTAAAACAGAAATTAAAAACGATAATGTCAAATCTGTAAAAGATAAGAAAAAAGTGAAATTCAAACATTAACATTGTTGAAACAGATGATGAATTTGATTTTGATGATGTTGATGAGTTTGAATATGCTTTTGTTGATGGTTATCCTGTAAAACCCAAGACCAAGAAGGCTTGGGTAGAGCTTTTCACCTAATTTCTGAATTTTGCAGGGGCTCCAAAGATCTGTACTTTCAAAGTGGATTTTGATAGTGGAGCGTCCAGGCACATGACAGGAATGAAGGAATTGTTATTCGACATTAAAGCTATCAATGGTGGATATGTTGGATTTGCAAGAAATCAAGGTGGAAGGATAGTCACCGAGGGAAAACTCTCTAATGGCGTAGTTTCATTTGATCGCGTGAACTATATTGCAGAACTTGAGAACAATCTTCTGAGTATATCGCAGATTTGTGACAAGAAGTTTACAGTTCATTTCAACGACAGAGAGTGTATTATCTTGAAGCCGGAATTCAAAATTCCAGATGAGTGGATTCTGATGCGAGCACCATGAGAGAATGATTTATATGTTCTTGATATGGGTGATGCTACCACTTCATCACAATCAGCACAATGTTTTGTATCAAAGGCTACTGAAAAAGATTCTATTCTTTGGCATCGTAAGATGGGGCACATTCATTTACGAAAAATGAATTTCTTAGTTCATAATGATCTTGTAGAAGGCATAAATCTTCGAAGTTTTCAGATGTCTGATCATTGCTTGGAATGCAAGAAAGGAAAGCAGATCAAGAAATCTCATCCGAAGAAAATTCTAAACTCAATCAAGTTGCCTTTAGAACGTCTCCACATGGACTTATTTGGTCCTGTAAATGTTCGAAGCATCTCAGGAGACTTATATTGCTTGGTCGTGACAGATGACTATTTGAGATATTCGTGGGTATTCTTTAAAGAATCGAAAGACGAAACGTTCGAGAACTTGGTTATTCTATTCAAGAAACTTGAGAACATTTATCATCTGCGAGTCAGACGCATTAGAAGTGACAACGGCACAGAGTTTAAGAATAACAAAATGAAGGAATTCTGCAACGCAAAAGGGATTCTGCACGAGTTTCGTGCTCCCTATACTCCACAACAAAACGGAGTCGCTGAACCGAAGAATCGAGCTTTGATTGAAACTGCGAGAACCATGCTTGCAGATTCTAAACTTCCAATCAGTTTCTGGAGTGAAGCAGTTGCTGCGGCTTGCTACATGCTAAACAGGGTTCTCACTGCCAAACCAACAAAGAAAACATGTTTTGAGATGATAAACCGACGGAAGCCAAATTTGAAATTCTTAGAACTATTCGGTGCACCTTGTACCGTAATAGACCAAGATGGCAAATTCGGAGCTAAATCTCTTGATGGTTTCTTTGTTGGATATGCGAGTCTGATGAGAAGAGTATATGTTCCTTCATTGCGAAAGGTTACTGAAGCACAGCACGTGGATTGTTTCAATTACACGGATCATATTCAAAGGAAAGGTGATGCGTGCATGTTTAACTATCAAGACCTTTGGAAGACATTTGACTTGCCCAAAGAACCAACTGACGAAGAAATTGCAGCGTTATATTATCTTCACCAGTCAGCGAATCAAGAGCAAATTGTTCGACCAATTGTGGTTAATCAACCCACGTTGGATCCATCTTCTTCTGGCGCAAGTTCAAACAATAGTGGTGTTCCGGCTGAAAATGTTTCTGAAACATTATCATCACCCACTACTCTTCCAACAAATGCCTCTACTGAACCAATGAATACAACAATGGAGCCTAATATGCCTCAGATTCAAGATTCCGATTCAGATTAAGCACCAACATTTGATGCTGATGGGGAATCATCTTCTTCAGATGAAGAAGTGGAGCAGATCACAAGTCTTCTTAATCAATATGCAGTCCCGAACAATAGAAATGAAGCTTTATCAAGCTCTCCAAATATTGAATTGGTTGTTGATCTCATATCACGATTCAGCAAAACTCAGTAGATGTTCCAAGTGAAGAATTGCGCGATCATATTCCTATCATCCGTTAACAAATATTATCAGAGAACTTCAAACTGGTGTGAGAACTCGAGGGCAAATCAATAAAGCACTCAGTGGTTTCTACACACGTGTTGCTACAACCTAAAACTATTGTTTCCATTCATGTTTCATCTCTTAGATTGAGCCTAAGATAGTTAATGAAGCTTTAACAGATGAAAACTGGGTACAAGCAATGCAAGAAGAATTATTGCAGTTTGAGAAGTTGGGTGTGTGGAAGCTTGAAGACCTACCAGAAAATCAGAAAGCGACTGATACAAAATGGGTCTTTAAGTGTAAACGTGATGATAGAGGAGTTATTGTTCGTAACAAAGCTAGGCTTGTTGTCAAGGGATTTCACCAGCAGGAAGGGATAGACTACACAGAAGTCTATGCACCAGTAGCTCGATTGGAATCTATTCGAATTTTTCTAGCTTTCGCATCATGGAAAGGATTTAAGGTCTATCAACTGGATGTCAAATCAGCTTTTCTATATGGCGAATTACGCGAGAAGGTGTACGTTGGACAACCACCAGGGTTTGTCAATCCACTTAACAAGAAGAAAGCGTACCTACCGGATAAAGCACTCTACGGTCTACACCAAGCCCCGAGAGCTTGGTACGAGACGTTATCACAACATCTCGTCAGAAACAGCTTTATCAGAGGAACTGTGGATAGTACTCTTTTCACCAGAGAAGTTGATGGCCATCTGATTATAGTTCTAATCTACGTTGACGACATCATCTTTGGATCTACAAATGATAGGCTCTGCAAAGAGTTTGAAGGAATCATGAAAAAGAAATTCGAAATGTCCTCGATGGGCGAAATGAAGTTCTTTCTTGGTTTACAAGTAGATCAGCTTCCAGATGGTATTTTCATTCACCAGACTAAGTATGTTCACGACATCTTGAAGAAGTTTGGAATGGAAAGCTTGAAGCCTCTATCTACGCCTCTTGCTCTCAATCATGGCATTTGCGTTGACGAGACTGGAGCCAAAGTTGACGTGACGTTATATAGATCGATGATTGGATCACTGATGTATCTGATGGCATCGCGCCCAGATATTATGTATCCAACCTGCTTATGCGCCAGATATCAGTCAAGCCCGAGGATCTTACACATGCAGATCGTGAAGCGTATCTTCAGATATCTGAAAGGATGCCCAAGCACCGGCTTGTGGTACCCGAAGAACGACAATTTTGATCTCACAGGCTATGATGATTCTGATTTTGGTGTAGATAAGTTGAACTCTAAATCAACTACAGCGGGATGCCAGTTCTTCGGAACAAGAATGGTAACCTGGCAGTGTAAGAAACAGACCACGGTCACTCTCTCTACCTGTGAAGCTGAATATATCTCGGCCTCTAGTTATTGTTCACAGATTATGTGGATTCAACAACAGATAGGAGACTATGGTCTGCAATTTCTAGACACTTCGCTGTATGTTGATAACAAGGCAGCCATCGATATAACTAAAAATCCGGTTCATCACTCACGCACAAAACACATTGAAATTCGTTATCATTTCATTCGTGATTGCTACGAAAAGAAATTGGTACGAATAGAAAAAATCCACACCGATGAACAAAAGGCTGATTTTTATACCAAACCATTTTCATTATCACGGTTTAAATACTTGTTGAGAATTAACGGTATGAAAAATTTGCTGACAGGTGCGAATGCTGAGTTTGAATACGGATCGGATGACAAGTTCGCGTGATTCACATTGGTTTGTAAATATCTTTCTAGTTTAGAATTTTATTAAAAACTAAAATCCAAAAAGATGTTTTTGATTTTAGGGGGAGAAATGTTAGAGAAAATACAAAAACATTCGAAAAATTTTAAAATCCAAAAACATATAAAAATTCAAAATGTTCAAAAGCATTGAAAAAGACAAAAAGAATTCAGTGTAATAAAAGGAAATGATAGTACATCAGTGGATAATCACAGTATGCTAAAGAAATGTAAAGTTTTAAAAAGTAATAAACGAGTCTTACTACAGGCTTAACACGTTCAGTAAATTGTTTTCGAGATATAAACTAAATTTTAAAACTGCTTAATCTTGTGGATAACACATCTTGGATATATGGACTTAGTACTCCAAAATTCCGTCTGAAAAATTAATTGATTCTGAGATACGAGATCTTTATAGATAGTTGATATCTGTGGTATTATACAAGTTCTTCTGATTTTGCGGAAGCAATGGCCTAGAACTTCTATAATACTTTCACTTTAAACCCCCAAATTGCATGCAATATTGAAAAGTATCGAAAGATATAATAATATGCAATGCTGAAATGATTCCTTAAGTGGAACACACCTTAAAGACGAGCCTTCATCTCTTTGTCTGTACGGTAGTACTAACCTGAGCTCTCAAGGTCTCGCACAACCCAGATACAGATATCAATTACGCTATATTCACCTGTAAGATGAAATCTAGGGAATCTGGATACGGGAGTATATTCAAGAAGTGGGAACCATAGATAAGTCAAGTTTCATGAATTCTATCTTAACATATCTTGAAACAGTTGAGAAATATGGTAAAGTTTAAGTGGACAAACATATCGACAATCTAGGTAAACGAGTTTAAAACTTAAAGTCATATAAAGGTCAACGGTACTGGTGATATGTCTCAATCAACTGATATGATCCTTAGACACGAATTCACACAAATGTCTGTAAATATGTTTGTACATAGTTTACATTGCCTATTTCATTATATTTCAGCTTTACAGATTAAAATCAAAAAGATTTTGGTATGTTTTAGCATAAACTTACAAAAATACAAAAGATTTATTTCTACATTGTTTTCAGCAAACCAATGTTGGAGAACGGATCTTCGAAGTCTGGTAAATTACTAGAACTGGTGGGAATCTCTTTGACAATGGGCTGGGAGCTAATCTGTTAAAATCTGAAAAGTTAAAACGATGAAAATTTCATTAATTTGAAACTTTGATTTTGAAAATATCAACAGTTTGTTCGTAACGGGTCAAACCGGGGTTATTAACGTGGACTCGGCAGACAAATCGATTAATCAAGGTCATTAGCTTGGACTTGGTCAACTGAGTGGATTTTCATAACCGGTAAAAAGTTGGAAAATTCAGGGTTAAAAATGAAAAATTTGAAAAAAGTTTGAAATTTTGAGGTTTGGCAAGTTCGGCCGAACTTGCTAAACAATTCAAGCTTAACAATCAGCAAGTTCGACCGAACTTGCAGATGGCTGATTGTTAGTTTTACAATAAGTTCGCTTGAACTTAGTCTTCGCTTTTGAAATGGGCTTAGCAAGTTTGCCCGAACTTGACATGGTATAAATACCATTCAAGTTCGGCCGACCTCATTTACTTGTTATCAGAACAGTTGAGCGAACTTGAGCGTTTTGATAGAATTTGTGAGAATTGGTACTTTTGAGCCGTTATACTGTCCGATTGAAGTTAGTTTTTGGTGATTGGCACACCAAATACTATGGCAGAGGTAATTAATTGAAAATAAACCATGATTGAACTGTTAACAAACAAAACCAAATCTAAAAACTTAAAATCTGATAGTTTTAGGTGTTATTGGACAAAATTGAACATAGATCTTTAATCTATACTTAAAATCGATCGTGAAATTGTTTTTGATTGAACTGAAATGTACTTTTGCATGTTTGAATTTGGTTGATCAGTTGAAGAAGACGACAAGTTCGGCCGAACCTGTTGTCAAGTTCGACCGGACTTGTCCAAAAACACAATAAATCAGAAACATGTTTGACCGAACTTGATTGTTGAAATATTTTGATCCAAACATGTTCGACCGAACTTATATTAACCAAAAGTGATTTGTTTGAAGTGTAAGTTCGCCCGAACTTGTTCTTTAATAAAAACATGTGTCTCATACATGTTCGGCCGAACTTAGGAAAAATTGATCGATAAAAAATTGTAAGTTCGCCCAAACTTGCATTAGGAAAAAATTGAACATGTGTGTTACATGTTCGGGCCGAACTTGTTAAAATCAGTGTGTTTAACACTAATCAAGTTCGCCCGAACTTGATTAAAGTGTTGGAAAAATATTTGTTATTTTTCTCGAAAAGCGTGCTAATTGTTTTATGTCGTTTTTCATACACAGGTTCCAGCGCGTGTTATCTCAGTTGAGTTTTCCAAAACTCACAATACATGTATTACACTTGACAAGTCTATTTGTCCGTCGCTGAAAGAATATGACAGCATTTTGAAGTTTCTCGAAGACAGTCATATTCGTCGTGCAATTACTAAGCGCACCGTTTCTTATCGATCTCATATCGTTCACTTCTGGATGAACGCGAATCTAAACGCTGACGAGAAGATGATCTCTTCTACAGTACAAGTTGGTGATGAGATAAAGCCGATCACAGTTACTGAAGGCGATATCCGAAGGATTTTGGAGCTTAAGGATAAAGAAGATGATCCGATTCATCTAGATGAGAAGATGGTTCACGGATGCTTTTTCCGGATGGGTTATAAGGGGGTGTGAATAAACCAACGCTGAAGAAAGGGGAAGTGCCAAATCCCTATAAACTTTTGATGCATGCTCTAATTCACACGTTCAGCCATCGCAAAGCCGGTTTAGATGATGTTCAAGATTATTTGGCTAGCATGGCAACGGCGCTTATTTTGAAGAAGCCGTTCAATGTTTCTAAGATGGTATTCGTTCACATGTCGAAGAATATGAAGGATTCAAGATTGTGTTTATATCCAAGATTTATTCAGATGCTGATCGATGAGAAGTATCCCAACATTTATCGAGATCCAAATGACGTTCTTTATTTAGTTCAGCTCGACGAAACCACAGTGAAGAAGCTTATCAAGTTTCAGAAACAAGTTTCAGCTCCTATTGCCAAACCAGTATTCGGAGCAATTAAAGATTCAGATTATGTATCGCCACCTGGAAACAAATGGAGAAAAGAAGGTAGCGACGATGAGAATGAGCTTAAAGCTGAACGAGAGTGGTTTAAAGAATTCAAGCCAAAGGCAAGGAGTGAATGGTTTTTGAAAGATGAAGCTGATAAACCAAAGAAGAAGCGAGCATCAAAGAAAGCTGAAACTTTGCTCGTCAATGAGGAGGAGACTGAGAATGTTGAGGAAGTGGCTGGATCTAGCGCTGCAGTCGTTAATGAGAGTCAAGAAACAATGAAGTCGACTCAAGAAGAAGTAATTTCTGCTACGTCTGAAAATGAAGAATCTGATAAAGAGCCTGAAAAGACAGAGGCTGAAATAAGAGCAGAAAAAGAAAGGAGACTTGATGCAGATTTTGATCCGAATGCAGAAATAGAATCCGATGAGGAGAGACCAAAGAAAAAGACTAAAAGAACAAAGTCTTCTGCAATCGAAATATCTAAGAAAACTACAGGGTCACCTCACAGGAAAGGGAAACGAAAGGCCAAGAAAGCTCAGAAAGCTGTGAGTAAAAGATACAAAAGCAAGATGCAAAGCACAGAAGCCACACAAAAACCTTCTGGTGCTCAGGAGAAAGGAGCAACACAAGAACCTCCTCCACAAGAACCTCCTGTTATCGTTCATGTCGAAGCTGAAAGCCAGGAGTTACACAAGAATCTCCTGTGTCTGAATTTGTTGAAGTTCCGATCGCTGAATAGCCGAGTGCTCAAAAGACTTCTATTCCTGAAAGCTCTACGCTAAAGAAGTCTACACCGAAAGCCGCAACACCAAAAGACTCATCACCAAAGACACCGAGGGGAAGTATGTTTGGTGATATGCCACATGGTCCTATAAGTCTTGAAGACTTGGATGAATTTTTCCCTGAAACGAATGCTGAAATGTTAGAAAAGCGTGTGAAGGTTTTGGAAGATAAAGTTGCGCATATTGAGTTAGAAAAGGCTAAGCTTGTAAAGAAGGCAAATCAAAGTGAAGTCGAAAGAGAAATTCTTGATGATAGAGTGAAGGTGCTTGAAAATCAACGAGAATATTACAAAACGTTAATAGAAAGTCTGCAGGACGCAAATGAAAAATTACAAACAGAGATTGCAGAATTGAAGAAAATTCAAGCTCTGAACGATCGAAGATTCATCAGATTACAAAAGGTGTTATCTAATAATCTGAATATTGATTTTATCGCCGAATACGATCGTCTGGATCGTCAAGAAGCCAAGGAACGTGCTGAAAGAGAATTGGCTGAGGATGGTAAAGGGAAACAAGTAGAGAGAGAAGCCCCTAAATCTACTACAGAGAAATCTTCTGATGTCCCCAAGAAGTCTACTGAAGATGTTTCAAAAGCTTCCGAGTCTGATATACAAAAGGTTGACGAATCTGTCAAGCCTTCTGCTCCTATCATTATTACTGAAGAAAAAGACAATGAAGAAGCCGAGAAAGAGGATAAGAATGACGAAGAAGAAGAAGGATATGAAGATTGGAATGTTGGGGATGGCGATGATGATTTTGATCAAGGAGATGATGATTTTGATCAGGGTGGTACAGGCTTAAAGATCAATGAAGCTAAAGTTTTGGATGAATTTGATTTTTCTGATCTGATGGACGATGAATCTAATCGAATGGAAGATAAAAGCCAGGGGGAGTCAGGGCAAAAAGGGCCCTTAGATGATATTGATATGTTAGATGTTGATCGTTTTGTGAAGCCTATGACTGCAGTACCTACGAAGCCTTTGATATTGATGTTGGAACATAATGTTGAAGAAGGTGAGTTTAAACATAATTATTCGAAAGAAGATCTGGCGAAGCTAGTTGAAGCTGAAGTTGAGAATTTAGAGTTTGATTTTGAGGAGATGATGAATGTCAATACATTTGAGCCAAAAGAGTATCAGTACGAAAGAAGATTTGAAGCTGATGAATATAATCGTGTGATTGTTGAAGAATGGTCCTCAGATGATGAAATAGAACAGAAAGATAAGTATGTTGGCCAGGAATCAGAAAGTTTTCCTACATTTGAAGAAATGTATAAACAACTGAATGAATATATGTTAAAAGATAGAATTGCTGAAGAGCTACGTGAAGGAAAAATTCCTAGGCCAATGACCAAAGAGGAGATAGCTGAAGCGAGAAAGACCTGGTTCAAGGAGATGCCTCGTGAACGTAAGTTTCGACGTCCACTAGCATTCTTCACCAGAGATAAAAATGTTTCTTTGGGAGATATATTGCGTTGGGGATGGTTTAAGGAGCTTAACGTATATGCAATCAAAAGAGAGTTTGGAGTGCAATACTTCAAATATCTTGCTGATTTAAAGACTTTGCCGTATTGGGATATGGAAGAGCTAGTGCAAACAGTGAACGTTACTTATCAGATGAAGACAGTTGATCAATTGTTATGGAAGATGATTAAGTACGAAGCTGAAAAAGGTTGGAATCACTAGAAGCCATTTATTCCGAGACGAAGAATAAAGATTAACAAGTTTACAGGAGAAAGGGACATAACGTTAATTGTGAAACGCCCTAGAGCCATGAGGAATATGCCGCTTATGCCGATTGAACAAAAGTCATTGTATTAAAGTTTGAAGATCACTTAGATATTGCTAAGGAACGAGTTGAAGTGATGGGTTATCAAGGTATGAGAGGATTATGGAGGACGATAAGGATTCTAGATCCTATGTGGCTTGTAAACTGCTCGAGATAAGATATAAAATGCCTTTTTCTACAGAAAAATTGTTATTGAAGAAAGAGAAAAGGTACAAGCGATGCAGTATCAGAAAGTTGTTAACATTTGCTATGCACGTGAAGTGAATTCAGGGAAGATGTGGCAGACGAAGTGGAGGGATCTGGAAAGAGTTGAATTTCTTAAAGAAGAAATCAGAAGTGAGGCGATCAAAGAAAAGATGGAAAAAGCGGTAAGAGAAAGTTCATTCAGAATGGCTAAGTTTAAAAGACCACCGCCAACTGATCAAACTAAACAAGAGAGACGAAAGAAGCCCTACAAGAACTTCTTTGGTTGGGTACGTTAATGTATATTTGAAGACAGAGTTTTTGAAGACTGATAAAAGACGAAGACGATATCCAAGGGGGAGTCTGTTGGTGCATAATGTCTATGTCTTAGTCTTATATCGAGTCTGTATTGTATAGAGTTGGATAGGCTAGGTTAAGAAGTATTTATGAAGAGTCTTAGCCAAGTTCGCCCATGTGATGACATGTTTAAGCATGTTCGGCCAAACTTGCATAGGCAAGTTCGGGCGAACTTACACATGTTGGGCCGAACTTGTAAACCTATAAATGCCTAGCTTGTGTGTCTCATTTGTAATTTTGGCATTGTAGAGGCGAAGCTCTGTCAGTCTGTAATCTGAATGTTTAATCAATGAAACTGATGATTAACTGATTAATTCTTGTCTATTAGTAACACGACGTAATATTTCCGCTATTATGGATGTTAGATATCAAATTTAGGTTCCTAAGCATCGAGGATCGGTCCTACAAAAGGAATAGTAATGGATAAACAAAAAGCGACTAATATCTATATTAACACCATTGCTGAAACTAAGCAACAACTTCAGGACATGACAATTGAAACAGAACGTGTTCAACAACTTTTGAGAAGCTACACATGTAATGCATATGTCATTGATCACATCCTTCCGACAATTCCATCGGAAGAGAAACCTAAAAGGAAAATTGGTAAAGAATACAGCAATGTTCCTCCACCCCTCTGCGAGAAGTATTGTCGCAAATCCGCTGATGGGATGGATAAGGCACTCAACATTGAGTTGTTATCTGAAAAGAAAACTGAGTTGCCAGAGAACATTGATGTAATCTATACTAAAACAGATAATGACAATGTTGTGGTTAAAAAGGTTGTTGAAAATGTTTTGAGATTCTGATGAAGGCAGCTTTAAAAGAGCCAACTCGAGCTCAAAGAATTCAGATTCACAGTCCGAAGATGACGATACATCATCGGAGAATGATCTAAGTGATGATCCTAATATTGTCATGTACAAGATTAAGGATTCTGATAGATTATACTTTGATGACAGTTTTCCGATTCAGAATGTGAAGGAAGAATTGTTAGACAAATTCTTTAAACTCATGGAAGTTACATCAGATGATCTGAAGATAAGTGAAAAGAAATTTTATTCCAAACCTAAAAGAAACAACTACCGAAGGAATGGTGGTGATCATCCGGAAAACCGGAGAGCTGGGTTGGGATTAGAGGAATTAGATGAACCTAAAAGAAAACCGTCAGCATTTCATGAATACAAGAATAAAAACATGATTTTTGTATATGGGACAAACACAGTTCATGAGGAAAGTTTGATCGGGAAACAATCAAACGATGAGTTCAAGAAACAAAAAGAACTTCGAGATAAAGCCAAAATTGCAAGTGGTGTGAAAACAAGTGGTGTAAAACCCACTAAAGGACATCCACATGATTCTCGGACTTGTTTCAAGTGCAACGAAATTGGTCATATTTCACGTTACTGTCCGAAATCAAAGCTGCCTTATCTACGAAGGAAAGAAAGTTTAAATGTTGTGAAACCAAAGCAACCAGTGTTTGTAAAACCTGTAAAGATTTTGAAAAGAAATGAATCAAATCTAAAGTAAAACCTAAGTTTGAAAATTCAATTTTCAAAAAAGGAGAAACTTCAAAGGCTAATGAAAACAATTTTTACATCAAAAAGGCTAACATAAAATCTCAAGCCTGGATTGCAAAGAAACGGTCAGCAACATCTGAGAACACTAAGTCTGAGCTTGTTAAGACTAGTGATAGCAATAAAGAATCAAAATCTGAAATCATAATTAAAACCACATCTGAAACTGTCAAAAACACAAGTGGTAACAATTCAAAAGATAAAAAGACGGTAAAGTTTTCATACATAAACATCATAGAGAATTCAGATGAAGAATGGGAAGTTTATTATGTAGATGAAGGTGGATTCGATTGTGCTGATGAATGTGAATTTGTTTTGATGATGGTTATCCAATTCAACGCAAGACCAAAAAGGCTTGGGTCTCGCTTTTTAAATAGATTGTTAAAATGTGCAGGGGGCTCCAGAGATCCGTACTTTCTAAGTGGATTTTGGATAGTGGAGCTCCATGCATATGACGGGAATGAAGGCGTTGCTATTCGACATTATAGCTATCAATGGTCGATATGTTGGATTTGCGGGTAACCAGGGTGGAAGAGTAGTCGCCGAGGGAAAACTCTCCAATGGCGTCGTTTCATTCGATCGCGTGAACTATATTGCAGAACTTGAGAACAATCTTCTAAGTATATCACAGATTTGTGACAAGAAGTTCACGCTCCATTTCAACGACAAAGAGTGTATCATCTTGAAGCCGGGATTCAAAATACCAGATCACTGGATTCTGATGCGCGCACCTCGGGAAAATGATCTATATGTTCTTGATATGGGTGTTGCTACCATTTCATCAAAATCAGCACAATGTTTTGTGTCAAAGGCTACTAAAAAGGATTCTATTCTTTGGCATCGTAAAATGGGGTATATTCATTTGAGAAAACTGAACTTCTTGGTTCATAATGATCTTGTAGAAGGCGTAAATCTTCGGAGTTTTCAGATGTCTGATCATTGCTTGGAATGCAAGAAGGGAAAGCAGATCATTGCTTGCCATTAGAACGTCTCCACATGGACTTATTTGGTCCTGTAAATGTTCAAAGCATCTCAGGAGACTTATATTGCTTGGTCATGACAGATGACTATTCGAGATATTCGTGGGTATTCTTTCAAGAATCAAAAGACGAAACGTTCGAGAACTTGGTTATTCTATTCAAGAAACTTGAGAATCTTTATCATCTGCCGGTCAGACGCATTAGAAGTGACAACGGCACAGAGTTTAAGAATAACAAAATGAAGGAATTCTGCAACGCAAAAGGGATTCTGCACGAGTTTAGTGCTCCCTATACTCCACAGCAAAACGGAGTAGCTGAATGGAAAAACAGAACTTTGATTGAAACTGCGAGAACCATGCTTGCAGATTCTAAACTTCCAATAAGCTTCTGGAGTGAAGCAGTTGTTGCGGCTTGCTACACGCTAAACAGGGTGCTCACTGTCAAACCAATAAAGAAAACATGTTGTGAGATGATAAACCGACGAAAGCCAAATTTGAAGTTCTTAAAACCATTCGGTGCACCATGTACGTTGAGAAGAGTATATGTTCCTTCATTAAGAAAGATTATTGAAGCACAGCACGTGGATTGTTTCAACTACACGGATCCTATTCAAAGGAAAGGTGGCGTGTGGCTGTTTAACTATCAAGACCTTTGGAAGTCATTTGACTTGCCCGAAGAACCGACTGACGAAGAAGTTGCAGCGTTATACTACCTTCACTAGTCAGCGAATCAAGAACAAATAGTTCGACCAATTGTGGTTAATCAACCCATGTTGGATCCATCTTCTCATGGCGCAAGTTCAAGCAATAGTGGTGTTCCGGCTGAAAATATTTCTGAAACATTAACAACACCTGCTACTCCTCCAACAAATGCCTCTACTGAACCAGTGAATACAACAACGGAGCCCAGTATGCCTCAGAATCAAAATTCTGACTCAGATGAAGCACCAACATTTGATGCTGATGGGGAATCATCTTCTTCAGATGAAGAAGCAGAGCAGATAACAAGTCTTCTTAATCAATCTGCAATCCCGAACAACAGAAATGAAGCTTCATCAAGCTCTCCAACTGTTCAATTGGTCATTAATCTCAACATCACGAATCAGCAAAACTCAGTAGATGTTCCAAGTGATGAATTGCCGCGATCATATTCCTATCATCCGTCAACAAATATAATCGGAGAACTTCAAACTGGTGTTAGAACTCGAGGGTAAATTAACAAAGCACTCAGTTGTTTCTACACTCGAGTTGCTCCAACCCAGAACTATTGCTTCTATTCATGTTTCATCTCTCAGGTTGAGCCAAAGACAGTTAATGAAGCTTTAGCCGATGAAAACTGGGTACAAGCAATGCAAGAAGAATTATTGCAGTTTGAGAAGTTGGGAGTGTGGAAGCTTGAAGGCCTACCAGAAAATCAGAAAGCAATTGATATAAAATGGGTCTTTAAGTGTAAACGTGATGATAGAGGAGTTATTGTTTGTAACAAAGCTAGGCTTGTTGTCAAAGGATTTCACCAGCAGGAAGGGATAGACTACACGGAATCTACGCACCAGTAGCTCGTTTGGAATCTATTCGAATCTTTCTAGCTTTCGCATCATGGAAAGGATTTAAGGTCTATCAATTGGATGTCAAATCGGCTTTTCTGTACGGAAATTTATGCGAAAAGGTGTACGTAGAACAACCACCGCGGTTTGTCGATCCACTCAACAAGAAGAAAGCGTACCTACTGGATAAAGCTCTTTATGGTCTACACCAAGCCCCGAGAGCTTGGTACGAGACGTTATCGCAACATCTCATCGGAAATGGCTTTATCAAAGGAACTGTGGATAGTACTCTTTTCACCAGAGAAGTTGATGGTCATCTGATTACAGTTCAATCTACGTTGACGACATCATCTTTGGATCTACAAACGATAGTCTCTGCAAGGAGTTTGAGGGAATCATGAAAAAGAAATTCAAAATGTCCTCGATGGGCGAAATGAATTTCTTTCTTGGTTTGCAAGTAGATCAGCTTCCGGATGGTATTTTCATTCATCAGACTAACTATGTTAACGACATCTTGAAGAAGTTTGGAATGGAAAGCTTGAAGCCTCTATCTACGCCTCTTGCTCTAAATCACGACATTTGCGTTGACGAGACTGGAGCCAAAGTTAACGAGACGTTATACAGATTGATGATTGGAATCGCTGATGTATCTGATGGCATCACGCCCAGATATTATGTATCCAACCTGCCTATGTACCAGATATCAGGCAAGCCCGAGGATCTTACACATGCAGATCGTGAAGCGAATCTTCAGATAACTGAAAGGATGCCCAAGCACCGGCTTGTGGTATCCAAAGAACGACAATTTCGACCTCACAGGCTATGCTGATTCTGATTTTGGTGTAGATAAGTTGAACTCAAAATCAACTACAGCGGGATGCTAGTCTTTGGAACAAGAATGGTAACCTGGCAGTGTAAGAAACAGACTACGGTCGCTCTCTCTACCTGTGAAGCTGAGTATATCTCGGCCTCCAGCTGTTGTTCACAGATTTTGTGGATTCAATAGCAGATGAGAGACTATGGTCTGCAATTTCTAGACACTCCGTTGTATGTCATAACAAGGCAGCCATAGATATAACTAAAAATCCGGTTCATCACTCACGCACAAAACACATTGAAATTCGTTATCATTTCATTCGTGATTGCTACGAAAAGAAATTGGTGCGATAGAAAAAATCAACACCGACGAACAAAAGTCTAATTTTTATACCAAACCATTTTCTTTGTCACGGTTTAAATACTTGCTGAGAATTAACGGTATGAAAAATTTGCTGACAGGTGCGGATGCTGAGGTTGAATACGGATCGGACGACTAGTTCGCGTGATCCACATTGGTTTGTAAATATCTTTCTTCTTTAGAATTTTGTTAAAAACTAATATAGAAAATACAAAAACATTCGAAAACTTTTAAAATCCAAAAACATATGAAAAATCCAAAATGAACAAAAACATTGAAAAAGACAAAAAGAGTTCAGTGTCATAAAAGGAAATGATAGTACATCAGTGGACTATCACAGTATGCTAAAGAAATGTAAAGTTTTTAGCATGATTTACGTCCAAAACCCCTCCTAACGTCCATAAATGTCCAAATTCATGAGCGTAGGTGATAACCGTAGCTTTGATACCAATTGAAGGTCCGTGATCAGGCGGTTCTAGACGGAAGTTAGTGGATAAACGTAAACCGATTCGGTAGAATGTTATTACAGAATGGAGTAGAAATAGAATGCAGCGGAAGTCTTCCTGCTGTCGGATTCTCTCCAGGAACTCTGGCAGCTGGACTTATAAAGATGTATACTCTTTCGGTATGAATAAAGATTGCCGCTGCATTCTGTTTCTACTCCATTCTGTAATAACATTCTACCGAATCGGTTTACATTTATCCACTAACTTCCGTCTAGAACCGCCTGATCACGGACCTTCAATTGGTATCAGAAAATACAAAAACATTCGAAAAAATTCAAAATCCAAAAACATATGAAAAATTCAAAATGAACAAAATCATTGAAAAAGACAAAAAGAGTTCAGTGTCATAAAAGGAAATGATAGTACATCAGACTATCAAAGTATGCTAAAGAAATGTAAAGTTTTTAAAAGTGATAAACGAGTCTTACTATGGATGTGTCGATAGGCTTAACACGTTCAGTAAACTGTTTTCGAGATATAAACTAAATTTAGCAACTACTTAAACTTGTGGATTAACATATCTTAGATATTTGGACTTAGTACTCCGAAATTTCGTTTGAAAGATTGCCTGATTCTGATATACGAGGTCTTTATAGATAGTTGATATCTGGGGTATTTACAAGTTCTTCTGATTTTGCAGAAGCAATAGCCTAGAACTTCTATAATATTTTCGCTATAAACCCCAAATTGCATGCAAAACTTGAGAAGTATCGAAAGATCTAATCATTTGCAATGCTAAAAAGATTTTTTAAGTGAAACACACCTAAAGACGAGCCTTCATCTCTTTGTCTGTACGGTAGTATTAACCTAAGCTCTCAAGGTCTCGCACAACCCAGATACAGATATCAATTACGCTATATTCACCTGTAAGATGAAATCTAGGGAATCTGGATACGGGAGTATATTCAAGAAGTGGGAATCGCAGTTAAGTCAAGTTCATAAATCATACATTAACATATCTTGAAACAGTTGAGAAATGTGGTAAAGCTTAAGTGGACAAACATATCGACAACCAAGGTAAACGAGTTTAAAACTTAAAGTCTGTTAAAGGTCAACGGTACTAGTGATATGTCTCAATTAACTGATATGATCCTTAGACACGAATTCACAAAAATATGTCTGTAAATATGTTTGTACATAGTTTACACTGTCCTATACATAGTATTTTAGCTTTACAGATTAAAATCAAAAAGATTTTCGATGTGTTTTAGCATAAACTTTCAAAAATACAAAAAGATTTTAATTCTACATTGTTTTCAGCAAACCAATGTTGGAGAACGGATCTTCGAAGTCTGGTAAGATGCTAGAACTGGTGGGAATCTCTTTGACAACGGGCTGGAAGCTAATCTATAAAATCTGAAAAAGTCAAAACGATGAAAAGTTCATTAATTTGAAACTTTGATTTTGAAAATATCAACAGTTTGTTCGTAACGGGTCAAACCGGGGTCATTAACTTGGACTCGACAGACAAATCGGTTGACCAAGGTCATTAGCTTGGACTTGGTCAACTAAGTGGATTTTCATAACTGGTAAAAAGTCGGAAAGTTTAGGGGTTAAATTTGAAAAATTGAAAAAGTTTGAAATTGTGGTTTGGCAAGTTCGGCCGAACTTGCTAAACAAATCAAGTTTAACAAACAGCAAGTTCGACCGAACTTGCAGATGGCTGTTTGTTATTTAATAAAGGCTAAGTTCGCCCGAACTTCAATGGGCTTGATTAGTTGGGCTTAACAAGTTCGCCCGAACTTGACTTGGTATAAATACCAATCAAGTTCGGCCGAACTCATTTATCAACAAACAATCTCTCCTGAGCGAACTTAAACTATTTTGAGCGAAGTTGTGAAATTGGCAATTTGATACCGTTATACTGCCCAAATTTCTATTGTTTTTGGTGATTTGCACACCAACGACAATGGCAGAGGTAGTTACTTGAACATTGAATCATGAATTAAACCCTGAAAGAACAAACAAGATCTAAAAACTCAAATCTGATAGTTCTAGGAGTTTGTGATCAAAATTGAACCTAAAATCAAAATCAACACTTAAAATCGACCGTGTAATCATGTTTGATTGAACTGTAATGGACATTTGCATGTTTGAACAAGTTTGGTTTTCGGAGAAGACGACAAGTTCGGCCAAACTTGTTGTCAAGTTTGACCGGACTTGTCTAAAAATATGAATAAATGAAATTTAAACATCTTCGACCGAACTTGCATCAAAAGTGTTTTTGTTAAAACTGATATCAATACATGTTCGACCGAACTTATGAAAAGGAAAGGGTAAATTGTTTAGAGTGTAAGTTCGCCCGAACTTATATATGGAACATGTTTTAAGACATGTTCGGGTGGACTTGAACAAAAACAGAATGTTGTAACACCATATCAAGTTCGCCCGAACTTGATAAAGTGTTAGAAATTTTTGTGAAATATTTCTCGATATACGTGCTAATTGTTTTGCGTCATTTTTCAGGCACAGGTTCCAGCACGTGTAATTTCAGTTGAGTTCTCGAAGACTTACAATACGTGCATCACGCTCGACAAAACGATCTGTCCGTCACTTAATGAATACGGCAGTATATTGAAGTTTCTGGAAGAAAGCACTATTCGCAGAGGAATTATAGAGCGCACAGTGTTGTATCGATCACACATTGTTCATTTATAGATGAATGCAAGTTTGAGTGCTGATGAAAAGACAGTTACTTCTACCATGCAAGTTGGTAATGAAGTTAAGCCGATTACTGTAACGGAAGATGATATTCGTAGGGTATTACAGTTGAACGATAAAGAAGATGATCCTATTTATCTTGATGAGAGGATGGTTCGTGGTTGTTTCTTTAGAATGGGTTACAAGGGGAGTGTGAATAAACCGACGCTGAAGAAAGGGGAAGTGCCAAACCCCTACAAGCTCTTGATGCACGCCATAATTCATACATTCAGTCATCGCAAGGCTGGTTTAGATGATGTTCAAGATCACTTAGCTTGCATGGCAACGGCACTTATTCTGAAGAAGCCGTTCAACTTCTCAAAGTTAGTTTTCACTCACATGTCGAAGAACATGGAAGATTCAAAACTATGCTTATATCCAAGATTTGTTCAAATGTTGATTGACGAGAAGTACACGAATATAGCACGGGATCCGAACAATGTTTTATACTTAGTGCATCTTGATGAGACCACAGTAAAGAAGCTAATCAAATTTCAGAAGCAAGCTTCAGCTCCTATTCCAAAGCCTGTATTCGGGGAAATTAAAGATTCTAATTATATTGCGCCGCCAAACAACAAATGGAGAAAAGATGGCAGTGACGATGAGAAAGAGCTTAACGCTGAGAAAGAGTGGTTTAAGGAATTCAAACCTAAGGCAAGGAGTGAATGGTTCTTGAAGGCAGAAACTGATAAGCCTAAGAAGAAACGAGTAGCTAAGAAAGTTGAAACGATGCTCGTTGATGAGGATGAACCTGAAAATGTTGAAGCAGTTGCTGATCAAGTGTTGCAGGTGTTATTGAGAGTCAAGAGACTGTTAAAACGACTCAAGATGATGTTATATCTGCTACTTCTGAAAATGAAGATGATTCTGATAAAGAAATTCCTGCTAAAGAGCCAGAAAAGACTGAGACAGAGATTAGAGCAGAGAAAGAAAGAGAACTGGATGCTGATTTTGATCCTAATGCAGAAAAAGAGTCCGATGAGGATAGGCCTAAGAAATCTAAACGTGTTAAGACTGCGACTGTTTCGTCAACAAAGACTACAGGGTCTCCTCAGACCAAAGGAAAGAGAAAATCGAAGAAAGAGCAAAAGACTGTAAGTAAGACACGCAAAAGAACGTTGAAAAGCAAGAAGCCCCAAAAGAACCTTCTGGTGCTCAGGAGAAAGGAGTCACACAAGAACCTCCTGTTATTGTTCGTGCTGAAGCTGAAAGGCCAGGAGTTACACAAGAACCTCCTGTGTCTGGCTTTGTTGAAGTTCCTATCACTGAATCTCCTGTTGCTCCAACGACTTCTGTTCCTGAAAGTTCTACGCCAAAGAAGTCAACACCAAAATCTGCAACACTAAAGTCAACACCGAAGACTCCAGGAGGGCCTAATGTGTTTGGTGATATGCACAATGATCCTATAAGTTTGCAGGATCTAAACGATTTCTTCCCAGAAACAAATGTTGAAATTCTGGAAAAGCGCGTGAAGGCATTAAAGAAAAAGTAGCGCATGATGAAGTTGAAAAAGCAGAGCTTATTAACAGAATGAATCAAAGCGCTGTCGAAAAGGAAATGTAGGATGACAAGGTGAAGGTGTTAGAGAATGAAAGAGAGTATCTTAAAGCGTTGATCAAAATCCTGCAAGATGCTAATGAGAAAATGCAGACAGAAATTTCAGAGTTAAAGTCTGTCCAAGCTCTAAATGATCGAAGATTCTCCAGGATGCAGAATGTGTTATCTAATGCACTGGGTATCGACTTCATCGCTGAATATGATCGTCTAGATCAATAGGAAGCTAAGGAACAAGCTGAAAAAGAATTGGCTGAGAGTGGCAAAGGAAAGGGAGTTGAAGGTGAAACTCCTAAGTCTTCTGATGTTCCAGAGAAACCTGTTGAAGAAAATATTGTCATAGCTTCTGAGTCTGATATTCCTAAGGTTGACGAATCTGTCAAGCCTCTGTTACTATCATTGCTTCTAAAGTAAAAGACGATGAAGAAGTTGTGAAAGATGACAAAGAGGATGAAGAGGAAGGAAGTTATGAGGATTGGAATGTTGGTGACGATGATGATGATGATGATCAGGGTGATATTGGTATTAGAGTTTCTGAAGCCAAAATGATTTTGATTTTACTACCCTAATGGACGATGAATCAAATAGAATGGAAGATAAAAGTCAGGGGAGTCAGGGCAGAAAGGGCTAACTGATGATATAGATATGGCAAATGTTGATCGTTTTGCAAAGCCAGTTGCTGCTACTCCCGCGAAGCCGTTAATGTTAGAACACAACATGGAGGAAGGTGAATATGTACATAACTACACGAAGGAGGATTTAGCTAGATTGATCGAAGTTGAAGCTGAATCGTTAGAGTTTGATTTTGAGGAGGATGTGATTACTGTAAATCCTTTCGAGCCAAATGATTATCAATATCAAAGACGATTTGAAGCTGATGAATACAATCAAGTAATTGTGGAAGATTGGTCTTCAGATGATGAATCAGATCGGAAAGCAACGTATGTCGGTTCTAATTCAGATAGTTTTCCTACTTTTGAAGAGATGTACAAGCAAATTGATGAAGATATGTTGAAGGAAAGGATTGCTGAATCAGTTCGAGAGGGTAAAGTACCTAAGCCCATGACCAAAGAATAGATAGCTCAAGCGAGAAAGTCTTGGTTTAAAGAGATGCCACGCGAACGCAAGTTTAGACGTCTTCTTGCATTCTTTACCAGAGACAAAGACGTTTCTTTTGGAGATATTTTGAGCTGGGGTTGGTTTAAAGAGATTAACGTATATGCAATCAAGAGGGAGTTTGGAGTGCAATACTTCAAATACCTTGCTGATTTCAAAACATTACCGTATTGGGATGTAGAAGAATTGGTACAGACGGTGAATGTTACATATTACATGAAGCCGATTGATCAATTATTGTGGAAAATGATTAAGTATGAAGCGGTTCAAGGATGGAATTATTGGAAGCCTTTTTTTCCTGGTCCCAGAGTGAAGATAAACAAGGAAACTGGAGAAAAGGACATAACGTTAATAATGAAACGTCCAAGAGCCATGAGAAATATGCCGCTAATGCCGATTGAACAAGACTTCTATCCTTTGTTCAAGTGGTGGCAGATTGATCCAGCAACGTGTGAAGCTGTGATTGTGCTAAAGTTTGAAGAACATCTGGATATTACCAAGGAACGGGTTGAAGTGATGGGTTATCAGGGCATGAGGGGTTTATGGAGGACGATAAGGATTCTAGATCCTATGTGGCTTGTGAACTGCTCGAGAGAAGATATAAAAACCTTGTTCTACAACAAGATTTTTTTTAAGAACGTGAAAAGGTACAAGCTATGCAGTTTCAAAAGGTTGTGAATGTTTGTTATGCGCGTGAAGTAAATTCTGGAAAGATGTGGCAAACAAAGTGGAGGGATCTGGAGAGAGTTGAGTTTTTAAAAAAGGAAAACAGAAATGAGGCGATTAAAGAAAGAATGGAAAAAGCGGTAAGACAAAGTTCTCTAAGAATGGCTAACTTTAAAAGACCACCGCCAACTGATCAAACGCCTGATCCAAAGCAAGAACGACGAAGGAAGCCGTTCAAGAACTTCTTCGGTCGTGTGCGTTAATGTTTATATGAAGACACAGTTTTTGAAGACTGATACAAGACGTAGACGATATCCAATGGGGAGTCTGTTGGTGCATAATGTCTATGTCTTAGTCTTATATCGAGTCTGTATAGTATAGAGCTGAATAGGCTAGGTATATGAAGTATTTATGTTTACAATAGCCAAGTTCGCTCATAATGTCTCTTGTAAGCATGTTCGGGCGAACTTGTATCTCCCAGGGGCGAACTTGTTGGTCTATAAATACCTAGCTTGTGATCCTCATTTGTAACTTTGGCATTTCAGAGGCGAAGCTCTGTCAGTTTGTACCCAGAACGTTTGATCAATAAAACTGACGATTAACTGAATAAATCTTGTCTATTGGTAAACACGACGTAATATTTCCGCTATTATGGACGTTAGATATCAAATTTAGGTTCCTGAGCATCGAGGATCGGTCATACATGTAATCTGCATAGTTAATTGTATCATAAAATATTGTCTTTTTTCTATCTATGACGGTATTGTATTGGATTAGTTCATATACTTAATGGTAATAGGCAAGATAGTGTCTTTTCTTTTACTTATATTAGAGTCCCTTTAATAAACCTGAGAAAGCCCTAAGAAGACCACATAGGCAGGTGATCACCTACAATCTTTTTGCTTCTGCCAACCAAACAATTAGCAAAATAGGTACCTGTTTAAGTTGATACGTTGTATCTTGAGTTTTTTCACATACTTAGTTCTTAGTTTTAAGTTACAGATTAGGCTTTTATGCAACTATAAAGCTTCTAGTTTATTATTTTCATTCCCAACCCACGGATAAAGATGGGTTGATCCAGGGCCCAATTTAAGAGCTCGCTTTCGGCCTCCAAAAAGGTTGAGCTGGTCCTATTGGCTACTACCGACACTAGGAGGGATTAAAGCAAGATTATATTTACAAAGGTATCTCATCAGTTTAATGATTTAATATTAATATTTTTAATTGTTAAATAAAATGTTTCTTGATCATGGTTCATTTATGTTAAATTTGGTTTAAAAGTTCACCCAATCTTATTTACAGGTGGCTAAGTCACTTAGGCACACATTTCTTGGCTGGCGTACTGTTCCAACGGATGATTCTGGTTTGGGTAAATCCGCTCTGCAAACTGATCCCGTTATCGAACAAGTATTTTCCAAGCTCACTTCTAGGTCTAAAGCTGACTTTGAACAACAAGTATATGTTTATTTTTCTGTTTTCTTTTTAAATTTACCATTTTTAATTGGTTTATGCTTTTCTTGTTTATTAATTGGTTTTGCAGATGTACATACTAAGGAGGGTTTCAATGGTAGCCATCTCTGCTACATTAAACCTTCAACATGGTGGGGTCAGGGTCTTCTACATCTGTTCTTTGTCATCTAGGTTCGTTTTCCTTGATATTGTTCATTATATTTTTAAATATTTATACATTCACCACTTGGGGGCTGTTAACAAGCCTTGCTGAGCTGAGATATGTTGTGCCCGGACTTGGAGTTAAACTAGCAAGCTTGGATGGTGTGTAATTTTATAGAAGTTTTCTCCTTTTTAATAAAATGCGACGCTTATATCGTTAATCTTTATATTTTGTTTTTTAGGTGCTTTTAATGGTGTTTTGGAGCTTATGATGATCCCCGAAGCATGGCAAACTGACAAGAATATGGAGCCATGGGATAGGCCTACTCCAGTTTCATTTATGCGTTTACTTCACCCTCGATTGTTAATTCAAACATTTAATGTGTGCTTACTTTACAGTCAATGTGCAGTTAGCGATGGTTGGTACCTTGGAGCCACACTAGACCGAAACGGGCTGCGCCTAGGTCGGTTCTATGTTACAGTGGGTGCGTCGTCATGGCTAGTGAAGTGAGAGTTATTAATATTCCATCAGAAGAAGACGTGTCTAAGAAAGGTAGACGTAACCCTTGAATGATGCTTCTTGTTGAATTTGAGAAACCTAAAGCAAGACCCTATGGTGAATGTCAAGTGTCTTGAAAATCAAAAGATTGAACTGAATCAAATTGTTGAATCTTATAATAAATCTGCTTAGGCCTGCCCTCCTATTGCTGGCCTGCCAAAGGTAAGCCTCTATTTTCTGAAAATTAATATATGTTTATCCAAACATTACATTAGAAACTCATTGTTATAACTTCAAGTCGCAATAATATTGACTTTTCAGAATTTCAAATTCTTAGGCATCTGCGGTGGATGTTAACATCGGTGTTCGGGAGCTTTTGGCTCTGTTAAAGGCTTTTGGGTATGGATCTCTCATGGTTTTAGAAGTTATTGAATAGTTGGAGATGCTTTTACTACCAATGGCTAAAGATGGTGTTGAGGCCCTTGGATCAATGGGAAATCCTCACTCAAAAGAACGTGTAAACATTTGAAATTTGGAATCTATTACTTATTAAGTAATGTTTTGCTAACATTTTGATTATGTTTCGGATTGAACTTATTATTGAAATTATAATATTATGATTTCTACATTTTCAGTGTTATTTAGCATTTGCTTTATATATAACATAATGTGATTTGTGTGGTTAAATTATATGCCACTACAATATTTAACTAGAAATAGATTTTACCGAACCAAAATTTGTACCACGAAAGTATTTTCTTATATTGTGGCACAAAATGTGCCACAAACTAGTATGGATATGTTACTAAAATTACTTAAAGGCACAAAAATTGTGCCACTAAGGCTTTTTCTATATTGGGGCAAAAAAAAAGTGCCATTAAAAGGTCAAAAACTTTGTGCGGCATATTGAAAAGTGCCACTAAAAGGCTTAGCGTCAGCACTTCTTGTGGCACTTTTTTCATGTGCCGCTCATTCTTACAGAGATCTTAGTGGCACTTTTATGTATTTTTGTGGCACTCTTTGTGTGTTACTAATGGCATTTTTTTTTTGTAGTGCAATTAATATACAATTTTTTTTAGATTTAGACTTCAGGGACGAAACCAAATTTGGGGCCAAACCAAATGGACCAATTAATTTACATTTTTTATATAATTTAATTAGCTATGTTAAACAAATACATGCATAAAATGATAAACTATAAAGTGGATCACGTATTTAAAAAAAATATCAGTGTGATCATCTATTAAACATTGTAGAGTTGAAAGAATCATTAAGTGTTCTAAAAGCATGATCGCCTTTTAGATCCGCAAAAGCTAATAATGTTTTATTATAACCAGTTAATACTTCTCCAACGTTACCCATGACATTCAAATATACAATACGTGTTACATTTACCTAATAATAATGTTTGATAGCTTTGTTATCGAGGATGCACATCAGTAATAAGTGAAGCATCAGTAGGCCACACATCTGATTCTCGTAGCTCTGAGGATGTTGTAGGTCCAACTCTTTTTCCTGATACAAAAGGAGGCTTTTGAGGGACAGGTAATGCAATCAAGGAACTATTAAGCACTGGGGTGGTGGCGGAGGGGGTTAGTGTAGGTGAAGGGGATAAGGTCTTGTTGGATCTTTTTAAAAGGAGGAATCATGAGCTAAGACAAAAATTGTTGGAGAAAAGGAGGAATCATGAGCTAAAACAAAAATCTAGAGTTAATTGGGTGCAATATGGAGATGAGAATTCTTCTTTTTTCCATAGATGGATAAACTTTAGCAAATGGGGAAGAGAACTAACTCTATCAGTATCAAAGGGATAGTCGGGATAGTCTAATGTGAACAGGGTGAAATGAAGGACTTAGGAAAGCATTTAAAGACAAATTTGATACCACCAAGGAAGTGGAGGCCGAAATTGGTTATTAATGAGTTCAAAAAAATATCCTTGAAACAAGGTAGGAAACTGACGGCTCTTTTTACGGAAGATGAAATTAAATAATCGGATTAGGGTGTGGGGAAATAAGGCTCCCGGTGCAGACAGGTTTACTTTTAAATTCATGAAAAGGTTTTGGTCAATACTAAAATCCAAATTTATGGATATGATACATCATTTTTACGTGACGCTGTGATGTGAAGGATTACTTGTGGGTGTAATGCTTCGTTTTTTCGTTTATCCCAATAGTGCATGATCCACAAGTGATGGCGGATTATAGGCCTATTTACTTTGATTGGAGTCGTGTATAAAGTGATCGCTAAGACCCTTACCAATCTATTGAAGAAAGTGATGCCCACGATCTCCTGTCCTACGCAATCGGCATTCATGGAAAATAGGAACATCTTTGATGGACTGTTAATTGTTAGTGAGGTTGTTTCTTGGGCTAAGAGGCAAAAGCGGGAAATCATGCTTTTCAAGGTCGATTTGGGTAAGGCCTATGACTCGGTGAATTGGGGATTTCTTTGGATAAATGCATGTCTTACTTCTAGCAAGGCTTCTATTTTGGTGACTGGTTCCCCTTCTAAAGAGTTTAACCTTAAAAGAGGTCGTCGTCAAGGAGAGCCGCTCTCCCCATTCCTTTTCGTTCTCGTCTGAGAAGTTCTTGAAGTATTTATGAAGCGAGCCGTGAGGTTGGGAATGATCGAAGGGATTTCACTTCCAAAAGGGGGACCGGTGCTCTCGCATCTCTATTACGCCGATGACGTGATTTTTTTCTGGGGTTGTGGTCCGAGAAAAATGTCAACAACCATAAAAGAATTTTAACATGCCTTCAACCCGTATCCGGGTTTAGAGGTGTTCAAAAACTCGTGACTCACAGCTCGCTCGAAACTCGCTCGAAAAAACCTCGGCTCAAAATTGGCTCGGTTGTAAACAAGCCAGCTCGGCTCGGCTCGGTTTGTAAAAGAGCTGAGCTCGAGCTTGGCCTGGCTCGGCTTGTGAGCACGTGAGCCGGATCGATAAGGTTTACTTCCTTCATTTTTTTGTCCTACATTGCTCAAAAGAAAAAAAATAAGGGAGTGTATCCCCTATAAAAGATAAAAAAGATGGCAAAGACAATGTACAAAGTGAATTAACTATTTATACTTGCATATTTTGCCATTTGGTTAAATTAAATTGCAATTATGGCCTAAGTCAATGAAGAGTTTTATTTTTTAGGGCATTTTAATTAGTAAATTTTGCGGTTTTTTGTTGGTTCGAGATAGATCGAGCCAAGCCGAGCTAGTTCGAATTTTAATCGAGTCGAGCTCGAGCCTCAAACCATGGCTCGATTTAAAGTTTGAGCTCGAGCTGAGCCTACTCGAATTGAGTTCGAGCCGAGCTCGAGCTGGGTCTGGCTCGGCTCGGCTCGACTCGGCTCGCTTACAGCCCTATCCGGGTTAAAGGTAAATTTAAGTAAAAGTAGCATTGTGGGTGCCGGGGAGACGGTAAATAGGATGGCCCATGTGCTTCAATGTAAGAACGGTTCCCTTCCATTCACTTTCCTTGGCCTCCCTAACGGGGAGAATATGAAACGGGTCAAGCCATGGAGACCGGTTATAGACAAGTTCGCCAACAAACTTTCTAGTTGGAAGGTAAAGTATTTATCCATGGGGGTAGAATAACTTTAGCTAAAGCGGTTCTTGGAAATATGGCTTCCTATTTCTTTTCGATCTTCAAAGCTCTTGTAAAAGTGATTAATACCCTTGAAGGTATTAGGCGAGATTTTATTTGGGGCAAGAAGGGCGGAAAGAATAAGTTAAGATGGGTTCTTGGAGCAAAATACAACCTCCTAAAAGATGGGGAGGTTTGGGTCTCGGGGAGATAAGAAGATTAAATTGGGCTTTCTTAATGAAGTGGAGATGGAAGTTTTCTCACCAACATTCTCAACTATGGGCTTCGACCATTCGTGCAATTCATGGTAATTGGGACGTCAATAATGGGGTACCGTGTTGTTGCAATGTAGCAGGTTTGTGGAAAGATATTATTTCGGTTGAACATGATATTAAGAAAGCGGGGTGACAAATGCGATTGGTTTGGGATTGGAAGGTATAAATCTGATTTTCCATGTTGCGAAGTTTAGGGAGGATATTAGTGATTTAGTTGGGGTAAAGGTCGATGTGGGAGCATTTAAATGGAACGGTTGGTTCCAAAAAGGTATTGTATTTTGTTTGGAAGTTGTATCTTGGGTGTACTCCTTCAGCAGAGGTTCTTCGGCAGCGTGGCACTGATTTAAGTGATGTACAATGCAAACTTCGTGGATTCAAAACTGAAAAGGATAGTCATATAGCTGTAGAGTGTGTGATGGTGAGGGCAATTTGGTGGCATGTTTATGTTTGGTTGAAAGTTCCCGTCGTCATGCATATGAGAGTTTTTCACAAATGTTGGAAAAGATTGCCAAGTTCAAAGGATCGAATAAGTGGAGGAAGGTGGTGGAGACTGTATTCTATTTGACGGTATGGAGAGTTTAGAAGGCTAGAAACAGAAAGATTTTCGATAACATTCCATTTCGGGTGGGGAAGGTTGCGGAAGACATAAAAGAAGAGACCTTTAAGTGGATTAAAAATAGTCACCTATAAAGAACATTGAGTGGGGGCGTTGGTATGATTTTAATATTAGAGACGTGATTACGTAATTTTGTTTCCGTTTTGGGACTTCCAACTTCTTGTTGGCCCCTTGTTTCATTTTTATTTATTCAATAAAATGCTGCCGTTCGAAAAGAAAATCATAGTGCAATAGTATTATTATTATGATAAGGACGACAACAACAACAATATGAATAATTATATAAATAGTAATAACTAGTCTTAAGCCTCTTGCATGACAGGCCTGGGCGTAAAAATGTGTTGCAATCATTAAGATCACCACCAAATATTGTGATAAATAGTAAAAAAAAAGGGATTAAATGTAACCAACTAGTATACAATTTTTTTAGATTTAGACTGCAGGGACGAAACTAAATTTTGGGCCAAACCAAATGGACCAATTAATTTATATTTTTTATATAATTTAAATAGCTATGTTAAACAAAATACATGAATAAAATGATAAACTATAAAGTGGATCACGTATTTAAAAAAATATCAGTGTGATCATCTATTAAACATTGTAGAGTTGAAAGAATCATAAAGTGTTCTAATAGCATGATCGCCTTTTGGATCCGCAAAAGCTAATAATGTTTTATTATAACCAATTAATACTTCTCCAACATTACCCATGACATTCAAATATACAATACGTGTTACACTTATGTAATAAAAATGTTTGATAGCTTTATTATCGGGGATGCACATCAGTAATAAGTGAAGCATCAGTAGGCCACACATCTGATTCTCGTAGCTCTGACGATGGTGTAGATCCAACTCTTTTTCCTGATACAAAAGGAGGCTTTTGAGGGACAGGTAATGCAATCAAGGAACTATTAAGCACTGGGGTGGTGGCGGAGGGGGTTAGTGTAGGTGAAGGGGATCAGGTCTTGTTGGATCTTTTTAAAAGGAGGAATCATGAGCTAAGACAAAAATTGTTGGAGAAAAGGACGAATCATGAGCTAAGTCAAAAAATTTAGAGTTAATTGGGTGCAACATGGAGATGAGAATTCTTCTTTTTTCCATAGATGGATAAACTTCAGCAAATGGGGAAGAGAACTAACTCTATCAATATCAAAGGGATAGTCTAATGTGAAGCGGGTGAAATGAAGGACTTAGGAAAGCATTTAAAGACAAATTTGATACACCAAGAAAGTGGAGGCCGAAATTGGTTATTAATGAGTTCAAAAAAATATCCTTGAAACAAGGTAGGAAACTGACGGCTCTTTTTACAGAAGATGAAATTAAATAATCGGATTAGGGTGTGGGGAAATAAGGCTCCCGGTGCAGACGGGTTTACTTTTAAATTCATGAAAAGGTTTTGGTCACTACTAAAATCCAAATTATGGATATGATGCATCATTTTTACGTGACGCTGTGATGTGAAGGATTACTTGTGGGGGTAATGCTTCGTTTTTTCGTTTATCCCAATAGTGCATGATCCACAAGTGATGGCGGATTATAGGCCTATTTACTTTGATTGGAGTCGTGTATAAAGTGATCGCTAAGACCCTTACCAATCGATTGAAGAAAGTGATGCCCACGATCTCCTGTCCTACGCAATCGGCATTCATGGAAAATAGGAACATCTTTGATGGACTGTTAATTGTTAGTGAGGTTGTTTCTTGGGCTAAGAGGCAAAAGCGGGAAATCATGCTTTTCAAGGTCGATTTGGGTAAGGCCTATGACTCGGTGAATTGGGGATTTCTTTTGGATAAATGCATGTCTTACTTCTAGCAAGGCTTCTATTTTGGTGACTGGTTCCCCTTCTAAGGAGTTTAACCTTAAAAGTGGTCTTCGTCAAGGAGAGCCGCTCTCCCCGTTCCTTTTCGTTCTCGTCTTAGAAGTTCTTGAAGTATTTATGAAGCGAGCCGTGAGGTTGGGGATGATTGAAGGGATTTCACTTCCAAAAGGGGGACCGGTACTCTCGCATCTCTATTACGCCGATGACGTGATTTTTTTCTGGGGTTGTGGTCGGAGAAAAATGTGAACAACCATAAAAGAATTTTAACATGCCTTCAACCCGTATCCGGGTTTAGGGGTGTTAAAAACTCATGACTCGCAGCTCGCTCGAAACTCGCTCGAAAAAACCTCGGCTCGAAATTGGCTCGGTTGTAAACAAGCCAGCTCGGCTCGGTTTGTAAACGAGCTGACCTCGAGCTTGGCCTGGCTCGGCTTGTGAGCACGTGAGCCGGATCGATAAGGTTTAAATCCTTCATTTTTTTGTCCTACATTGCTCAAAAGAAAAAAAATAAGGGAGTGTATCCCCTATAAAAGATATAAAGATGGCAAAGACAATGTACAGAGTGAATTAACTATTTATACTTGCATATTTAGCCATTTGATTAAATTAAATTGCAATTATGGCCTAAGTCTATGAAGAGTTTTATTTTTTAGGGCATTTTAATTAGTAAATTTTGCGATTTTTTGTTGGTTCGAGATAGATCGAGCCGAGCCTAGCTAGCTCGAATTTTAATCGAGTCGAGCTCGAGCCTCAAACCATGGCTCGATTTAAAGTTTGAGCTCGACTCGAATTGAGTTCGAGCCGAGCCGACTCGAATTGAGTTCGAGCCGAGCTCGAGCTGGGTCTGGCTCGGCTCGACTCAGCTCGCTTACAGCCCTATCCAGGTTAAAGGTAAATTTAAGTAAAAGTAGCATTGTTGGTGTCGGGGAGACGATAAATAGGATGGCCCATGTGCTTCAATGTAAGATCGGTTCTCTTCCATTCGCTTTCCTTGGCCTCCCTAATGGGGAGAATATGAAACGGGTCAAGCCGTGGAGACCGGTTATAGACAAGTTCGCCAACAAACTTTCTAGTTGGAAGGTAAAGTATTTATCCATGGGGGTAGAATAACTTTAGCTAAAGCGGTTCTTGGAAGTACGGCTTTCTATTTCTTTTCTATCTTCAAAGCTCCTGTAAAAGTGATGAATACCCTTGAAGGTATTAGGCGAGATTTTATTTGGGGCAAGAAGGGCGGAAAGAATAAGTTAAGATGGGTTCTTGGAGCAAAATACCACCTCCTAAAAGATGGGGAGGTTTGGGTCTCGGGGAGATAAGAAGATTAAATTGGGCTTTCTTAATGAAGTGGAGATGGAAGTTTTCTCACCAACATTCTCAACTATGGGCTTCGACCATTCGTGCAATTCATGGTAATTGGGACTTCAATAATGGGGTACCGTGTTGTTGCAATGTAGCAGGTTTGTGGAAAGATATTATTTCGGTTGAACATGATATTAAGAAATCGGGGGTGACAAATGCGATTGGTTTGGGATTGGAAGGTATAAATCCGATTTTCCATGTTGCGAAGTTTAGGGAGGATATTAGTGATTTAGTTGGGGTAAAGGTCGATGTGGGAGCATTTAAATGGAACGGTTGGTTCCAAAAAGGTATTGTATTTTGTTTGGAAGTTGTGTCTTGGGTGTACTCCTTCAGCAGAGGTTCTTCGGCAGCGTGGCACTGATTTAAGTGATGTACAATGCAAACTTCATGGATTCAAAACTGAAACGGATAGTCATATAGCTGTAGAGTGTGTGATGGTGAGGGCAGTTTGGTGGCATGTTTGTGTTTGGTTGAAAATTCCGGTCGTCATGCATATGGAGAGTTTTTCACAAATGTTGGAAGAGATTGCCAAGTTCAAAGGATCGTATAAGTGGAGGAAGGTGGTGGAGACCCGTGTTCTATTTGACGGTATGGAGAGTTTAGAAGGCTAGAAACAGAAAGGTTTTCGATAACATTCCATTTCGGGTGGGGAAGGTTGCGGAAGACATAAAAGAAGAGACGTTTAAGTGGATTAAAAATAGTCACCTATAAAGAACATTGAGTGGGGGCGTTGGTATGATTTTAATCTTAGAGACGCGATTACGTAATTTTGTTTTCGTTTTGGGACTTCCAACTTCTTGTTGGCCCCTTGTTTCATTTTTATTTATTCAAAAAAATGCTGCCGTTCGAAAAGAAAATCATAGTGCAATATTATTATTATTATGATAAGGACGACAACAACAACAATATGAATAATTATATAAATAGTAATAACTAGTCTTAAGCCTCTTGCATGATAGGCGTGGGCGTAAAATTGTGTTGCAAGCATTAAGGTCACCACCAAACATTGTGATAAATAGTAAAAAAAAAAGGGATTAAATGTAACCAACTAATATACAATTTTTTTTAGATTTAGACTGCAGGGACGAAACCAAATTTTGGGCCAAACCAAATGGACCAATTAATTTATATTTTTTATATAATTTAAATAGCTATGTTAAACAAAATACATGAATAAAATGATAAACTATAAAGTGGATCACGTATTTAAAAAAAATATCAGTGTGATCATCTATTAAACATTGTAGAGTTTAAAGAATCATAAAGTGTTCTAAAAGCATGATCGCCTTTTGGATCCGCAAAAGCTAATAATGTTTTATTATAACCGGTTAATACTTCTCCAACATTACCCATGACTTTCAAATATACAATACGTGTTACACTTATCTAATAATAATGTTTGATAGCTTTGTTATCGAGGATGCACATCAGTAATAAGTGAAGCATCAGTAGGCCACACATCTGATTCTCGTAGCTCTGACGATGTTGTAGATCCAACTCTTTTTCCTGATACAAAAGGAGGCTTTTGAGGGACAGGTAATGCAATCAAGGAACTATTAAGCATGAGGACTACAGAAGCCATTGAAGGTCTTAATTCAGCATCCTCTTGAACACACAATAAGGCAATATTGATACAACGTAACACTTCAATTTCTGAGCCAATATCAGCCATACTTGATCTAGTATGTCGAGTATTTCTCCACTCTTCAATTTACTCCAGGCCTAAAGGGTATATTCAATACTAAGTTAACAAACTAGACCATATGGCATTTTGCATATCACGGAAATGGGTGTACTTACATAGCATAGAAGGTCCGTGTAACCAGATTCAAAGAACTGAGTGTTTCTTTTTCCACTAATAATCTCAAGAACCAGTACACCAAAACTGAACACATCTGATTTCACGGAGAAGTGGCCATGCATTGCATACTCGGGTGACATGTACCCACTCACAAAAGCAAAGTTGAATGTTAGACTTAAAAAAGAATAAAGTTGTCAATGACATGTTATGTAGTTATGGTTATTTCTTTTGTTAGTAGAAAATTGTAGTTAACTAGGTTTCTTTATATTTATTCTCAGTTAATGCTGCCGTTCGAAAAGAAAATCATAGTGCAATATTATTATTATTATGATAAGGACGACAACAACAACAATATGAATAATTATATAAATAGTAATAACTAGTCTTAAGCTTCTTGCATGATAGGCGTGGGCGTAAAATTGTGTTGCAAGCATTAAGGTCACCACCAAACATTGTGATAAATAGTAAAAAAAAAGGGATTAATTGTAACCAACTAATATACAATTTTTTTTAGATTTAGACTGCAGGGACGAAACCAAATTTTGGGCCAAACCAAATGGACCAATTAATTTATATTTTTTATATAATTTAAATAGCTATGTTAAACAAAATACATGAATAAAATGATAAACTATAAAGTGGATCACGTATTTAAAAAAAATATCAGTGTGATCATCTATTAAACATTGTAGAGTTTAAAGAATCATAAAGTGTTCTAAAAGCATGATCGCCTTTTGGATCCGCAAAAGCTAATAATGTTTTATTATAACCAGTTAATACTTCTCCAACATTACCCATGACTTTCAAATATACAATACGTGTTACACTTATCTAATAATAATGTTTGATAGCTTTGTTATCGAGGATGCACATCAGTAATAAGTGAAGCATCAGTAGGCCACACATCTGATTCTCGTAGCTCTGACGATGTTGTAGATCCAACTCTTTTTCCTGATACAAAAGGAGGCTTTTGAGGGACAGGTAATGCAATCAAGGAACTATTAAGCATGAGGACTACAGAAGCCATTGAAGGTCTTAATTCAGCATCCTCTTGAACACACAATAAGGCAATATTGATACAACGTAACACTTCAATTTCTGAGCCAATATCAGCCATACTTGAGTCTAGTATGTCGAGTATTTCTCCACTCTTCAATTTACTCCAGGCCTAAAGGGTATATTCAATACTAAGTTAACAAACTAGACCATATGGCATTTTGCATATCACGGAAATGGGTGTACTTACATAGCATAGAAGGTCCGTGTAACCAGATTCAAAGAACTGAGTGTTTCTTTTTCCACTAATAATCTCAAGAACCAGTACACCAAAACTGAACACATCTGATTTCACGGAGAAGTGGCCATGCATTGCATACTCGGGTGACATGTACCCACTCACAAAAGCAAAGTTGAATGTTAGACTTAAAAAAGAGATAAAGCTGTCAATGACATGTTATGTAGTTATGGTTATTTCTTTTGTTAGTAGAAAATTGTAGTTAACTAGGTTTCTCTATATTTATTCTCAGTTGTAACCTTAAGAATACTCATTGATATATAACACAATATTCAAATGTGGTAAAAATTCACCAACACTGCAGAAATTAACTAAGTTAATCATATGATTTTAAATAGTTGTATCCATGGCCGAACGGGAGGAAGGGCGAAGTAGCCCCCCCCCCCCCCCCCCCCCCCAAGGATCCGAAAGTAAAAGAAAACATAAACAATTTTTCTAAAAAAAATTCTACTAATCTGGCCCCCTAGATTTTCTGGGATTCTTGGTAGTGGCTGGTTGTATAATAAGGTTAGGCAACTTACAACGTTCCGACAATTCTATTTGTCATCGCCTGATTTTGACTTCCGCAAACAATCCTTGCAATGCCAAAATCTGAAATTTTTGGATTCAATTCTTCATCTAACAATATGTTGCTAGTTTTGAGATCTCGATGAATAATTCTCAATCTAGAATCTTCATGTAGGTACAACATCCCTCTGGCAATTCCTCCGATTATTCTATATCGTGTTGACCAATCCAATTTCACATTTTTTGCTTGACCTAGACATTAAACAATGTGAATTCCAAAGAAAGAGATTTGTATAAAGATATTTAAAGTATTCCAAACTTGAAGAATAAATGAGTGGATAGAGTGACCCACTCAATATTTGACAAAACATGAATAAATATCTGCAACAAAGAGAGACTTGTGAAATGTTATGTACTAGGTTATATAGTTTTGAGGCTAACCAAATAGAAAGAAGTCAAGACTATGGTTAGCAACATATTCATAAATCAAGATCTTCTCCTCAGCATGAAGGCAAAATCCCAAAAGTCTGACGAGATTTCTATGTTGAAGCTTGGCTAGTAATACAACCTCATTCTTAAACTCCAATGAGCCTTGTCTGGACCCTTTGGATAACCTCTTCACGGCAATTTGTTGCCCATTAGCAAGAATTCCCTGTAAAGTGATAAATTGAAGTTCAAGAAAATTAAAAGCATATCCCATTGATTGATATAATTAATCAATTGGTAGATTTAAAATCTTTTACTCAAAAAAAGTTAAGTGTAAACACAATTTCCTACCTTGTATACTACACCAAACCCACCTTCACCTACTTTATTCTGTATTGAGAAACTGTTTGTGGCTTCCTCAATTTTTCCCAATTCGATTTGTAAAGATTCCTCATTTATAATTTCATTTCCATCTATATCCAAATTAGAAATTGTAAATAAATTAGAAAATTTTCTTGTATATATTTTTCCCAGTCTAATAATTAAAATGAAAATATTATATATTTACCAGATACATCCTTTAAATCACTACTTGCAATAGGACGAAACCACTTCTTGAGTAAGAACAAATAACATATGGCCGCAATGACGACAAAAACACCAATCATACCTGCAATTGCTGCAATTATACCTGATTGAATTTTGTTTTTCCCTGCATGTTAAACATATACTTTTTAAGAGACTTCCCCTTTGGTTTTGTACAACTGAATGGAGTAATTTTTGGAATGAAGTTAAACTAAATGCAGTTATTTAATGTTGGAAATTTGAGATTGAAACAAACAAACTAGAATTACTAATTGGGGTTCGTCACCCTTGTTTGATTACATTGACCAATAACAGTTTGTTATTCCAAAACAATCAATAATATCTTTGTTATTCTCAATCACATCCAATAATACTAATATAAATAAATGAAGTTTGGCTTAAACCATCAATATTTAAGAAAACTTTTCATGGAAGAATATTATAAAAACCAGTCAACAGGCTAATATAATCTGTAGCCATCAATAAAAAAATCATTGAAACTCTTTATCAATTCTAATTATAATTGGCATCAATCATATAAAGTCAAAATACTTTTAGAAACACAGAAAGGCTTGAACAGGTTACACAATACTTTCACGTTAAAGCTGAATGAAGCCGAGATTACAAACCTGGTTTGTCTGACGAGGCTGTTGGGAATTGTAAAAACTTATAGATCTCAAATCTAACATTGCAACTCGCGGCCACCAATCGTCCTCCTTTTCTCCCATAACAGTATGGGCGCAAACGATCTATACTCACTTGAAGACATTTATTACAATCAGAACCTGATAAATCCGGTGTGCACTGGACATATCCATAAATCTTTTCGTCATTGTAGGATACTTCATCGTATGCAAACATCTTTTTCATATCATTTGATGCACGTTTTGATAGTTGAACCATAAGACTATTAGCAACTAGCGAAAATTGATTTTGCTCTGAAGCAAGTTCTGAAATATTAACGTCATTACAGATCTCGAAAAAAGTAGCAGAATTCATCACTGAGACCATTGAATAATTGGCATAACGTAACATGCAGTTGTCGGTCCACCACACGGCTGCTTTTGACAAAGGGCATGTCTTGTTGATATCATCACGGGCTTTGAGCAAACAGTTATGACAGTCATTTGCAAGAACATCAGCCCTACAAAGGTAGAGACCATAGGCTATGTCTGGTCGAATACCAGTACTCTTGTTTATGAATTGCTGATCATTGATGGTGGTCTGTGAAGCAAGTGAGTCAAGGACTTGGATGACATTTGAATAAAAAATGGTATTGTTTGTATGGCTGGTGGTGTTAAGGTCACAGTGATTGATTTTAAATTCAGTTGCAGTGGCTATGTATATCAGAATAGGCATCCAAAGAAAAAATATTGAAAGAAGCATGGTCTCAATCTGGTATAATAATATGTGAGTTGGGCATAAGCATTTATACAAAGGAATGTCGCTTGTACATTTAAAAAAATGTTATGCTTATCGAACGTCCTAATTAAGTGACTAATTACCTACATGTGTTACCAAAAATGTGTTATTTGAATATATAATTCACGTTTCCTTTTTGTTTTAACTTGTCTTAATAAGATATCTTCTACATCATTTTTATCAAATATGTTTCTCGCTTCTTCAAAAAGATAAACTGAAAAATTATTGTACATATATATTGTAAGTACTTTGGGGAAAATGAAATAAAATTAAAAAAAAAATGCTATGCTCATCGAACGTCCTAAGAGATTTATCAGCTACATGTGTACATCACCAAAAATCTATTTAGTTGAATATAAAAACTTTCACGTTTTATTTTTGTTTGTCTTAATAAAATACCCAGTCTAAAACATTTTTTTATCAAATATCATTAAAATTATCTCACATTATACAAACTGTAACTAGTGGGAAAATGAATAGATTGCAAATGATAAGTACTACTTGCATTGTGGCCATAAGAACCTTATCATCTAAGATATCACTTTAGGTCACATGATAACTAACTTTATTTATGTTGTCTTCTTCTTTAGATAGGATATTCTGTTTGGCTTCACCAGGGGGATATAACATATGGCCTAACTGTTTTCTTCCTTGTAGTTGTTACCTAATGGCTTTCTTAGTTCTTGAATTGTATAGATCTGTTAGATAAAAATATATTGTAATAGAATGATTAGGAATATTAAAATACTCCAATAAGTATGTGCATAAGTTAATACCAATCCCTAAGTACGGATCACCACCGAAGACATGACTACAACCGATCGACTGAGTTGGTACCGAGTAACTTAAGTCACTACCGAATTTAATTTGGTGTTGAAGACTCGGTAAATGACCAAAACGCGTTTGTCAATCCATATATTTGGAATATACAATAATAGCACACGATAAAATTGGGCTTTTTACCTATGAAGATGGAGATCATAAGAAGGATATAGCGAAGATGGATTTTCATATCATGAGCTTGTCGCAGCGGAATCCTGTTTCATGTTTGAATTGGTTTGCATATCGACTTAAGTGAATGAATAAGAAAATAGAATATGCAAAGTGTGTGTGGAAGAGACAATGTATTGGACAGTTTGATAATGAAAGGAAATTGTCTTAGTACCGGTAAAGGTTACGGGCAATATTAATATATACATCGTTCGATAATGACCATAATGACGGTTGAATTCACAGCCAAGATTTTTGGCGGGAATAACCGCAGAGAGAGAGAGTCATCTACATCCCTTTCAAATGGAAGATCAAGTAGATCTTGCAGATCTTAAATTTTCAGGCTCATGACACAATTCGTTGAAGTGTTTTTCACTTCTTCATTGGCCCTGACTATTGTTAATTCGTGGCTTGTTCTATTGGATGAACACTTTAGAATTTTTGAGCTTGGTGGATTTACTGGGACCGATTTTATTGGAAGAGGTGAGGGAAGTTGTTTCCCCAAGACTTGCCCAAGCAGTTCTTCTGGTTTGGCGCGCATCTGGATGCCCATACCCGAGTTCATTTCTGATTCCTTCCTTATCTCATCTTCATATTTTTGTAGATCTCATGTAGACATCTTTTTTTGCCTTTGGAGGTGGCTTCTAATAGCTTAGGAGACATTCTTTTGTAGTTGGAAGTTCTTGAGGATTAACCATAGAGCTGATAGGTATTTTGAAGTCTTCATAGTTAGGCCTTTTGCGGACTCAGGGATCTATAGCTCTTAATTCTTCTAATTTCTTGTAGCTCTATTTGATTGTTGACTCATCCCATCTGCCATAGATTGCATAGTGCCAAACTTGGCTACCACTATCTCCTCCTTCATTCTTTTGAGTTCAATGGCCTTCTGACCAACATGCTTTTTATCTACTCTCCAATTGGGAGGAATAGGCTTCTTATCTGGATTAAGCTTTACCTTCTCAGTCCTTTTTATTTTTTCTAGAAGGGCTTATGTAGTCCAACCAGATAATTGAGCCCTTGTGGCTTTATAAGGCTTTTTTTTCATTATAAACACCAAGTAATTTTCCCTTAGTGATTTTTTGAGCTTAGGGTTGTTTACTAGTTCTTGAGAAGCCTTTTGACTGACATCTTTGGCAAAATCTTCTAGTCTATTCACGTTTGTGAATTCTTCAGATAAAATTTGTTATGCCTCCTTATCACTTTTTCTCTTGCTTTTAAAACAACTATTCTCTCAGCATGTTTGATCTTGAAGTCCAGGTACTCTTTGACATTTGTAGGCTTTGAATATCTTTTGAGGGATAGGAAGGTAAGTTGGCTAGTGTCAGCTGTAAAGTAGAAAGATTTTATTTCTTGTGATACATTTTCTAACTCTAATGGGTCAAGAATGGTGATAGGTGGTTTTATGGTTGTGGTGGTTGTAGTTTGATGGATGATGGATAATGTTGTGGTGGTGGTGGTGGTGGTGGTTTAGATAGGAAATGCATCTTGAGTTTCTTCATCGTCATCTTGGACAATCAATTTTGTTCTCCTAGTTCTGGCTTGATGTGTTGTTGTTTTTCATGGTGGTTGTGGAGGGTTTGATGTTGGTTTTCTTTTGTAGATAAGAAGTCCTTTAGGAGACTTTTGTATTGTGGTGGTGGCAGTGTAGTTGTAACATTTGACGTCACTTTTGTAGTGCCAACAGATGTTTGGGTTATGTGAACAGTGGTTTCGGCAACAGGTGTTTGGATAGATGAGATAGTGGTTTGGACATATAGTTCTTTCTGGAACCTTTGTTGAAGATCCTTGATTATCTTGGATTTTCTTCCTTTCAATAATCTCTTGCACTGTTATCTTCATATTTGCTTCCCTTGTGTTTCTCCTCTTCTTTTTTTCAACTGCCTTTGCAATTTCTTCTTGCCTAGCCTTTTTAGCTGCAGCTATGCAAGGCCTATTTTTAGCTTTCTTGATAAGAGGTGGGAGTTTTCTCATGCAATCATCCTCCCTCTTTTTGGCACCATCTTGATATTTGCGAAGAATAAGAGTGTACCAGTGTTTTCAAAGATAAAGTCTTTGTACTTAGCAACCATCATTGTTCATACTAACTCCATATGCCTGTTTTGTTTTTCTTCTACAGCTTGCTTTTGAAGGTGAAGGTACACTTGAGCATGCACCTATATTTCTTTTGCAATATTTGCATTTGATGGTGGAGATCTTGAGTTTTGTACCAAAGTCTTCATCATCTATTTGATTTCATTAACTATCTATTTGATTTCATTAACTGATACTCCAACATGGTGACTCTCTCCGTCAATTCTGGTTAGTTTGACCATCACCTAACTTAATAGGATCATTTGAATTCCTACCAGAGGTGGTTAAACTTAGTTTTGAACCAAGTTCCCCTCTTTCTTGGTACTGGGGAGTTCCAACTGATATAGAGATCACATCTGTAGTCTCAAAAATTGCTGCCTCTTCAAGGTGGTCTTAATGATGTAACTATTGTCCAATTGTGAGACTGTTATGTGTACAATTGTAGTAGCTACCCCACTTGAAATACCTTCAAGTATCTCTTGAGACAGAAGAGGTGTTGCTTCCTCTGCTTGTGGGCTAGCAATGATTTTTGAACTTGCCCTAGTCACTTGTTAAGGTACACTCTCTATGATTTGTTGTTGAGAGTAACTAGGTATTTGCAAGTCAGTTTTATCATGCTTATAACACTATCCTTTTGTGAGGATAAGTAAGGAGTTTGGCTAGGTAGAGGTGTTTGCATCTGTTGTGAGGAAGTAACAACATATGTTTGCTACATTTGTGCTACAACAGGTACCTCTAGCATCTCAACCCTAGAGATACCTTCTTTTTTGGTTTTTTTTTTTCTTTTGGATTTAAGGATGGTAATGGAAGAGGTTTGTGTGGAAATTTCTGGTGTATGTTCCACAGTATTGGGTTGTGCACTATGGTCACCAAGTGGGCTCAGCAACAGATATTGTAACATCTGCTGCTTGATTTTGTAAAACATTTTCTTCATGGGCATTTTTTTGACCCTTTAAGGCCAATATGTGTGTAACTGTTTCATTTGAAAGACTGTTTATTTCAAGGGCTTCACGTTGTTTAAAGTTTTCTTGTTTTAAAAGACTTTTCAGGTAAAAGCTTAACAGTCTTGGATATAATAAAAAAGGACTGCCAGTATTTCTCTTGATTGTTTTTATGTTTGCCACCATAGCCATAAACAGTGTTTCGGATAGCTTATAATTTGTGTTTGTTAGAACTGGTTATCCCAAATACTGAGTTTTTATTATAAGTTATCCAAAACACTGTTTAATCATAAAAATCAGTGGTCTTGGCAGACATGCAAACCAAAAGTGTATGGAATAAGAATTTCATTTCTGGTGGGAATTTTGGTTTGAAAAGTATGGCTCCCACCAGTTGAGCTTCATATCCCATTTCTATGAACTCATGTTGTAAGTCATTTTTAGAAATAGTTCCATACCTGCCATGCCCTGTAAATTGAACTTTGGGAATTTTGGTTTGACATGTTCTCCATTTATTGTGGATGTGATAATGTATGGCTTTTTTTAAGAAGAAAGTCTTCTTTTCCACAAAATTCACGGAGGGTGGTTAGATAGATTGGTGCGTTTGCAGTAAGTATGTTATCGTATTTTGAGGATGTGATGATGTCTAGAATGGAGTGGAAATCAGTGTTATTGCCATGTTTGACAAGATATGGCATGTAGTTGTGAGATGATTTGAGAGCAAGGGCCATAGTGGAGTAATGACAATTCTTTTGAAAATCTTTTAAGCAAATGATCTTTTAATTATAATCGATGATTTGTGATAGCAATTTTAGAGTGTTTCTCTTTTGAAATGCTTTTGATTTGAGAGATTTTGGTGAAGTGAAAACTCTGTTTAAAGAGGGATTTTTATAGGGTTTATGGAATAGGGATGCCAACGTGGCCAATGGTTACTTTTTAAGTGACGTGGCCAACTGTTGTTTGTTATGGCAAAGCTCTGTTCAGAAACAAGGCCCTTTTGAGGAAACCCCTTGAAGAAGAAAGGTAAGGTTTGTTATCAAAAGTCTGTTTTGAACCCTCTATTAGGTCTCAACAGACGTTTGTATGTCAAAAACAGTGCTTGGTATATCTATTTAACATTTGGTCAACAGTTGGATGGAAACCCATGTTTAAAACCCCTGTTGCGTAAAAAATAGAGTTTTGGGTAGAAACACTGGTTGGTTTTATAAAACAGGGGTTCCATTTGACTTTTGTAGTCAAATAGTGGATAGTGAACAAGTGGTTCTTTGTTTCAAATAGTGATTAACAAAGGTTAAACTAAGTTTTGAATCACTGAAACAGAAGTTTCACTCTTTTGAACAGAGTTTTTGTTTCAGGTAATTTTTAACAATCTTCTCATGATTTTGAAACACGTTTTTTTTACTTTCTTGATTTTCAAAACAACATTTTAATGTTTGCTTTTATAAAAAAATGAGGATGTATGTGAGGGAAACATTTGTTTGCACTTTTAGATTGCCAACTGATGTTCAGCAGTCAGTGGGTATGGTTCATTCTTGCAGACGATCCAAAACATTTTTTTGCTTTGGATTTGGTGTTTTCTCCTACTACATCAGTTTTTTGGGATTAGTCATTTGTAGCAAGAAGTTTTTTTATACTATCTCAAATAGTTGTTTTTGACCCTCTGCAAATGCTTTCACACCGACAGTTGTTTGACCATTCCCATTGAGGTGAGTGTACCTATGAGGGTGTCTATCGATTTTTGGCCTTTGGGGCATATGAACTGCTAGTACAGTATGTCTATGTCTTAGTCTTGTATCGAGTCTGTTTAGAATAGGTGAGATCGCGTTAGAACGAGGTGTATTTATGTAGTTAAAGGATCAAGTTCGCCCGGAATGGAATATGTGAACAAGTTCGCCCGAACTTGTAGTCTTCCCTAGCGAACTTGACTTCCTATAAATATGTGCCTTGGGATTTCATTTGTAAGGATCAGAGATTTTGGCACAGAGACGGCGAAGCCTTGTCGGATCCGGGACTTGAATGTATTGAACAATATTGATCAATAAACAAACATTAAATGAGTAATTCTTATTATTTGATTAACACGTCATTAGTGTCCGCCTAATTGGACGTTAGAAACAAATCTAGGTTCCTATGCTTAAGGAGGACAGTCCTATCAAGTGGTATCAGAGCCTGGATACCTAGATTTGGTGGAATCACTTCAAGAATCACTCTATTTCATCTCTTTTCTACCATTTTTCTTATCTTTTTCACATATTTGAAGAATTCACGGACAAAAATGGCTATAAATTAAACATGTCACGTAAAATACACTTGTGGTAAACCCCTGAGAATTTGGACATCAAATTCAAACGAATTGATATCAAAAAGTTGAAAAAACCATGTTTAAAAAACTTGTTTTGGTTGAACTTAACATCAAGTTCGCCCGGACTTGATTAAAATTCATTGATTTTAATCAAGTTCGCCCGAACTTGATCGATTTTTCAAGAGAATTTGATAAAGTCCGCTCGAACTTATAAGAAAATCTTTCAGTTTCTATCAAGTTCGCCCGAACTTGATTAGATTTTATTGAATTTCATATATAAGTTCGCCCGAACTTGAAAGTTCATTTGATATTAAACATAAGTTCGCCCGAACTTTATCAGGGAGAATTTTCAAAATTCAAACACAAGTTCGCCCGAACTTGTGTAAAGACAAAATCTGATTTTCAAAACTACATTTTCTCAAACTGCAAGTTCGCCCGAACTTGTCAGTGTACTGATCATTTTTTGAAGTTTATGAACAATTGTTTTCAGATAAAATTCGACAGTTTTTCAAAATGGAAGATTTCCATAACGCGTTTGCTGCTGGAGTAGCTCAAGCTTCAACGTCTAATGCTATTGCGGTTAATCAGATGAATCGCGACAATGAGATGGGTACTACTATGAAACCGCCAAAGCTAATGAGTATGGACGAGTTTGAAGGGTGGAAGGAAAAGTTTGTAAACTGGGTACAAGCCAATCAGTTCCACAGTTGGGTTGCGATAGAAAACGGATACAATTGGCCAAAGGATGAACGCGAACAAGATCTACCTTTGATTAAGTTTACACCTACTGATAAAGAGGCGTACGTGGCCGAAAAGAAAATGATTAGCCTGATACAACAGTCTGTGATGGAAGATATTTTGATATTACTACCTGAATGTGAAACATCAAAAGATTTGTGGCAAGCTCTTTGTGACAAATTCAAAGGAAGCGATGAGATGATAAAAAGCAAAAAGGCGTTAATCAAGAAAGAATTTGAGATTTTTACGATGATCAAAGGAGAGACTATGAAGCAAATGATTGACAGGTATTGTCATCTAATGGTTCAAATGAGAAGGCATGACATCAAGAGAACTACTGAAGAACAGATAGAAAAGTTGGCTGATGCACTTCCTGAGGGAGAGTGGTCAACTTACCTTACCTGATGGTTCTAAAGAACAGTCCGGCATGGATGCATTTAAAGTTGTCATCTTTCATCGACAAACTAGAAGGTCATGAGATGGAGTTGTTAAAAATTGCAAAGTCAAAGAATGCAAATGTTGTTCAAGATGTCAGTGTGTATTACAAAGGAGGTGTTCAAGATAGTCCGATTCACTTTCAGTGTTAATATGAATTCCATGAATTATTCGTCACAGAATCAGAGTTCTCCAAACACTGGATATTTAAGCATGGGTTCAAATTCTTCGTCTCAAAATTAGAACAATCAGTCGTATCAGACAAACCAATCCAGTTCTGATCCAAATGTTTTCCAATACAACATAGCAGTGAATCTCAAGAATCTTTTTTCCAGAGAAAGTAGCTAAACAACACATAGCACTTCTTGCTACGGTTTTAGAATCGTACTAATGTTTAGTTGCTGGAAAGATCGGGAATCCTGAAATGACTGCTGAGGATTACGATCAAGTGGATGAGGAAGAGCTGGAGCTGATGGATATAAAGTGGAGTTTGGCTTCGATCATCAGAAGAGTTACCAAGTTTGTAGCGTTAACTGGAAGAGATATTGGTAATTCAAGTAACAAGCTTGGTTTCGACATGACAAAAGTCACATGCTTCAAATGTCATCAAAAAGGGCATTTCAAGCGAGAGTGTCCAAATCAAGAAGTAAGTGGAAATCAAAGTCCTTTCGTAGGTGGCAATGATTACTACAAGAAAGCATTGCAATACAAGCCATTACCGAGGAAAGTTGAAATCCAAGATCAAACATCTAACACTGCAGAAAAAGCAATGGTTGCTTCAAATGAAAATGAAGGTTTTGATTGGAACAAGTATATCAACAAGAATACTGGAGTTGCTCTTATGGTTGAGATTGTGGAAGAGCAAGATATGTCTGCTGAGAATGCAGCTCTGGAGAATGCAATTCTAGAACAGTACATGCAACAAAGAGAAGAAGAGGAGATCTATCATCACACGATGATGCAGAATGCTACTTCTTCTAATAGTGTTTCTAGTTTTGCAGGTTATTCTGATGCAGTATCTTCTGAGATGGTGTTTGAAGAAAAGAAATCAGAAAATGAAAAGGTAAGTTCTGCGGTAAGAGTTATTGTAAAGGAGATTGTCAAAGTTGTGGAGGTTGAAAAACCTTGCACAAAGTGCGCAAATCCTTGTGAGCAATGTGCTGAAAAGTCTAAAATCATAAGCAAAATGACTGTACATAACGAAAATTTTCGATATGATTACAGAACGATAAAAGAAGCTTATGAGAAAATGAAAGGTACTTACTGTAATGTCGAAAAAGCTAATCTTGAATTAATTGCTAATGTCACAATGTTAAGTGAAACAGTAATTGAAAAATAAAAAGCAATTAACATGTATATTGACACTATTGCTGAAACTAGGCGATAACTTCAGGACATGAACATAGAAACTGAAAGGTGAGGCAATTGTTAAAAAGTTACACCACAAACGCATATGTCATCACATTCTTCCTACGATTAAGTCGGAGGAAAATGATGATAAACCAAAAGGTCCAAAACGTAAAGAGTACGGAAATGTCCCACCGCCGCTACTTGCGAGTTACTGTCGCAAGAAAGAGGATGGTATTGAAAAGGCAAAAAAATTAACGCTTTATCTGAAACAAAAGATCAATTGCCTGAGAACATTGACGTAGTCTATAAGAAATCAAACGATGACAGTGATGTGGTTGTAAAAAATGTGGTAAAGAATGTCTTAGGAAATGATTCTGACAACGGTAGCTCTGAAAGCGCCAACTCAAGTTCGAACAATTCAGAATCACAATCTGAAGATGACGACACATCATATGAAAATAATCTAAGTGATGATCCTAATGTTGTCATGTACAAGGTTAAGGAATCTAGTAGATTATATTTCGATGATAGCTTTCCGATTCGGAACGTGAAAGAAGATCAAATCGACAAATTATTCAAACTTGTAGAAGTTTCGTCAGATGATCTTAAAATTGATGAGAAAAGACTTTACTCAAAACCCAAAAGGAACTTTAACAATTACCGAAAGAATGGTGGTGATTTTCCTGAGAATAGGAGAGCAGGTTAGGGTTTGGAGGTAAGCGAAGATGAGCCGAAGAAGAACCAAAAGTCTTCATTTCACGAATACAAAGGTAAAAATATGAAGTTTGTGTATGGGACAAACACGGTTCAGGAAGAAAGGTTGATCGGTAACCATCTAATGACGAGTGCAAAAAGGAGAAAGAACTTCGGGATAAGGCTAAATCCGCAAGTGAAGTAAAACCCACTAGTGGACACTCACATGATACTCGGACTTGCTTCAAATGCAATGAAGTTGGTCACATTGTCGCATGTGTCCGAAGTCAAAGCCTGAGTATCACCGAAGAAAAATATTTTCAGATGTTGAAAAATGTAAACAACCAGAGATTGTGAAACCAATCTAAATGTTAAAAACAAACAAAGAATCTGAAATCGAAGTGAAACCGAAGTATGAATCAAAGTTTGAAACTCAATTTATGAAAAAGGTGAAACTTCAAAATTTAATGAAAACAAAGATTCTCGTTTCTATATCAAGAAAGCAAGAAGCAAATCACAATCATGGGTTGCTAAAAAGAACACGTCTTCATCTGATTAACCGCAATAGCATTAGACGATGAAGCTTGAGCTACTCCAGCAGCAAACGCGTTATGGAAATCTTCCATTTTGAAAAACAGTCGAATTTTATCTGAAAACACACGTTCACAAACTTTGCAAAATGATCAGTACACTGACAAGTTCGGGCGAAGTTGCAGTTTGAGAAAATCAAGTTTTGTTTTAACACAAGTTCGGGCGAACTTGTAGTTTTGAAAATCAGATTTTGTCTTTACACAAGTTCGGCGAACTTGTGTTTGAATTTTAAAAATTCTTCCCGATAAAGTCCGGGCGATCTTATGTTTAATTTCAAATGAACTTTCAAGTTCGGGCAAACTTATATGTGAAATTCAATAAAATCTAATCAAGTTCGGGCTAACTAGATGGAAATTGAAAGATTTTCTTATAAGTTTGAGCGGACTTTATCAAATTCTCTTGAAAAATCGATCAAGTTCGGGCGAACTTGATTAAAATCAATGAATTTTACCCGGGTGAACTTGATGTTAAGTTCGACCAAAACAAGTTTTTTAAACATGGTTTTTTTAACTTTTTGATATCAATTCGTTTGAATTTGATGTCCAAATTCTCAGGGGTTTACCACAAGTGTATTTTACGTGACATGTTCAATTTATAGCCATTTTTGTCCGTGAATTCTTCAAATATGTGAAAGATAAGAAAAATGGTAGAAAAGAAATGAAATAGAGTGATTCTTGAAGTGATTCCACCAAATCTAGGTATCCAGGCTCTGATACCACTTGATAGGACCGTCCTCCTTAAGCATAGGAACCTAGATTTGTTTCTAACGTCCAATTAGGCGGAAACTAGTGACATGTTAATCAAATAACACGAATTACTCATTTAATGTTTGTTTGTTGATCAATATTGTTCAATACATTCAAGTCCCGGATCCGATAGAGCTTCGCCGTCTCTGTGCCAAAATCTCTGATCCTTACAAATGAAATCCCAAGGCACATATTTATTGGAGTTCAAGTTCGCTAGGGAAGACTACAAGTTCGGGCGAACTTGTTCACATATTCCATTCCGGGCGAACTTGATCCTTTAACTACATAAATACACCTCGTTCTAACGCGATCTCACCTATTCTAAACAGACTCGATACAAGACTAAGACATAGACATACTATACTAACAGACTCCCCCTTGGATATCGTCTTTGTCTTGATCAGTCTTCAGAAGCTCTTGTTCATTCCAGACTCGTTCTAATGTGATGACGTAGGCAAAAGACATATGCACCAATAGACTCTCCCTAGTGAAGTAAAACCCACTAGTGGACACTCACACGATACTCGGACTTGCTTCAAATGCAATGAAGTTGGTCACATTGTTCGCAAGCGTCCGAAGTCAAATCCTGTGTATCACCGAAGATAAATGTTTTCAGATGTTGAAAAATATAAACAACTAGAGATTGTGAAACCAATCAAAATGTTAAAAAGAAACAAAGAATCTAAAATCTAAGTGAAACCAAGTATGAATCAAAGTTTGAAAACTCAATTTTTGAAAAAGGTGAAACTTCAAAATTTAATGAAAACAAAGATTCTCGTTTCTATATCAAGAAAGCAAGATGCAAATCGCAATCTTGGGTTGCTAAAAAGAACACGTCTTCATTTGAAAGTGAAAAGTCTGTTTCTGATAAAATTAAAAATGTCAAACCAAAAGAGTCAGTAACCAAAAATGATCTTTCAACGTTAAATTTTTCAAAACAAATAAAGAAAGAAAAGGTCGGAAAGTTTTTGAAATTGACATCGGACGAAATGTTTGATGATAATTTTGATTACTATGATGATGAATTTGAAAGTGATTACGATGATCTTTATCAAGTTCAACCCAAAACCAAAAAGGTTTGGGTTTCACTATTCAAGTAGTTACTTTTCATGTGTAGGGGCTCTAAAGATCTACATTGTCAAAGTAATATCCGGATAACGAAGCTCCATGCTACTTAACTTATTCTGAAAATGTCATATCTTTGTCATTCTGAGGGGAGTAGTTGAAAAGGAAAATTTGTGAAAAACAAATTGTGAAAATCCCCACCGTTGAACAGAAAACTAATTTTATGACAAAACCATTTATTCTTTCACGTAAATGAGTCTAATGGTTTATTTGTTGAACAGGTGCAGATGCAGATGTTGAAAATGGGATCGGACGACGAGTTCTTGTGATCCTCATTAGTTTGTTATCTTTTTATATTAGAATTTCTTAAAACTAAAATCCAAAAATATGTTTTTGATTTTAGGGGGAGTAAGAAAAATTTTTAGAAAAATCAAAAACATATGAAAAAATTGAAAATTCAAAAACATTTGAAAAATTCAAAAATTACAAAAACATGAAAAAAAGACAAAAAGAATTTTGTGTTAAAAAGGAAATGATAGTACATCAGTTGACTATCACAGTATGCTAAAGAATTGTTATGTTTAAAAGTGATAAACAAGTATTACTGTGGATGTGTCGATAGACTTTACACGTTCAGTAAATTATTTCTGAGATACAAACTAAAGTTTACAACTACTTAATCTTGTGGATTAACATCTCTTTGATATATGGACTTAGTACTCCGAAACTTCGTTTGAGAGATTGCCTAATTCTGAGATATGAGGTCTTTACGGATAGTTGATATCTGGGGTATTATACAAGTTCTTCTGATTTTGCGGAAGCAATATCCTAGAACCTCTATAATGCTTTTGCTAAAAAAATCCGTAAACTACATGCAAAACTGAAAAGTATCAAAAGATTTAATCATTTGCAGTGCTTAATAGATTCCTTAAGTGGAACACACCTAAAGACAAGCCTTCATCTCTTTGTCTGTACGGTAGAACTAACCTGAGCTCTCAAGGTCTCGCACAACCCAGATACAGATATTAGTTACGCTATATTCACCTGTAAGATGAAATCTAGGAAACTTGATACGGGAGTATATTCTGAGATAGGAACCATAGTTAAGTCAAGTTTCATAATTCATACCTAACATATCTTGGAACAATTGAGAAATGTGTCGAAGTTTAAGTGGACAAACATATCGACAATCTAGGTAAACGAATTTAGAACTTAAAGTCTCAAAAAGGTCAACGGTACTGGTGATATTTCTCAAACAACCGATATGATCCTTAGACACGAATTCACAAAAATATGTCTGTAAATATGTTGTACATAATTTACTTGTTAAAAGTTATGTATATAGTTTATTTGTTTTACACATTAAAACCAAAAAGATTTTCAGTGTGTTTTAGCATAAACTTACAAAAATACAAAAAGATTTTGTTTCTTCATTATTTTCAACAAGCCAATGATGGAGAACGGTTCTTCGAAGTCTGGTAAGGTACTAAAATGGGAAAATCTTGTTGACATCTGTTAAAAACCAAAATGATCAAAAGTATTGAAAAGTTCATTAATTTGAAACTTTTAAATTGAAGAAAAATATTGGTTTATTTACAACGGTTTCAAATCAAGGTCATTAATTTGGACTTGATAAATGAAATTGTTTAACCAAGGTCATTAACTTAGACTTGGTCAACTAAGTGGATTTCATAGTTGATAAACATGTGAATGGTCAAGGTCTTAAATGTAAAAATGTTCAAGGTCATTGATGTGAACTTGAATATCTAAAAATTTAAAGTGGAGATTAAAATTTGAAATGTTGATGTTATAAAATTTCAAAGTTAGAATCTGAAATGTTTATTTGAATGTCTAAGAACTTTGAAACATATAGTAAAGTTTTAGAGGGAGCAGGATAAAACGTTGAAGATACTAGAAAGCTCAAAACAAGGGGGAGCATAGCTCACAGCAAGGGGAAGCAAGGTGATTAAAGTTTTATGAAGACAAGCTCAAGAAACTGAAAAAGAATTGAAGATTAAGGACGTTAAAGATATTCAAGACTAAAGATAAACATTATGTTAAAGACTCGGGAGCTTATTTGAAGTCAAAATGACAACGGCAACATCCAAGGGGGAGTCTGTTGGTGCATATGTTTGTTGCCTACGTCTTACATTAGAACGAGTCTAGAATGAACAAGAGCTTCTGAAGACTGATCAAGATAAAGACGATATCCAAGGTGGGGTCTGTTAGTACAGTATGTCTATGTCTTAGTCTTGTATCGAGTCTGTTTAGAATAGGTGAAATAGCGTGAGAACGAGGTGGATTTATGTAGTTAAAGGATCAAGTTCGCCCGGAATGGAATATGAAGTGCTTAATAGATTCCTTAAGTGGAACACACCTTAAAGACAAGCCTTCGTCTCTTTGTCTGTACGGTAGAACTAACCTGAGCTCTCAAGGTCTCGCACAACCCAGATACAGATATCAGTTACGCTATATTCACCTGTAAGATGAAATCTAGGAAACTTGATACGGGAGTATATTCTGAGATAGGAACCATAGTTAAGTCAAGTTTCATAATTCATACCTAACATATCTTGGAACAATTGAGAAATGTGTCGAAGTTTAAGTGGACAAACATATCGACAATCTAGGTAAACGAGTTTAGAACTTAAAGTCTCAAAAAGGTCAACGGTACTGGTGATATTTCTCAAACAACCGATATGATCCTTAGACACGAATTCACAAAAATATGTCTGTAAATATGTTGTACATAGTTTACTTGTTAAAAGTTCTGTATATAGTTTATTTGTTTTACACATTAAAACCAAAAAGATTTTCAGTGTGTTTTAGCATAAACTTACAAAAATACAAAAAGATTTTGTTTCTTCATTAGTTTCAACAAGCCAATGATGGAGAACGGTTCTTCAAAGTCTGGTAAGGTACTAAAATGGGAATATCTTGTTGACATCTGTTAAAAACCAAAATGATCAAAAGTATTGAAAAGTTCATTAATTTGAAACTTTTAAATTAAAGAAAAATATTGGTTTATTTACAACGGTTTCAAATCAAGGTCATTAATTTGGACTTGATAAATGAAATTGGTTAACCAAGGTCATTAACTTAGACTTGGTCAACTAAGTGGATTTCATAGTTGATAAACATGTGAATGGTCAAGGTCTTAAATGTAAAAATGTTCAAGGTCATTGATTTGAACTTGAATATCTAAAAATTTAAAGTGGAGATTAAAATTTGAAATGTTGATGTTATAAAATTTCAAAGTTAGAATCTGAAATGTTTATTTGAATGTCTAAGAACTTTGAAACAGATAGTAAAGTTTTAGAGGGAGCAGGATAAAACGTTGAAGATACTAGAAAGCTCAAAACAAGGGGGAGCATAGCTCACAGCAAGGGGAAGCAAGGTGATTAAAGTTTTATGAAGACAAGCTCAAGAAACTGAAAAAGAATTGAAGATTAAGGACGTTAAAGATATTCAAGACTAAAGATCAACATTATGTTAAAGGCTCGGGAGCTTATTTGAAGTCAAAATGACAACGGCAACATCCAAGGGGGAGTCTGTTGGTGCATATGTCTGTTGCCTACGTCTTACATTAGAACGAGTCTGGAATGAACAAGAGCTTCTGAAGACTGATCAAGATAAAGACGATATCCAAGGGGGAGTCTGTTAGTACAGTATGTCTATGTCTTAGTCTTGTATCGAGTCTGTTTAGAATAGGTGAAATCGCGTGAGAACGAGGTGGATTTATGTAGTTAAAGGATCAAGTTCGCCCGAAATGGAATATGTGAACAAGTTCAGCAGAACTTGTTCAAGACAAGTTCGCCCAAACTTGTAGTCTTCCCTAGCGAACTTTACCTCCTATAAATATGTGCCTTGGGATTTCATTTGTAAAGATTAGAGATTTTGGCACAGAGACGACGAAGCTCTGTCAGATCCGGAACTTGAATGTATTGAACAATATTGATCAATAAACAAATATTAAATGAGTAATTCTTGTTATTTGATTAAAACGCCATTAGTTTCCGCCTAATTGGACGTTAGAAACAAATCTTGGTTCCTATGCTTTAGGAGGACGGTCCTATCATGAACAGCTTCATCATACCTATAAGGTATTTTGTGGCATTGTGGTTGCCCATAGCCTCTAGGATATATGTTTGAAGGTGGTCCATCTATGACTTAAACATGGCTGGAAGTAGGGTATTGGTTCAAGCCTTATGTGACATGTGTTTGTTCAATCTCAAATCTTTGAGGAGCTTGTGATTCCCTTGTTCAACATCCTTTTTGAAAAATGTTTTCCTTTTTGACATGTTTTTGTTGATATCATACGATCTTAGGAATGATCATTGTTGGATCACATGGTCTGTTTTCCCACAGATGGTGCACCCAGATGTTGACTCACAAATATTATTTCCTCTGTTGATATCCTACGCTTTTAAATTGAAATCGTCTTCCGTCATACGCTTTTAACAGATCTGTGGTCTTCTCTTTTCTATAACCCTCGTCTCTCTTTTTTGTCAGCATATGAAGAAACATTTGTTTGAGAGATGGTGACATGAACGATTTTTATCTTAGGTTGCTTGAGACCATATGGGGTTGGTGAAATCAATTGGTTTGAAATTTTCAAGGAGATCATATTCATCAGACCATGTGGGTTTGAAAACATATTTTTGTTTTTCACTATGAATGGAACCTTGTGGCTTTTCAAGAGTTATCTTTTTGCCACGAGGTTCTGTGATTGTGATTTCTTCACCATTTGAGGTGGTTGGTATGATCTTATCCTTTCCAGGGTTAATGGAAATGTTGGTAAGTTGTTCTTCATCATATTTCCTGAAACCAACACCAAACTTCACATTGCTTTTTCTTTGTTTTTCACAAATGATCTGTGTGGATTCCAACTCCATTTTACAATTTAGATATTTTTCTATAATTGTTTGCAGTTGGTCCTTGGTTATCGTTTCTTCATGCTTGAGACTAGTTATTCTAGATCCCTTTCGGCGATTCTTGTTTTACTCTTTTAAATTTTCAAGAACTGTTTCACTGATTTGAACCTTTTATCTTATGTTTTCATTTACCATTTTAATTTGAACAAATGCTTTGATACATTTGTCAGAACATAACTCTTTGAGAGTTTGAGATTATACCTTAGAGGCAGCCATTTAAACTTGATCAACACAGATGCATACAATGGAACTTTTGGGATAGTTTTCTTCAATCCTTACTGCATTCTCTTAGTCACAAATAGTTGTTTGACCTGAGCTATTAGTAGTTTCCTTAACTAGACTTTCACCAACAGTTGTTTGAACTTGATCTTCTTCACCCGAGATATGTTCAGTAACCATGAAACAGAAATTTACATGTTCATCACAAACATTTGCCATTAATGGAAAGTTTTCATAAGTTAAATTTTGTGGCAAACGACTCCAATCAATATAGCATTGTGTAAATATGTTTTGTTGATTACGCTCTGTAGCAGGAACATCTTGTGGTGCTTGAACATGTGTATAAGGTACTTGAACACACTAAACCTAAGGAACAAGAGTTGCTTGAACAAAATGTATAGGCACAGGATTCATGCTTCGTGCAAAGTGGGTTGTGTTTTGTACACTTGGTCCAGGGTTAGTTTGGGTATTTTGATGAAACTGTGGTTATACACTAGATTGAGGTCTTTGATTAGGGTATTTTATCAATGGTGTGGAGTTGTTGGATTGACTCCTACAGTCTATTGCAAAATGACCTAATCTATTGCACTTGAAACATTTGATTTTCTATATATCCAACCCCACTTTTGACATCCCATTTAATCCTGGATATGTCCTACCAGTCCTTTTGTAAAAGATATTTGCTCTTAGACTTAGTAGTGTAACATTTGTCAAAAACGGGTTTTCCAAACCCGCTTCGTTTGTAATCGAATATCAAGTTATAAATTTTTCGTTGCGTATTTATGTCTATTTTAATTTTAAACGATGCATAATTAATAAACAAATTAGAATTTAAAAACTATAATTAATAAAAAGTGAAAATAAAATAAATAAAAAAGAAAACCGGCTGTCGGGATTCGAACCCGGGTCAGCCGGGTGAGTCTAGTCTTAACTCGCGCACATATAACCACTCCGACACTAGTTGCCTTTGTGAAATGTAGGAAACAATTAAAACATAACTTCAACCATGAATCGACCTGTTTACGCCAACTGAAACCGTTATCGGCTTCCAAACGTCCAAGACGTTTGAGTGATCGCGAATTTCTGATTATAACCGATAAACCGACAATTTTAATCAATTCAGTCTTGAATGGACTTGAATTCATGTGATGATCGGTTTTAATAACCGTAAATCTTCACTTTCTGAATTACTCCATCAAAATCACCATCTCGCGACTCACTAGCATTCACAGAACTCCTAATTTCACTTTTACTCTAATTTCTGATCGTCGGAATCGCTTTTTGAACTCGCCGGACTTTCGCCGGAAAACCGTGTCTTCCATGAAAACAGTAAGTTTCTCAATTCTTCCATCTTCTATCAGTTGTTAAGCTTTTGCTAACTCAAACCCTTCAATCAGAATCAGTTCCAGGCGACGATATCGGATAATCATCACTCGCCGGAAAATTTCTGAGAATTCCTAGAATTCGCTGTGAGACGGTATGAACCTTTAAACCTTCTGATAACTCTTGTTCAGTACTTCAATTCCACATCTAGCTAATCAAAACTGTTAATTGGCCGCTCATACGAAGCCCATAAAAACAGAGCCGACGACTTCGCCGAAATTCTGAGAAAGAACATTTTTTCCGGTATGTTTACTCCCAAAATCTTCCCTGCCATTTCATTTTAATCACTTGAGTGTTTGTCAATCGAATTAAATAAGAACAGTAGGGTAATCGTTGTCTGAGATATTGTAACGAAGAAGATGAAGTTAGTTTGTTTATAAGTTTAATATAAATTAGATTATATCTCGGGTTAGACACACAGTCCAGCGGTGGACTGTGTGCGCACATTTATCACACGCCGCGAGTTCGATCCTTGACACAATCGTATTCTCTGTAATAAAGATGTTTCCTTTTTAACTGAACCGGATTAACTCACTGAAGATGTTAAGTATAATAAAAATCAGTATATTAACCAGGTTAGACACACAGTCCAGCGGTGGACTGTGTGCAACATTAACCCACAGGTCCCGGGTTCGAGACCTGTTACGCACGCCGGTTTGAAGATTAAAATCCTTTTTGAAAATAAAAGAATTTTGAAGAAACTAAAACAATATATAAATATAATTAAAAACTGAATTATTTCGGGTTAGACACGTAGCTCAGTTGGTAGAGCTGCGTGCACGCGTACGGGAGGTCTCGGGTTCGAGCCTTACGCGGCGCACACTTACACACTAGCGAACCGGTCAAACAGTCAACAGTCACGGTCAATGGTCAATGCAAAAGTCAACATTTTTTTTATATTTTTATTTATTTATTTATTATAAAAAATCAATTAAAAATACTTAAAAATAATGTTTTAAAAGTTAGAAAATAGCCTTAAACTCACAAAAATATATCTAAAAATCCTATTAAAATTATTAATAAAATCCACTCATTTACCATATCTTTTCGTTATTATTTAGGTTAGTTAGTTCTCGTCGATCAATCCTCTCAACTCGTGCGCATTTCCTCATCTTCAACCGAACACACCCAATGTGAGTGAATCTCTACAAATTCCCCGTTTTAATCACGTTTTTGGGGTGTATCATGTATCATATTATTTATCACATTTAAACTATTGTGCATCCATCATATCCATGAACAAATGTGTATTCAACATGTATCAACTGTTTGTGTGGTTATTGTTTAGATTAAATTTATCATTTTCAGTACATACATTATCATACGCCGCCGCTCCCCATTACATATGAGCGTTGAGCTGTTCCCCATTACATTATGAGCGTGAACTAGGCGTTGCCAACATACGATCGGCTCCGTTTGATTGATCCTTGATCGCACAGACATTTATCATAGGCCGTCCGTTCCCCATTACATTATGAGCGTGAATGTGACGTTGCCAACATATACAGTTTCATTCATGTTATATATTCGTGCAAGTTGGTTTGTTATTGTATGTTATTGTTTGTTGTTGTTATTGTTATTGTATGATTATTTACGTTTGCTCACATATTATTATTGCACAATTTTCCATAATCAATATAACAAGAAATCAATAATAAATGTTTTTCTAACAAGGTTCACTCGCCAACTTATGTTGACCCAAAAACCCCCATTTTTACACATGATACAGGTGATCCAGCTGCAGCAAGAAATACATAGGATGGCTTAGAAGAATAAACGGATTTAGACTTAAGATTGTTTAGTTGATTATCTTTCTTTGTAATCGTATGAACATGTTTGGAATATTGAGGATGTAATTTTGAATTTAATAAATATGAAACATATTAGTAAATATCATGAGCTTTGGTGATAACCCAATTATGCCCCGACTCTTATTCCGCTGCGGGTCGGGGTGTGACAAGTAGTGCCACTTGGTGCAATATATCCATTTCCTCAAGGTCAGCTGAGTCTATATGTATAGATCATCGAGGATAAACGACAAACTATCAAGATCATGACCATCATCATTTGCTGTAAATGCATAATTCGAAGAATGTTGATCAGAGTTGATTCTAGTTGATACATCAATAAAATGATCGAAACTCTAATCATTTGTCATTCCTGAGGATGATCCTTCCTGACTCAAAAGTGTTGTGTTTCTGAAAACATAACTATCAGACACTTTTCAAGTTTCCTGGAGCTTCCTTCTTCTAGACAAGCTCCCTTTCAAATGTTAGGACCCTTTCAAGAAGCTGAGTTAGGCTCATATCCTTGAAGTCTGGGATGTACTCAGCACTATAGCAATAGTGTCCCACTTCTCGGGAAGAGATCTTAATATCAGTTACTTAAAGTTGATTTAGAAAATTCCTTATTAACCAACTTTAGTTCACTAATTAGACATGAAAAACGTTCAAACTGATGTGTTAGAGTTTCTCCTTTGACGTGAGTGAAAGTTTCTTATTGTTGGTTAAGGATTTATCGAGTATTTTAGATAACTTCCACCGTTCCACCAAACTGCTTTTTCAGTACATCCGATAACTCTTTGGCTCAAACAGGCCTGTATACATATCAAAATCACCATCTCGCGACTCACTAGCATTCACAGAACTCCTAATTTCACTTTTACTCTAATTTCTGATCGTCGGAATCGCTTTTTGAACTCGCCGGACTTTCGCCGGAAAACCGTGTCTTCCATCAAAACAGTAAGTTTCTCAATTCTTCCATCTTCTATCAGTTGTTAAGCTTTTGCTAACTCAAACCCTTCAATCAGAATCAGTTCCAGGCGACGATATCGGATAATCATCACTCACCGGAAAATTTCTGAGAATTCCTAGAATTCGCTGTGAAACGGTATAAACCTTTAAACCTTCTGATAACTCTTGTTAAGTACTTCAGTTCCACAGCTAGCTAATCAAAACTGTTAATTGGCCGCTCAGACGAAGCCCATAAAAACAGAGCCGACGACTTCGCCGAAATTCTGAGAAAGAACATTTTTTCCGGTATGTTTACTCCCAAAATCTTCCCTGCCATTTCATTTTAATCACTTGAGTGTTTGTCAATCGAATTAAATAAGAACAGTAGGGTAATCGTTGTCTGAGATATTGTAACGAAGAAGATGAAGTTAATTTGTGTATAAGTTTAATATAAATTGGATTATATCTCGGGTTAGACACACAGTCCAGCGGTGGACTGTGTGCGCACATTTATCACACGCCGCGAGTTCGATCCTTGACACAATCGTATTCTCTGTAATAAAGATGTTTCCTTTTTAACTGAACCGGATTAACTCACTGAAGATGTTAAGTATAATAAAAATCAGTATATTAACCAGGTTAGACACACAGTCCAGCGGTGGACCGTGTGCAACATTAACCCACAGGTCCCGGGTTCGAGACCTGTTACGCACGCCGGTTTGAAGATTAAAATCCTTTTTGAAAATAAAAGAATTTTGAAGAAACTAAAACAGTATATAAATATAATTAAAAACATAATTATTTCGGGTTAGACACGTAGCTCAGTTGGTAGAGCTGCGTGCACGCGTACGGGAGGTCTGGGGTTCGAGCCTTACCCGGCGCACACTTACACACTAGCGAACCGGTCAAACAGTCACGGTCAACGGTCAATGGTCAACGCAAAAGTCAACATTTTTTTATATTTTTATTTATTTATTTAATTTAAAAATCAATTAAAAATACTTAAAAATAATGTTTTAAAAGTTAGAAAATAGCCTTAAACTCACAAAAATATATCTAAAAATCCTATTAAAATTATTAATAAAATCCACTCATTTACCATTCCTTTTCGTTATTATTTAGGTTAGTTAATTCCCGTCGATCAATCCTCTCAACTCGTGCGCATTTCCTCATCTTCAACCGAACGCACCCAATGTGAGTGAATCTCTACAAATTCCCCGTTTTAATCGCGTTTTTGGGGTGTATCATGTGTCATATTATTTATCACATTTAAACTATTGTGCATCCATCATATCCATGAACAAATGTGTATTCAACATGTATCAACTGTTTGTGTGGTTATTGTTTAGATTAAATTTATCATTTTCAGTACATACATTATCATACGCCGCCGCTCCCCATTACATATGAGCGTTGAGCTGTTCCCCATTACATTATGAGCGTGAACTAGGCGTTGCCAACATACGATCGGCTCCGTTTGATTGAGCCTTGATCGCACAGACATTTATCGGCCGTCCGTTCCCCATTACATTATGAGCGTGAACGTGACGTTGCCAACATATACAGTTTCATTCATGTTATATATTCGTGCAAGTTGGTTTGTTATTGTATGTTATTGTTTGTTGTTGTTATTGTTATTGTATGATTTTTTCGTTTGCTCACATATGATTATTGCACAATTTTCCATAATCAATATAACAAGAAATCAATAATAAATGTTTTTCTAACAAGGTTCACTCGCCAACTTATGTTGACCCAAAAACCCCCATTTTTACACATGATACAGGTGATCCAGCTGCAGCAAGAAATACATAGGATGGCTTAGAAGAATAAACGGATTTAGACTTAAGATTGTTTAGTTGATTATCTTTCTTTGTAATCGTATGAACATGTTTGGAATATTGAGGATGTAATTTTGAATTTAATAAATATGAAACATATTCGTAAATATCATGAGCTTTGGTGATAACCCAATTATGCCCCGACTCTTATTCCGCTGCGGGTCGGGTGTGACAGATGGTATCAGAGCCATGACTATAAGGATATAGGATAGGTTATTAGACCCTTAGAGCCTATACTATAGTTGATTAGAATTTTTTTTAAGTTTTTTTGTGTTATATGCAAAATTCATGATGTTTATATGTTTTATGTTTAATGTTACATTCAATGTTATGCAAGCATGTTCATAAGTACGTATTATTATATAATGCCTATCATGAATCATATTCTCATAACATATCATATCCATGAGAGCACACACCACATCATTTTCATGATTGTTTTTGCAATGATTTTTGTATTTTCAAATCACATCAAAGTGAGTTCTCATGGGGGCATGTAGTAACTGGAAGGGTACAAGTACCGGTAGTCGGAACGTCCTGTCTAGGATTGGCATTCGTATAAATCCAAAATAAAGGACCAGTTTGCCTACCTGGGGACCAACGATGAGAGTACGAAGGACCTATTAGGCCAAAGCATGCTATACCAAACGTCGTGTGAGCTAACCCCACTTTGAGTTGTCATTGTGTCTACACCTGGACACCTTCCGACCATACATCTCGTAAACATATTTCATGGTTTCCATTCGGGTGATGCGAGTGTTAAACCGCCAATACCAATGTGAATCCTACTAAGCCAATAGTCATGGGGGCCCACATGACTATACAGGTGAAGGTATGGGGGACATTTGAGGCCCAACATGAGCAAACCCAAGACATCCTATGGATGTAGTTGCATTATTGATGTTTATGTTATTTTTTTTTTTAAAGACACATGACACCTAAAAAGACTCCATAAACTCACAATCTTCTTTTGTATGTTTATGTAGATGTCGACTAGGCAACAACAAGGGGGTAGAAGATCAGGAAGGTCACACGAACGCTTGCCACTGAGATCGCAAAATAAATGGCCGCGGTGCTTCCTGACATTGTGGTTCAAGTACAACAAGCTCTCGCCACAAATCCCATCAATCCTCCCCAGCAAGAAGACCAGAACATCGGCAACCCTCCTACCAAAAAGTGCTCATATAAACATTTCAAGTCCTGCGATCCTCCGAAATTTGAAGGGTCCGAAGGTGTCACTGCTCTCCTCCATTGGTTTGAGGAAATGGAAAACACCTTCCTCAACTGCGATTGTCCCGAGGATCGCAAGGTACGATACGCAACCGGGAGACTATTTGGGGTAGCTCTTACCTGGTGGAATACTGAAAAGGGTAAGAGAGGAATCGAAGATGCAATGGCCTTAACATGGGAGGAGTTAAGGGAAATCATTACGAGATGCTTCTATCCTAGAAGCGAGATCAAAAAGTTAGAGGATGAATTTCATTCGTTGAAGCAAAAGGAGGGAGATCATACTTGCTACAACAAAAGGTTCTTAGAGTTGAACCAAATGGTCCCTAACTTGTTCACCCCAGTTTACCGTTTAGTCGAACAATATATTCGAGGTCTCCCCTCGAAAATCCAAGACTCAGTTCTCAACACTTCGCCTGCAACACTTGAAGCTGCTATGGAACTAGCTACTGAACTTACCGAGAATCGAATTCGCAACGGTAAATTTAAAGATGAGAAAAAGAAAGCCCCCGTTGAGGGCCAAACTTCAAACCATTCCACCTCCTCCTCTAAGTTTGCTAACAAGAGGAAACGTAACACCAGAAACTTTGCTGTCACACAAACAAATTTCCCTATCCCTGTTGCACCCATTACCCAAGTTGCCCCCTCACCTGCACCATATAAAAGGCCATACTCCGGCCCATACCCAAAATGCAACCGTTGCCAATACCATCACTTTCCTGATCATCCCTGCCAACATTGTACCGGTTGTGGTCGCGCAGGTCACACCATTCAAACCTGTCGCATACCTCAGCGAACGAACCGCCACCAGCCCTCAACCCAAACCCACCATCAGATAGTGGGTCAAGCCCAACAACCCCTATTACTACCACCTACCCAACATTTAGCCCAATCCTACTACCAACCCAACTATCCCATGGTGCAACCTATGCGGGCTTGCTACAATTGTGGAGACCCAAGCCACTTTAGAAACACTTGTCCACGCTTGGTGAACATTATACATGCTCAAGCCCAAGCAAATCCAGTGAATCAGGCTAACCAAGCTCCTCCACCTGCAAGATGAAGAGCTTTTAACATCAACGCCAATCAAGCTAGGGCCGACAACAATGTGGTTAACGGTATGTTTCTCATTAATGGTAGTTATGCAACCATGTTATTTGATACTGGCGCGGATAAAAGTTTTGTATCTTTAGAATTTGAATCCATCCTCAACCAAACTCGTGATAAACTCATGGAATCCATAACGGTGGAAGTTGCTGACGGAAAACCAGTCTCATTAAACTCTATTATACGCAATTGTACTCTCACCTTAAATGATCACGATTTTCCAGTTGACCTTATACCTATGAAGTTGGGAAGCTTTGACATTATAATTGGTATGGACTGGCTCAGCCATCACCATGCAGAAGTTGTATGCCGCGAAAAGTTTATACGCATTCCTCTTGCAAACGGTCAGACTCTACGAATCTTTGGAGAAACCCCTTCGAAAGGGCTCAAATTAATGTCCTGTCTTCAAGCCCGAAAATATCTCCGCAAGAATTATGTCGCATTTTTAACTCATGTCGTCAAAAAGGGAACCAAGGAGAAGAAACTTGAAGACATCCCAGTAGTAAAAGATTTTCCGCAAGTTTTTCCTGACGACATCTCAGGACTTCCTCCCGTGAGAGAAGTCGAATTCCGCATTGATCTTATACCTGGTGCTACACCAGTTGCAAAGTCTCCTTATAGGTTAGCCCCCTCCGAAATGCAAGAGCTAGCCAGTCAATTGCAAGAGTTGACTGACAAAGGATTCATACGTCCTAGCTCATCGCCTTGGGGTGCACTCCTTTTTGTGAAGAAGAAAGATGGAACGTTTCGCATGTGCATCGACTACAGAGAACTCAACAAGTTAACGGTCAAGAACCGCTACCCATTACCTCGCATTGATGATCTTCTTGACCAACTTCAAGGCGCCAGCTGTTTTTCAAAAATCGACCTTCGTTCTGGTTATCATCAACTCAGAGTACATGAAGAAGACGTCCCAAAGACCGCCTTCCGAACTCGTTATGGTCATTATGAATTCATGGTCATGCCATTTGGTCTAACCAACGCTCCAGATGTCTTCATGGATCTAATGAACAGAGTCTGCAAACCCTATCTCGATCGCTTTGTTATAGTCTTCATCGACGACATCCTCATTTACTCAAAGTCTAAGTCTGATCATGAACGGCACCTTCGACTCATTCTTACACTCTTAGAGAATGAAAAGCTCTACGCCAAATTCTCCAAATGCGAATTCTGGTTAAAAGAGGTACAATTCCTTGGACATGTCGTCAATGACAAGGGAATACATGTCGACCCCTCAAAGATCGAAGCAGTACAAGAATGGCAAGCGCCACGTACACCTACCGAAGTAAGATCATTTCTTGGTTTGGCTGGTTATTATCGTCGTTTCATTTCAAATTTCTCTCGTATTGCTCTACCACTCACGGCTTTAACTCATAAAGGAAAACCCTTCATATGGGGACCCAAACAAGAAGAAGCCTTCCAAACCCTTAAACAAAAACTCTGTTACGCACCTATTCTCACTCTTCCTGAAGGTTGTGATGACTTCGTGGTTTATTGCGACGCGTCAGGGCAAGGGCTAGGCTGTGTTCTAATGCAAAGAGGAAAGGTGATAGCTTATGCTTCTAGACAACTCAAAACTCATGAGAAGAACTACACCACCCACGACCTAGAACTTGGAGCCGTTCTGTTCGCTCTTAAGATATGGAGACATTATCTCTACGGTACTAAGTATGAAATATACACTGACCACAAGAGTCTTCAACACATCTTCAACCAAAAGGAGTTAAACATGAGGCAACGAAGATGGGTTGAACTTCTTAATGACTACGACTGTGAAATTCGGTATCATCCTTGCAAGGTAAATGTGGCGGCCGATGCACTCAGTCGAAAGGGTTATGCGAACTCCATTCGTCTTCTATGTTCGCAAATCATACCCGACATCAAAGATCAAATTCGAGAAGCCCAACATGTTTCAGTAACGGAAGAAGACGTACGAAAGGAGCTATCTTGTGGAGCTGAACTTAAAATTGAAACTAAATCTGACGGTATTATGTACTATCTAGATCGCATATGGATTCCTGACCACAACAACCTTCGTGAATTCCTTATGAATGAGGCACACAAAACACGATACTCTATACACCCAGGAGCCGACAAGATGTATCAAGACCTTCGATACACCTACCGGTGGCCTGGAATGAAAAAGGATATTGTTGTTTTTGTTTCCAAGTGCTTTACATGTTCCAAGGTAAAAGCTGAACATCAAAGACCCTCAGGACTTCTGGTCCAACCTGAAATACCTGTATGGAAGTGGGAAAACATAACCATGGACTTCATTACCGGGTTACCTCGCACTTCTGGTGGGTATGACACTATATGGGTAATCATTGATCGTCTTACAAAATCAGCTCACTTTATTCCGATCCGCGAAGATTTCAAGAACGAGAAGTTAGCTCGTATCTACATCAGCGAAATCGTAAGCCGTCATGGTGTTCCGTTAAGCATTATTTCAGATCGTGATGGTCGTTTCACTTCACCAACATGGCAAGCCGTACAAGCTGCTTTGGGTACACGATTAGATCTCAGTACTGCTTATCATCCTCAAACTGATGGACAATCTGAACGCACCATTCAAACTCTTGAAGATATGCTTCGAGCATGTGTCATAGACTTCAAGGGAAATTGGGACGCTCATCTACCATTAGTTGAATTCTCGTACAACAACAGCTATCACTCAAGAATCGGCATAGCACCTTTCGAAGACTTATATGGTCGTAAGTGCCGATCTCCAGTATGTTGGCATGAAATTGGGGAAGCTCAAATCACCGGTCCAGAATTGATTCAAGAAACCACAGACAAGATCCATCAAATTCGAAACAATCTTCTAGCGGCTCAAATTCGTCAAAAGAGTTATGCAGATAAACGACGAAAGCCTTTGGAGTTTAACATTGGTGATCATGTACTTTTAAAAGTATCACCGTGGAAGGGAGTAGTTCGTTTTGGCCAGAAGGGCAAGCTAGCACCACGCTACGTAGGACCTTTCAAGATACTCGAAAGAGTAGGACCTGTAGCATACAAGCTTGATCTACCAGAAGAACTAAACAGAATTCACCCCACATTCCACGTATCAAACTTGAAGAAGTGTCTCGCCGATGAAAACCTCCATATTCCCCAGGAAGATATTCAGATCGATGAATCTATGCATTTCATTGAAAGACCAGTAGAGATCATGGACTTCGGAGAAAAACATTTAAGACGGAGTCGTATTCCAATTGTTAGGGTACGCTGGGAGTCGAAACGGGGACCTGAGTTTACTTGGGAACGTGAAGACTCAATGCGCAAAAAATACCCGCATCTTTTTCCTATTACCACTACTACTTAAATTTCGGGACGAAATTTCTAAAAGTAGGGGATACTGTAACATTTGTCAAAAACGGGTTTTCCAAACCCGCTTCGTTTGTAATCGAATATCAAGTTATAAATTTTTCGTTGCGTATTTATGTCTATTTTAATTTTAAACGATGCATAATTAATAAACAAATTAGAATTTAAAAACTATAATTAATAAAAAGTGAAAATAAAATAAATAAAAAAGAAAACCGGCTGTCGGGATTCGAACCCGGGTCAGCCGGGTGAGTCTAGTCTTAACTCGCGCGCATATAACCACTCCGACACTAGTTGCCTTTGTGAAATGTAGGAAACAATTAAAACATAACTTCAACCATGAATCGACCTGTTTACGCCAACTGAAACCGTTATCGGCTTCCAAACGTCCAAGACGTTTGAGTGATCGCGAATTTCTGATTATAACCGATAAACCGACAATTTTAATCAATTCAGTCTTGAATGGACTTGAATTCATGTGATGATCGGTTTTAATAACCGTAAATCTTCACTTTCTGAATTACTCCATCAAAATCACCATCTCGCGACTCACTAGCATTCACAGAACTCCTAATTTCACTTTTACTCTAATTTCTGATCGTCGGAATCGCTTTTTGAACTCGCCGGACTTTCGCCGGAAAACCGTGTCTTCCATGAAAACAGTAAGTTTCTCAATTCTTCCATCTTCTATCAGTTGTTAAGCTTTTGCTAACTCAAACCCTTCAATCAGAATCAGTTCCAGGCGACGATATCGGATAATCATCACTCGCCGGAAAATTTCTGAGAATTCCTAGAATTCGCTGTGAGACGGTATGAACCTTTAAACCTTCTGATAACTCTTGTTCAGTACTTCAATTCCACATCTAGCTAATCAAAACTGTTAATTGGCCGCTCATACGAAGCCCATAAAAACAGAGCCGACGACTTCGCCGAAATTCTGAGAAAGAACATTTTTTCCGGTATGTTTACTCCCAAAATCTTCCCTGCCATTTCATTTTAATCACTTGAATGTTTGTCAATCGAATTAAATAAGAACAGTAGGGTAACCGTTGTCTGAGATATTGTAACGAAGAAGATGAAGTTAGTTTGTTTATAAGTTTAATATAAATTAGATTATATCTCGGGTTAGACACACAGTCCAGCGGTGGACTGTGTGCGCACATTTATCACACGCCGCGAGTTCGATCCTTGACACAATCGTATTCTCTGTAATAAAGATGTTTCCTTTTTAACTGAACCGGATTAACTCACTGAAGATGTTAAGTATAATAAAAATCAGTATATTAACCAGGTTAGACACACAGTCCAGCGGTGGACTGTGTGCAACATTAACCCACAGGTCCCGGGTTCGAGACCTGTTACGCACGCTGGTTTGAAGATTAAAATCCTTTTTGAAAATAAAAGAATTTTGAAGAAACTAAAACAGTATATAAATATAATTAAAAACTGAATTATTTCGGGTTAGACACGTAGCTTAGTTGGTAGAGCTGCGTGCACGCGTACGGGAGGTCTCGGGTTCGAGCCTTACCCGACGCACACTTACACACTAGCGAACCGGTCAAACAGTCAACAGTCACGGTCAATGGTCAACGCAAAAGTCAACATTTTTTTTATATTTTTATTTATTTATTTATTTTAAAAATCAATTAAAAATACTTAAAAATAATGTTTTAAAAGTTAGAAAATAGCCTTAAACTCACAAAAATATATCTAAAAATCCTATTAAAATTATTAATAAAATCCACTCATTTACCATACCTTTTCGTTATTATTTAGGTTAGTTAATTCCCGTCGATCAATCGTCTCAACTCGTGCGCATTTCCTCATCTTCAACCGAACGCACCCAATGTGAGTGAATCTCTACAAATTCCCCGTTTTAATCACGTTTTTGGGGTGTATCATGTGTCATATTATTTATCACATTTAAACTATTGTGCATCCATCATATCCATGAACAAATGTGTATTCAACATGTATCAACTGTTTGTGTGGTTATTGTTTAGATTAAATTTATCATTTTCAGTACATACATTATCATAAGCCGCCGCTCCCCATTACATATGAGCGTTGAGCTGTTCCCCATTACATTATGAGCGTGAACTAGGCGTTGCCAACATACGATCGGCTCCGTTTGATTGAGCCTTGATCGCACAGACATTTATCATAGGCCGTCCGTTCCCCATTACATTATGAGCGTGAATGTGACGTTGCCAACATATACAGTTTCATTCATGTTATATATTCGTGCAAGTTGGTTTGTTATTGTATGTTATTGTTTGTTGTTGTTATTGTTATTGTATGATTATTTACGTTTGCTCACATATTATTATTGCACAATTTTCCATAATCAATATAACAAGAAATCAATAATAAATGTTTTTCTAACAAGGTTCACTCGCCAACTTATGTTGACCCAAAAACCCCCATTTTTACACATGATACAGGTGATCCAGCTGCAGCAAGAAATACATAGGATGGCTTAGAAGAATAAACGGATTTAGACTTAAGATTGTTTAGTTGATTATCTTTCTTTGTAATCGTATGAACATGTTTGGAATATTGAGGATGTAATTTTGAATTTAATAAATATGAAACATATTAATAAATATCATGAGCTTTGGTGATAACCAAATTATGCCCCGACTCTTATTCCGCTGCGGGTCGGGGTGTGTGACAAGTAGTGCCACTTGGTGCAATATATCCATTTCCTCAAGGTCAGCTGAGTCTATATGTATAGATCATCGAGGATAAACGACAAACTATCAAGATCATGACCATCATCATTTGCTGTAAATGCATAATTCGAAGAATGTTGATCAGAGTTGATTCTAGTTGATACATCAATAAAATGATCGAAACTCTAATCATTTGTCATTCCTGAGGATGATCCTTCCTGACTCAAAAGTGTTGTGTTTCTGAAAACATAACTATCAGACACTTTTCAAGTTTCCTGGAGCTTCCTTCTTCTAGACAAGCTCCCTTTCAAATGTTAGGACCCTTTCAAGAAGCTGAGTTAGGCTCATATCCTTGAAGTCTGGGATGTACTCAGCACTATAGCAATAGTGTCCCACTTCTCGGGAAGAAATCTTAATATCAGTTACTTAAAGTTGATTTAGAAAATTCCTTATTAACCAACTTTAGTTCACTAATTAGACATGAAAAACGTTCAAACTGATGTGTTAGAGTTTCTCCTTTGACGTGAGTGAAAGTTTCTTATTGTTGGTTAAGGATTTCTCGAGTATTTTAGATAACTTCCACCGTTCCACCAAACTGCTTTTTCAGTACATCCGATAACTCTTTGGCTCAAACAGGCCTGTATACATATCAAAATCACCATCTCGCGACTCACTAGCATTCGACAGAGCCATAGCTACAATGCTAAAGGCTTTGGCATCTAGCTCGATTTTTTGATAATTCTTCTATGAGTAATTTTTCGGCTTCTTTGGCACTTGCACATTTGGGTTTTTGGCACTTGTACCATTGGAATGTGAGGTCCGAATACAACGGCCTTCCGATTTGTTGAGCAAGTATATTGTCACACCCCGACCCGCAGCGGAAATGGTGATCGGGGCATGATTGGGTTTTCATCAAAGCTCATGATATTTACTATAAAGTTTCATATTTATTATTTCTCTTTAAAGAAGAAGTTACAATAAACATACAAATACATCATGCTCAAATACATTTTCATTCAAATTACAAACTAGAGTACAATTACAAAGGAAAACAAAACTAAACATTTATTCCGAGGCAATTAACTTGTTTATTCTTCTAGGCCATCCTATGTGTTTCTTTTCTCAACTGGATCACCTGTATCATGTGTAAAATAGGGTTTTGGGTCAACAAAAGTTGGCGAGTGAATCTTATTTAAATATTTGAAAGTATTAGTTATATTGGTTATTTGAATAAAATCGTGCATAACCAAATATGAATAAACGTAAATGTAAACTTAATCACAAAACACATAATATCAATAAATGCACAAGCACACACACCAAATGAATGAACAATGAGATCAAGGCTCAATCAAACGGAGCCGATCGAATGAGGCACGCGTTGTTCAACTCGTCTCCCACGAGGAACTGATGGGCCTAATGAACGTTTTGCACGCAACTTGACAAAATGTAAACACGTATTACAACAAACAATATTTACATCATAAGTTTAGGTCATATAATGGTAATAGCACAAGTTTGAATAAATGTAATAATTATAGCGACACATGATACACCCCAAAACATGAATAAAAAGGGAAATTTGTAAGAATTCACTCACCGTGGTTGCGTTCCTTGATGATGATGAATGCGTACGAATTTTTGGATTTGATCGATGAGGAAAACTAACCTAAAATAATAACGAAATGGTTCGGTAAATAAATGGATTTTATTTGAGATTAATATTTTTAATTCATAATCTTAATAGGAGTTTTAGATTTATTTTTGCGAGTTTAAAGGACGTTTTCTAACTTTAAAAATATTATTTTTAAGTATTTTTAATTGATTTTTAAATTAAATAAATAAATAAAAAGAAATAAAAATTTTGACTTTTTTTTTGACCGTTGACCGGTCGGACTGTGGTTAAGTGTGCGCTGAGTGAGGTTCGAACTCGTGACCTCTCGTACGCGTGCACGCAGCTCTACCAACTGAGCTACGTGTCTAACCCGAAATATTTCTGATTTTAATTATATTTATATACTATTTGGATTATTCAGAATTTTTTTTAATTAAAAAGGTTTTTAAACTAATCGAACCGGTGTGAGAGTCTGGACTCGAACCCGCGACGTGCTTTATGTTTTTGCACACAGTCCACCACTGGACTGTGTGTCTAACCCGGTTTTTATTATATTTATATACTTATCACGTGCTTCAGGATTTGGTTTTTATAAAAAGAGTATGATATTTCAGTGGATCGGAGCACAGCAGACTCGAACCGGACTCATCCTGCGACTATGCCTTGTGTTGCACACAGCCCGACCAACTGGGCTGTGTGACTAACCCGAATGATAAGTGATTTTTATTTCTCTTATATACTTACTGTCAAGTTTCATATTTGGGTTTTATAAAAAGGTTTGAATATTGTGACGAATCAAAACAAGAACAGAGTCGAACCCGAGACCTTGATTTAAATTTGCACACAGTCCACCACTGGACTGTGTGTCTAACCTGGTTTTATAACCGGTTTTATTTATACATATACACTATATAAACTTCATCTTCTTCCTGTTTAATTCTCAGTATTCGAACTCGACTGCTAAATCAGAAATCTAGTATACTTTAGTAAATTAAATGATAAAAGAACATGGATCAAAAGATTATACCGATCAGTCGAATTGAAATCCTCCGGTGATGATTCCGGTGAGTAACTGAGGATTCCGGCAACTTGCAGAGAATTCCGGCGAGAACAGAATGCTTGAGCAGGGGGAATTTCGAGTGAAATTTTTGAATGAATGGACGAGTTTATCTAACATCAGGTAATTATAGGCTTCACGGGTTGAGATTTGTTTCAAATTTTGAAACGGCAATTTGGGGTTGACGATGAGCATAACAGTTGGATTATAAATAAATTTGATTGAGGTTTGGACTTGACTGACGGTTATATGCGATTTAATTGGAGAATTGTAAAGAAGATGAGATGTTTGATTGCTGAATCAGAGGGCGGTTACCGTCCGGATGTTTTGAATCTCGCAAGTGACTCACACATACCCCATATATATTATTAGATTTCAAAACCTTACAAACAGGGTGTGTGGTCTAGTGGTGTTGTGAGTGTTTGTTCATCCGGGTGACCCGTGTTCGAAACCCGGCGTCTCCTTTTATTTTTTTATTCCTTATTTATTATAAATTTTCAATTATAGATTTTAAATTCTAATTTATTTATTAATTATGTATCGTTTAAAATTAATTTGAGCATTAAATAAGCAACGAAAATTTTTAACTGGGTATTCGATTAATAAACGAAGCGGGTTTTGGAAACCCGTTTTTTTAACGGATGTTACATATATGACCCATCCTACGTTTCCAGACGTTGTATTCTTATCTGACAAGTATAGAGGATTTATTACTAAAGCCGGTGTTATGGGGATCATTTTGTGTCATTTTCTTTTGCTCTTTTAAAGAATAACAGAGTATGTAACAGACACTTTTGAGTTCTACACAATTTTGGATC